>WBND01000697.1:125844-142815 GCA_013398595.1 Tychaedon coryphoeus
TTCTGCGCTCTACTCGCGCTCTGCCCGCCCTGCCCGTGCTCTGCTGCGCTTTACTCTCCCTCTGCTGCGCTTTACTCGCGCTCTACCCGCGCTCTGCTGCGCTTTACCTGCGCTCTACCCGCTCTCTGCCCGCGCTCTGCCCTCCGTTTGCTGTGCTCTGCCCGCGCCCAGGCACCTCTGGCTCTGCCTGCTGCTGAGCTTTCCCGGCGTGGCAATTTTTTCTTTCTTTTTTTTTTAATTTTCTCTCTCTCTTTCTCTCTTTTTTTTTTTTTCTGCTGCAAAAGCGTTGCAAGTTCTGCTCTCTTAAAGGAAAGCGATTTGCCTGTAGGAGAGAGCCTAAGCCTGCGAATAAAATGAGAGGTTGCCTTTACTTGAGAAGTGAGTGATTGACTGCCCCTCAGAAAAAGGCACCACCACTGTCCCTGGAGGGCTTTATCGCTATTAATGCTGGCATTAAAGAATTGCATTCTCAACTCCTAAGAGTAAACACTTAAACATAACATAAACATACGATTGCACCTGGCTTTCCCAAAATGCTTTAGCCCCCAGATACCACATAGAGCATTTTTCTTTCTTTGCTTTGACAGAAGGGAAAGCTGTCCCATTGCTTGCACTTGGGAAATAGCTTCATTTGAGAAAGAGCTTCAGAAGAATTTTAGGTCATTATATTCTAACTATATCCTAAAAGTGTGTGGTTTTGGTTTGAGGTTTTGTTTGGTGCTTGTTTGTAGCTTTTTCACAAAACAGGCTGAATTACTGTATATGCTAACCCTAGAGACATTATTTCTCAAGTGTGAGAAATTTAACTGTGTATTAGCAAACTCATGACATTGGCGAGGGTAGAAACTGCGTTAAAGGACCACATCAGAGGCCCCATCACTGCTGCTTCTGCAGTGTTTACACTCTATGTATGAACTGTCTATATTTTGGCAGAAATTACTGTGACAATACACAACAAAACTGCGTGCCTTGTGGCTGTGAGGTTTATAAAAAGCAGACTTATCATTTGTATATTCAGCCCAGTGGTCCAAACTTTGTCTTCCTACTTGATGTGAGCTATCTAGCAGGCCCTGTATACCAATGGGATTTTCCATCCTAAGTGATACTGCTGTCTGTGGGCTAGACACTAAGGTACAATGTTGCAGAGTGTCTCTCTTCCATGTTGTAGAGGCTGCAGAATTTTCTGCCATGTGGAACTGTTCAGTGTCAGGAACAGACAGAAAAAGATGAAATGTGAATTGAGCTCCCCAAGCTTCTGAATTTTTGTTGATTATTTAAATGTTTCCTCACCCCTTGAAGGATGCTCTTATTATGCTCTTATCTTCAGAAGTAAGAGTAAAATGTGTTCTGGTTTCATGCTACTTCAGCCAGACTCTGTTACATGTTGTAAAAATGTATTTCTGGTCAGCCAAAACAATTAAAAAATTTGAAAGGTGATTAATGCAGGTTTTGTTACATTCTTTTAAAAACAGAAAATCAGCACAATTAAGAAAAAAAGGCCTATTTCTAAATTGCTATATTGGGTAGAAAGTTTCAAGTGAAGTTAATCTATTATGTAGCTGGCCTTCCACTTCTCCATGTCAACTTTTATTTGAATGAAAATGCGTGGAGAAACTGTATTAAAGATTACATGAATCATAACCTGCCTTCCAGCTCTCCTAAATCATCCTTTAAATTCTACATTCTGTTTCCAGAGTTTAGTACAACCATAGAGTCACTTGTCCAGAAGCTGGATTTCTTTGCTATATAGTTCCTTGAGTTAATATTGACCTTCTAACTAAATTAATATGAGCATAAAAATGTTCCATGTGCTGCATCCCATCTCTAAAGAATATCCCATGAGATGGTCCTTGACTCCGCAGCTAGACAAAATTTCATGCTTAAAAATAGGACAAATATCACATAAAATCTTGGCAAGGACTTTCAATGTAATGATGTTCTTTAGGATTAGCTCTAAGATCCCCAGGGCTTTGAATCAGGAAGAATTATTATTCTGGTAATGTAATGCAAATTCAGTAAAAAGGCCAATGCCATTGTGGGTAAATATTTGTCTTATAAAATAGCTTACAGTCACCAAAAGGGAGCATCTAGCAGACAAAGGTCATAGGATTTTCCGCCTCTTTTTTCTTTTTTTTTTTTTTAACTGAATTGCATGCAAATATACACATGGATATAATGTACTTCTATAATTATGGAAAAGCCAGTCTTAGAATGAAGTAGTATGCCCAAACATGTACATATGTTTCTGTTTGACAGACAGAATTGCAGAAGTCTATACAGTATTTATGTGTAATATCAAGATAATCATCTATTTATCCAGGGATGAATCTATGGTATCTGGCACTGGTAAAGTGCATAAAATAGCATAGCTTGACTCACACAGAATACTGCAGCCTCCTCTTTGCTTCTGTATCGTATCTTCCTCCTGAATCCATGAAATATTTCTGCTCACATAATCTTATCTCATTTGCCATTTCTCTTCCATACGGTGTCCAGATTTTTCACTAACTTCTGAGCTCCTCTTTGTGGAACCCAGACAAGCTTCTTTTCCTACTGTAATTTTTAAATTTCCCCCACTCTTACAGTGTTTTGTTTTTCTTCTCATATCCTGCTTTTGAAATTTCCCCCAAACACCAAAAAACTTGTTTATTTGCCTTTGAAATGTAACATTATGATCACTTGATAGAGAATCCTTCTCAGCTGACCTTCATCTATTTGTTCTTTAGAAAGAGTGGAAGTTCCCTAGAACAACTGTGTCTTGTTACAAATTAATCCTTACAGCTAAAACATCTGCAAAATTCAGTTGTTCAAAATTGAACTAGTTGATCTGGGTATAGCCAGCCTTCATTTAAAAATGAAGGACCTTATAGTAAAGTCCTTTTTCTTAGCACACAAAAACTAATTTTATAATTATTCACACTGTGACTTTTTGTCTATAAAGAAGAAAAACTTTTAAATTCATGCTAAGAATACTCCTGGTACTATTGTGATCTGCTTATTAATTGTAAACCAGTTTTGAAAAGGGCAGTTATAAACACTTTCTTCTGCTTCTGGTACAAAATCCACTTTACTAAGGACAATCGTTTTCAGTGTATCACAGTTACTCTACACTACACATTATTTCATAACAACAAAATAATAATTTTCATGAAAAGCACAAATATAGAAATATGAAAAGCCAAAGACATCCATACTGTCTGACTGACTGAGAGTATTTGTTTTATTCCTTCCCAGTAAATTCCTCATTCAAAGACAACAACCAAATTAGAAATTAGCTATTCACTTACTACTTTCCTCACCTCACCTTTCACTAATTCAGCTCCATCAAGCCCACGTTTGCCATTCAACTAGCAGTGAGACTGCAACTTTATTTCAGGAGACAAGAAAGAAAGATACTTTTTTTCAAACGTTTATGTTCGTCTTTTCCTATTTAGTTTGCTTGATCCCCTCGTCTTCATCATGGCCCTGGTTAACCCTCCTTCCAGTGCCACCTGCTGCAGTTACTTTGGTATTGCAGGCTTCTCTTTATAGCATTCAGCAGTATAATGCAGCTGGAGAACGTATCTTTTTAACACAGTCGAATTCTTTCATGATCATGTAAAATCTTCCCAGTATTATTCCCAACCCTGCAGAAAAACACTGTTGTAATTGTCTGCAGAGACTGCAGAGAGCAGAAATGCTCAAAGACAAATATAAATCAAAAATAAATGAACAGAAACACATAATACCAGGTACACTAATAATGATATTTGTAATATTTTTAAGCCGCTTCTAAAGAAAAAAATGAAATTCATGTCTGCCTTATACTGCTACATGTAGTTTTTAATCATATAGCTCTATATTGTAGGTACGACACAGAATAAAAATTGATGTTCAGAAATAAGGGCGGCAAAACTGCTAGTCTTAACAATGTTTTGGGTTTTTTTTTTAGTTTGTTTTGGTTTGTTATTTTCCATTAGGGTCAAGATAGCATCGTTTGTCTTATAGCAAAGCTGCAAAATTTCTTTCAGGCTGTATTTGTTAAAATGGGAGGGAATGGAAGCCATCTGTGTATGGCTCATTTTACCACTTATTGCAACTACACTTATTGCACCTACACTAATGACTTCATTAAGGATTTGAAATCTATTTTTTCTCAGATGAGACACAAAACACAAACCAGAACAGACATGACTCCATGCACCTACAAAAGAATTCATGCTTTTAACACTGTTGTAAATCTGTGTTTGAAGGTTGTAACAAGATATGTGGCTACACAGAATTCTTTTGCTCCTGATATCTGACCATTCAGGTTTTTTACCTGAAGGAGCGCCGGGAAAATTCCGGAGACAACTTTTTTTCAGGGTTTGTGAAAATGCTTCCTCTTAGTCCTTGTGAATCTTCTCATTTCACAGTCAAGAATTTTATTATTTCCATCATAAATGCTCTGTGTATTGTGGCTCCCAACACAAGGAATAAATACGAGGTACTGGAAAATTAACTTATACGCAGAATCATATATTCTTTAAAGCTAGAAAAGACCTCTAAGATTATTATGTCCAACCATTACCTCAACACTGACATCTATGCTATTAAATCATGTCCACAAGTGCCACATCCACATGTCCCCTAAATTCTTTAAGGTATGGTCATTCCACCATTTCCTAGGAAGTCTGTTACCATGTCTGATTACTCCTTCAGTCAATAAATTATTTTTAATGTCCAATCTGAATCCCCCTGACACAATTTGAGGCCATTTCCTTTTTTCCTGTTGCTGGTTGCCTGCGAGGAAGCTGACTCGCACCTGGCTGCACGCTCCTTTCAGGGAGCTGCAGAATGAGAGGGTTCACCCTGAGCCTCCTTTTCTCCAAGCTAAACAGCTCCAGCTCCCTCAATCTCTCCTCCCAGGACTGGTGCTCCAGACCCCTCACCAGCCCCATTGCCCCTCTCTGGACATGCTCCAGCTCCTCAATGTCTTGTTGAACCAAGGTCCAGAACTGGACACAGCATTCAAGGTATGGCTTCACCAGTACCAAGTGCAGGGGGACAGTCACTGCCCTGGCCCTGCTGGCCACACCATTGCTGGTACAGCCCAGGATGCCGCTGGCCTTCTTGGCCACCAGGGCACACACTGGCTCATGTTCAGTTGCTGTTGACCAGCACCCTGAAGTCCTTTTCTGTCAGATGGCTTTCCAGCCTCTCTGCCCTCAGCCAGTAGCACTGCCTGGGGCTGGTGTGATCCAAGTGAAAGACACATCCATCAACTTGCTGAAGCTCATGCTGTTGTCTTCATTCCATTGATCCAGCCTGCCCACATCCTCTGCAGGGCACTCCAACACTTCAGCAGATTAAGACTCCTGCCCAGCTTGGTATCATCTGCAAACTTACAGAGGATTCATTTTTTTCCCCTGTCCAGGTCGTTCATGAAGGTAGTAAACAAATCTGGCATCAAATATTTTTCTAAATATTAAATATGTAATGGTGACAGTAAGAAGAATTGTAATAGCAACAATAATAATTCTAACTGCAACAATAATAATAATTAAACAAGAGTGTTTAGTAAGTATTTTAATATCTCACATGTGGCATGGGTATTTTTAAAAGGATGTTATACAAATTAATTAGTAGAAATAAGAGTGTGAATAATAAGAGGAAGCAAGAAAACAGGACTTTGGTGGTGGAGGACTTGATGCTAAGGTGCTTTGGTCATTTTGTTCCTAATTAGACCATGTCTTGAAGGATAGAATATCTAAAGGCATGGAGATTAGAAAGGCACACTGAAAGCAAAAAATATAATATGGATTTATCAAAGGCAGATCATAGTACACAAAGCTTATAGCTCTCTTTGATATCTGATTCCGTCCTAAAGGAGGAATAAAAATTCTTGACATTGGATGCATATGAATATGATACTGTTATGATGTTTCTTTGATAATGTAAAAAAGATGGAGGATAGCAGAGGATATGTGCAATGAATCAGAAGGAAAGGCAGTAAAGGAAGGTGAAAAAAAGTGTCATTTATGTATAAGCCTTGCTTAATATATTCATTCACGGCTACAGTGCAAATAGCGGGAGCAGGCTTGTGGGGCTTATGATTTGGGAGACTTTTAGGAAAATATACACAGTGTAGAAAAGGTATCACAGAGCTGACCTTCCCAAAGAAAATTTGGAGGATATGCAATAATAAAATATGCAAGAATGTGCATTATATGAGGCTGATATTGATGACACCAGCTGTAAGTTAGTTCTTTAGTTGGAAGCACAGGATTCTAGCTGAATCAGCCAACTCAAATACAAGCTTAGCTTAAGCCACAAAAATAAATGAAAAGGTCAACTGTAACCTGCAAAAGGAAGGTTTCTGAGCTAAGAATGGAGTGAGAGCCAAAGGGTCTGAGCAGAAATGAACAAGAGATCCAGAGACTTGCTGTCCCATGCTGTGCACCATCATGAATTTGAAAATCTTCAAGAGTGTTGAAGGGCCAAGAACACAAGATCCATGCCTTAGATTGGGATGCAAATCTCAAGATGTTCTGCAAATCTTTTCAAATACTGGTACAACTTTTGCTTCCTTTGCCAAAGGAGTCAAGTAAATTTTGAAGAAGACTCTGGGCTGTGGCTTCTATTTGATGTAGATTTCTTCGACAGAAACAGAGAATTCAAATTATTTTCTTTAGTGCTTTATGAAGACTAACTTAGATCATTGCTCACGGAGTGTTTGGGTTGGTATAATTCTCATTCACAGCTACCATTCCCTGGGAATCATGTAGGGAGCTTAGCTGCCTGGCTGAAATGTTGAGATTTCAGACACCTGAAAGTCAGGTGGAGCTGCTTGCTGTGAAGTTGTTTACTGTCATCATGCCCAAGGATACAGCTACAAACACAGGTGCAAATAAGACTACAAAGCATCTAGCCTGAAGCTCCATTATGTCTGTCTACCCAATATATGAAAAGTGAAGGTCAGCTTTGTATTTCTCTGTTTATGATATTTCCTGTATTTCTTATTCAGGCCCAGATTTCATTTCCAAGGAACCAAGAGTCATGAAACTATCATTCCATAATGAGCCTGGGTTTATTTCTCTATGCAAGTGACAAGTCTCCTTGAAGTTGGAATATACTGTCCTTGAAGAAGGAATATTAGGAAGGTAAATATTAATAAGTTGTTTAAGTAACTTTTTTTGGACTGTATAAAAATTAGCATTACCAGACTTTAGTTATATGTAATTATTTCATGTTCAAAATCTATCAATTCAGAAGAAAGCAGTCAAGTGTTCAGTTGTTATACAGCAGAAGATGTAACTTATGCAAGCCTTATTTCTACCATGTTAGGAGAAAAAGGCATATAATTTGTCTTCTCTAAATTTGTGTGAAATTGCACATTTGACAACAGAATTAGGATACAAATCTGGTTTTTTGTTGAAGCAATGTGTAACAGAGAGATAATAGGAAAGAAGAAAGGTAGTAAACAGGTTTCTGCAAGTTGAACAAGACCAAAAATATGGGACTCAGCTTTTTCAGAAATGTGACTATCTCTGAATCGAATAGGCAGGTCTCACCTGCATTGTCAGCAGTAAGAGTAAGCTGCAAATAGCCAATGTTTCATTGATCTGGACTGCATTTTACAAACCAGGGTCAGACTCTACGTACTGTAGGTTAACTGTTGTTGACATTGTTCAATGCATTGAAACATACACACAATTCTCTGCAGGGAAATTATTTAATTCCTTTTTTCTCCCTGTTTAGGTATTATTTTGCACACATCAGAAAAGGGAAAATTGTCTTACTCTGTATGTTCTTATTTCTCTTTGTCATAGGCCCATGGGGATTATATGCAAAGTATCCAGCCTGAATATTTTGTATATACATGTACATATACATATACATCATCTACATCTACATATACCTGTACATATATATACACATATACGTATATATATATTAGCAATATAAACATCACATGATACAATGAGCAACTCAAAATATACCAGTGCCTAGCTGGTAAATATGATCATTATCTCTTCAAGGTGTATGATCACTTTGGAGGTGTGCTTCTGGTAGGTAGTCTTTCTTCATTTCACTGTAAAACAGACACTGAGAGGGAGAGACATTTGGGATATGAGCAGTGACAGAAAGATTAGCAACCACATGAGTAGTTCTCCCCATCCATATCAGTGAAAAATCAAGCTCTTGTAAATGCAGTTTCATTCTGAATGTAAAATGAGCAATTGTCTTGTCTGATGCTCTTTTATATAAAACCAAAAAGAAAAAACTTATTCTTGTGCTTTTTTTTATTACTGCAGACTTGACTGGACAAATTCACTCACTCGTTTACACTGCCTGTTTTGCTGAATAATGCATTAAGAACTCAGGCCAGGTCTTGTATGAGAATGAAAAATTCTTGGGAATTATGTTTTTCTGTGTTTGATCTCTAGGGAAATTTCATGAGATATAACATCTCAAAGTCCTGGGATGGCAAACAAGATGCAAATGAATTCGAGTTGCCTAGCTTTTTCCAGATTTTACTCCATCCTTACTGCCAGCAAGGCTTTTCCTGCAACATTTGAAAAAAACAAAAACAAACCAAAGAAACCCTCCAAAAAACCTAAGAAAAGCAAGTAACCAGTAGTTTTAATACACAGTGTCATGTAGTACTGGCCTGTTTGCTCTTGTGCTCAATACTCACCCTCTGCACACTCACCCTTCTCCTCATTCTGAAGGCAGTACCGGTCTTTCTGTATGAGTTGCTCATGCCATGCTGCCACTGAAGTTTGCTTGAAACAGGACTAACTTCTGAGTCCAGATTGGTGTGTTTTGAAGCAAGAGCTAACACTCAACCTGAAAGCAGCAGAGCATCCACTAAACCTTATACATTGCAAAGCAGAGGAATGTCTTGAAAGTACTGCAGAGGCTAAGCGTCTGTATCTTTGCGTTAGGAATCAAGATTCCCTTCAGATCCTCACACTTGATGCAATTACAGGAAAGCTTATGTTCTTTAGGTCTTTCATTCTCCCATTTATCCCTCTTGAAACAGTAGATAATTCCCTGGGTTTTCCACAAACTGAGGTTTAATATTGATCTTTCTCTGTGCTTTTCCCATAGAAGGGAACAATTTGTCTGTAATATAACCTTGACTGAGCTTTGTGTACCCCTTTGATATGAGCAATACTCCTAGTGCAGTTAGAAACTAAACAGAGTTAGGAAACACACAGATTATACGGAAATATAGAAGAAAGTAAGCAAGCAACAGACAGAACGACAAGCATAAACATTAATTATGTCATGCTGGAGAGAATTGCAAGAGTTCTACAAAATTTGCTTCAGTCAGCCAAAAGAATCAGGTACAGTTTTGTTCCTATTTATCATAATCTCAGAAGCACACATTGGCGAAGACTGGATGTGTATTTCTGAGATTAAAAAACTAAGAAATACAGAAAAAAAAAGAGAGGACTTTTAGGTTTACTCCTATTTACTCTTAACTTTACATCACTATAGGCTCTACAGAACACATCTGTTGCCTTCCGCAGAAACTCTCCAACTTTAACAAAAAATTAGCAAAAAGAATTTCTATACTCTCTTTAATCCCCAGCCCTGTTTCTTATATGCAGTAAAAGCAACACAGTGAAAGTCATCTATACTGCTGATATGAGCTTTCTTCACCTCAAAGCGTTTTCTTTCTTCTGAAACCTATTTTAAAATTTTGAATTCATAGTCAGTGTGATACAAGTCACTATGTTGAAAATCTGACACAGATTATAAAAGGATAGGTCTTTTTATTTTTAGAAAGTCCTTGGTTAAAAAGTCCTAATGTTGTACACTGACAAATCTGCTTATTCATTTGTATGTTGTACGTGTTCAGACATTAATCTCATATATGTCATGTTCAATATGTTTTATAGTTGTTCTCTTCTTTTGCTATTTTATGCTTTAATAATAGGGAAGAAACAAATTAAGTATGCGATTGGCTTCACTGTCTTCTAGAATGAAACTTCATCATGCACATTCTGAAATGCAAACAATAATAAGCTATTTATTTCTTATATAACCTATATGGGAAACAGGAACACTTAAAACCTGGGACTTAATATTAAGAACAGAGTAATGAGATTTAACTGATTCATAATTTCATCTGAATAGCACTTATCCTTTGTGTTTAATATGTAGATAGAAAAGAGCTAGTTGGTAACTAATGATACCTTTATATGCATCTGGTTTCAAAATTTGCAATGAAGTCATATTTCAAGAATTTATTCATTTTTACCCCATGTAGTTTACTTGCCAGAACTTTAGAAGACTTGCAAACAAGAAAAAGAATACAAAACTGTCTCTCTTATGTCTGTGCACAAGACTATATACCCAACATTGCAGTCTCAGTTCCAAAGCTATCAGTGGGAGTTTTATTAAAGCAGAAAACAGACTGAAAACAGGGTAATAATAAAAAGCATAACCTTTTGTAGATTAACATCTTCACAACAGGTGCCTGTGATTTTATTTCTGTTGCCACATATGACATTTTATTAATATTAGTCTTGAGTATCAAGGAGTTGATATATTCCTGGTATTTTGACTAACTGAAAATAATTAAGTTCATTTGGGTATTGGCTTTATACATGATTTCTCAGCCTTTGGAATTTAGCTGACTTGAAAATTTCAGTCATCTTTAATAACAGAAGAAGCATAAGCCAATAATTTTGGTGCTAATCTAATTCAAGCTAGTGAGTATTCTTTGTTGGCACAGCATTTCTGAATAAGTCTGAGCTATTTAGGGCAAGATCAAAAGAAAGGCAGCAAAGAGTTATGAGTTAGGTGTTCCATCCCAAATTGCAGAGCCACCTACTAGTCGTGATATCACCTTTAATCACCAAACTGCATCTGTCTTCCTGTGCTGAGCAGCAAACCATTTTTCTCAGACGTGGCTGACCTCCATAATTACAGTGTTCACCCTGCTGCATCTTTCACAGGGCAGTTATAGCCACTGTCTGGTGAATACATAAGGAATTTAATTATTGAATTAAAGGAATTTAATATATTACTGGCAAAAACACCCAGCTTCTTCTATCTTTCCTCTTTCCCAATGGCCTAAATACTGTCCCGTGAGTGGCAAACACTGCACAGTCTCAAGAGAATTTGAAGCCATGTCTATCAGCTTCTTAAAGGATAGATTTTCAATGGTAGAAGGCAGTCTTTCCCATTTTCTGAATCTATTCTATTGTCAAAAAAAGTAGTCTGAGGTCCCCTGGCCTCTAAAAAATAAGAAAAAAACAAGCTAGCAAACGTGATCTTACAGCCTAGGAGTCAGGAGAATGCATTTGAACTCCTCTCAAGCATCATAGATTTGGTCTGCCTTCTGGGAAGACCAGAATACCAGAATACAGAAATAATCCTTAGGGTAAGATTTGGTAATTAGCTTTCGTATTATGTCAGCTGTGGAATTGGGCCTTATGCCTTTCCTAGTCCCTCCTCTTTTGAAATATATCAATACCTGGTATTTTCTCATGTCTGCAATGTATATAAAAAAAAAATATTAATTATGAGGTGCATGGATAATGCAATAGTGAACCCATTTAAATGTCAAATATAATTAGATTTAGTAGTGCGTCTTCCAGAAAAAATGCTTGTTTTCATTGTGTGGTAAGATAGATTTGGATTGCTTTGGTTTTTGTTTCATGGTTGTTGTATTTTAGGCATAGATATAAAAAATTAAAGAAGCTGATAAGAGGATTAGGATAATTAGAATAACAAAACAGAATATATATGTATAAGATGCCTCACATTTATGGGACACAGTACATGTGATAAAAATTCGTGTCTCATGAAGCAAACTCTTTGAAAACTTACACCTTAAGAAGGCCCAAACTTTATTTTTTATTCAGCTTTTTTAATCTGTTCCATTTTCTCTTCCCTCATTTACAGGTTCTTTTCATTGGTCTGTTACAACAGAGAGTAAGAGAAGTTGCTATTTTTAATTTATTACTTTTGTGTTTCTCTCCTGTGTTTCAGAATTATTTTCAAGGGAATTAAGCTCAGTAAATAGTGTAGTAATACATGCAATGGTACTACCACATGGAAAAGCAACAGAGGAGCTGTAAAAAAACCCAAAACCTAAAAAACAACAAAAAAACAACAAAAAGAAAACCAACCAACAAACCAACCAAAAACCCCCAAAAAAACAAAAAAGCCACCAAAAAGTGCATAGCACTTCAAATGAGGCTGCAAAAGCCTGCAAAATGTAAATTTCTTTTCATATATATAAAAAAAATGAATACATTTACCATATATATGATCTCATTCTGCTTTTCCAATAGAGTTTTTAGACCAAAATATTTATAAAAGCATATATTTTGATGTTTTGTTTTACAGGTAAAAATATACATAATTAATTGACTTCTAGAAGTAGACTTGCCCCAGACTTAGGTGATATGACTAAAAAACATTATATAATTTTCATGGCAGTTTTTGCTGAGACCTCAACTAGCTAATTAATGAAACAATTTGATCAGGGCTAGAGCCAACAAATTATATTTCTGTTTTAAGAATCAAACAACTGACTCTGTTAAAACATTATTAAAATCAAATCTAAGTACAGAAAAGCTCATGCAAGATTTTAGGTAAAATAATTATTAGAACAATTATAGCTTGAGAAGTAAAGCAGGAATTAGCAAGTGGTATTCATGTCCTTTCATTTTAAGTCCTATCTAGAATCTTTTCAAGTAATTTAAACACAATGGCTTTGACCCATCTAGAGTAGGTGAATTTTCAGGGCTGGTAGTTCAGATTCACGGGTGGCTCCAATTCTTGTGGCTGACAACACAGAAAAATTATGGTTGCAAAATGTTTTTCTTACATTCTACTGTAGAAGCAGAGTACAGGCTTCTTGGGGAAAGAAGACTGGTAAGTATTGAGATTGAAAAAGAGTCTGGATAGAATACAGTTGATTTATAGAATACCAGGTTGGGAGGGGGATCTTGATGGTCATCTGCTCCAGCCTTTCCTGGAAAAAGCGTAATTTAGACCACATGGCCCAGCACCATCTAGCTGAATCTCAAAAATGTCCACTATTGGGAATGATTCACTGTTCTGTTTGTAAAATATTCTTCTCTTTTTTCTAATCAGAATCTTTCCAGGTTTAACTTGTACCTATAACCCTTTGGTTCTCCATGTGATTTCTTGTTAAAAAAAAAAGAATTATTTGTCGTCTTTGTAACCACCCTTTTAAATACTGGAACATGATGAAAAGGTTTCTCCTGAAACTTTTTCTCTCAAGGCTGAGCAAATCCAGTCCTCTCAGTCTTTTCTCATATGGCAGGTTTCTCAGTCTTTTAGTCATTTTTGTGAACTTTACCAGGAATCTCTCCATCCTGTTCATGTCTCTTTTGTGTAGCAGAGATCAAAATTGAAAACAGTATTTCAGATACTGTACTCAGGCCTGACAAGCACTGAGTAGAACATGGCAATATCTTCTTTATCTCTGCTGCTGATGCAGACCAGCATCCCTTTGGCTTTCTTTGCCACAGCAGCACACTCTTTATCATATTGAGCTTGTTGTCAACCAGGTCACTCAGGTCCCTATCCACAGAGCTGCTGCCCCACTAGATAAATCCCAGCCTGTGCTGGCTTCTAGATTATGTTTTCCCAGGTGCAAGACCTTATACTTGTCTTTGTTGGACTTCATAAGGTCCTTGTTAGCCCACTCTCTCAGCCTATCCAGGTGTCCCTGCAGGTGCTGAAATATTCAGTTACCCACTCGATTTTGTAGCAGAACCAAACTTCATCAAGGTAAACTTGATCCCATGACCCAGGTCTCTTATTAAGATATTGAAAATTTGGTCTCAGTTTTGATCCTTGGGAGATTCACTTAGGTTAGGTTGCCAGTGTGAAAAAGAGCTGCTTACCTGTGTTGAGGGTTTACTGAGCAGCAAGACTAGCACTGTTTTTTAAAAAAATTGTCTCCTCTCTCACATGGCATTTTCTGTATATTCAATCTGTATGAAAGCACAATTGCTCTTAGTACCTTGAAATAAAACATGCAGGCAACTATTATGTGGGATATGAATTTTAAAAAAAGGAAAATGAAAAAAAAAGTCACAAATTAATTAT
This sequence comes from Tychaedon coryphoeus, assembly GCA_013398595.1. NCBI lineage: Eukaryota > Metazoa > Chordata > Aves > Passeriformes > Muscicapidae > Tychaedon > Tychaedon coryphoeus. The sequence goes on from WBND01000697.1 coordinate 139,915, forward strand.
GAACCAAATTGATATTTGTATCATGATGCCTAATGTCACCTACATATCTTTTTCTGCCAGAATGTAAGAAGAATAATGTTACAAATGTACAAAACAGAAATGTCTGAAAGTCCTATATAGCATCATTTCCCTCTTTTTTCTTGAATTTAAATCTGTTTGGATAATTCCTCTGCTTTGAGAATCGCCACATTTGTAGACATAGGTTTTGTATTACCTGTTTTATAAAACAGTGTCTTTCATCTTCAGTTTCTGTCATCCACAGACATCCACAGCCAAAGATACTTTTCTCGTTTTAGCTGATTCTCTGTATCAAGTTTGAGTCTCTAGAAGCTTGAAGAAATTTTAATTCTCCAAAAGCTGTAAGAGACCTGGTCTGTGAGATTACTCAGGAAGTCACAGGGCCAGAAGTGCTGTGCAATATGTTCAGAGCTAACAATGAGCCAACAATGTCTGAGATTAGCAGATGCAAAGCCTGTTCTCCAACACAGGCTGGGTATAATGACAAGTGGGGAAGGGATAAATGTCCACGATAAATTGCAGAAGGTTAAAGACCAAGATACAAAGGGGAATAGGAGAAAGGCATCTGGAACAGTAGAAGCTGAAGGAGATTTTGTAAAAGTCATCCAAAGGAAACTGAAAACTTGGTACCTAGTAGGAAAATTCTAATCTTGGAAATAAGTTTTACATGTATCAGTGTCCCTCTGTGGAAGTTCATGAAACTCACAGGTGAAAATTTCTCTTTGTTTTGGCAGTACTAATGTCAGTAGCTGCTGCACTCATTTGTACAGCACAGGCTACAGTGGATTAAAAGAGACACCCAGCTCTTTTTGTGATTATGGTTCAGTACTAGCAATGTTAGCCTAACTGCTGCTAAGATATATGCATGAGTATAATAATGTGAAGATGAAAATATCCCAATTAACTAAAGAAGCATTTCACAAAAGTTTAATTTCTTATTCCAGAACAGTTATTTTGCTCTTGGACCAAATACTCATTTTACAAAAGTAACACAATATATAAAGTGTGATTATCCATTCCACAGAAGAGTGACACTATTGTGACAGTAATCCTTAGATGACAAAATACATTGTTTCCCCTGTTTAACACTTTCAGAATTTCTAATACTCTAAGAAATTAAACAAATTAGCAGTATTACCAAAGAATTCTAGCTACACTTCCTTACTCTTAAATTAAAACTAAACAAAAAACAACAAAAAAGACCTTATTCGGTTTTTAGAACCTCTTTTCTTTATGACATATTTTTTCTTTTTTGACTGACTTTTGTTTAATCTCCAATTTATCCAAATCACATTATCCCTTAGTACTAATTGAGGGACAGAAAAAAAGTAACCCATACAGTTTTGGGGAGATGAAAACTTATGGAGGTAAAATGTAACCAAGCGTTCAGAAGCCTCCTTTCTAGAAATAAGGAAAAGTTTGCACAGCCTCTAGTATTTCTGAATCATCCTGTCATCATTAATTCAAATGTGCATAGCCCTCTGTAGAAAAATAATCACAAACTGAAGGCAGCAAATTATGCTCAGAAAATAACACACTGAATTCATGTCAGCATATCCTGACTTTATAAAGAAGTTGTGAGCATAAATTTATAAAGCAGTGGTCACTCATTGCTGGAAGCAGTCATTTAAATGCTGCAAGATAAAAGCCCTTGTGTAAGAGCCATTCACCATTGGCAGTGCCTGGTCTGTGCCCTCTACTCCAGCTTGGATTTGGACTTTCCTAATTTCTGAATACAAGCTGCAGTGATGCAGAAAACAGGTGCTGTAAAAGTTATGTATCTGTTTTCATATGATTACCCAACAACAAGAGAATTGTCTGGCCAGTGATCTGTGTTTAACTCTTTGCTTAAACTGTGGAAATACAGTTCCACATGTTTTTCATCTTCACAGAGACTTCTGCTTCCAACTTTACAAAAAGTACTTAATGTGATATTCAAGCTCCACAAGAAGCATCAGATACTTTGGTTTTGAAAGTCCTAAGCAGTGGTTGTTTTCTTACAATTTATCCTCTTTTTCACACTATGAAACTTTTATTTTTGCTGGATTCATCCAGATTGCAGTGAAGGTGTGCTCAGTTTTCTGACTTTGAGATAGCATTACTGTTAAGGCATAATCCTATGTTAGGATTATGTTAGAAAATAGTATCCTGTAGTTAGAAGTGGTGCCCTATCAGGTGACAAATGACAAGGAGAAGTTTTTTATCCCCTAGGACAACAGTTCTACAAAAGATTGGTGACCGTGGAATCATACCATATCAGAAGAAATACCAGAGGTGGGACTTTACTTTTTTTTAATAAAAACTAAAATCTCTGGAGGAAAGAGATATAATTAAACAGATCTTTTGTGCTCTATCTAGGTTTGATAAACAGATTGTCTTTCTTGAGCATTTTGATTTGTGCCCCTGCAGCATATAAATACAGACTTTCAAATTAAAACAAACAAACAAGAAAAGACACCTTCATGTTTAGTATTTTTTAGTTAACACTTTGCACTTTTTAGGTTTTTTTTCAGACTTCATGTTCTCTGTGGCCATTTGGAAGACAAATGCTTAAAATTAGGCACAGAATGTGCTCCTTTGTTGACACCTACATCATTAATTCATCTAGTTTCTAAGTCTTCTGAAAATAATTCTGAGACTTGGAATAGAAGTTGGAATTTTCAGAAAAGAAAAAAAGAAACAAAACAAAAACAAACATCACTGAACTTGACATCATTTCATTAAACAGCAAGAGTGAATTCTGTTCTTATTAGTAGATATCAAAATCCACTATCTAGCATGATTCAACAGGAAGAAATGCATTCTAGCTAGACTTATAATGCTTTCTGCATTTCTTGTACCCAGTGACTGGTATACATGTAGTTCACAGAAATAGTGAACATA
>WBND01000697.1:148441-160721 GCA_013398595.1 Tychaedon coryphoeus
ACCTGATCTCTTTTTATAACAGGGTGACCTGCTTATTAGGTGAGCAAAAGGATATGGTGCTGTCTATGGACTTTGGTAAAGCCTTTAACACCATATAAAACACTTAACACCATACAAAACCTTTAACGCCATAATACAATAGATACACCATATTCTTCTGAAGAAATTGGCTTTCCATCATGTGATGGGTGCACTATTTGTTGAGTAGAAAACTGGGTGAATAGCCAGGCACAGAACATAGTCGTGAATACAGCTAAATCCAGTTGTAGCTGCTGCCCAGTGGGGCTCCCTAGGGCTCAGTATTGGAGCCAGTCCTGCTTAATATATTTGTCAATAATCTGGATGATGAGATCAAGTGCACCCTCAAGTTGCAAGTAAATTGACAGATGGCACCAACCTGAGTGTTTTTTTATCTGGTGGATCTGCTGGAGCATGGGAAGGCTCTGCAGAGAGGGATCTGGATAGGCTGGATGATGGGCAGAAGCCAATGGTATGAAGTCCAACAAGGCCAAGTGCTGAGTTCTGCCCTTGAGTCGCACAACCCCAAGCAGTGCTACAGGCTTGGGACAGGCTTTCTGGGCTGGAGACCTGCCAGCTGGAAAAGGACATGGGGGTGCTGCTGGATAGTGGCCAAACACAAGCTAGCATCTGCCCAAGTGAACAAGGTAGCCAATGGCATCCTGTCCTAGATCAGTAACAGTGTGTCCAGCAGGATCAAGGCAGTGATTTTACCCCTGTACTGGGTGCTAGCGAGGCACACCTTGAATCCTGTGTTCAGTTTTGGAAACCTATTGAAGGGCTGGAACGTGTCTGCACGTCCAGAGAAGGGCAATGGAGCTGGTGAAGGGTCTGGAGCACAAGTCCTGTGAAAAGCAGCTGAGGGAGCTGGGGTTGTTTAGCCTGGAGAAAAGGAATCTGAGTAGAGACCTTACCACTCTCTACAACTACCTGAAAGGAGGCTGTAGAGAGGTGAATATTAGCCACTTGTCCATGGTAACAAGTGATAGGGCAAGAAGAAACTTTCTCAGGTTATGCCAGGGGAGAGTTAGATTGGGTATCTGGAAAAATTTCTTAACTAAAAGAGTGGTTAGGCATTGGAACTGGTTGCTCAGGCAAATCATGTAATCACCATCCCTGGAAGTGTTAAAAAAAACAAGATGCTGGCATTTTTGAGTGTCATTTAGTGATGGGCATGGCAGTGCTGGGTCAATGGTTGGACTTCATGATCTTAGAGGGCTTTTCCAGCCATAATGATTCTACCATTCCAAGTTCCTGAAAAAAGAGGAATTGTCCAGCTCTGTTCTGCATTGATGCAACCTCATCTTGAGTTTTGTGTACAGTTTTGGGCACCTCAATACACAAAGGAGGTAAAGTTTTTAGAGTGTTTAATGAAGGGCAACAGAAATGGTGAAGCAGCAGCTGAGATCACTTGGTCTGTTCAGCCTGGAGAAATCTGAGGGCAGACCTCACTGCAGGTACAACTTCCTCATGAGGGGAGGAGAAGGGACAGGCACTGATCTCTCCTCTGTGGTGACAGTAATAGGATCTGAGGGAACGGCCTGAAGCTGTGTCAGGGGAGGTTTAGGTTGGACATTAGAGAAAGGCTCTTCCCCCAAAGGGTGTTTGGGCACTGGAACAGGGTCCCCGGAGAAGTGGTCACAGCATCAAGCCTGAGAGAGTTAAAAAGTGTTTAGACAAGGCATTCAGGCAGATGGTGTGATTCTTGTGGTTGTCCTGCGCACAGACAGAACCTGGACATTATGATCCTTGTGGATCACGATATTCTATCATTCTATGATTCCATGCACTAATTATGTCAAACTTCAGTATGTTGTCCTCTAAAGGTTCAATCAGAGCTTATTAGGCTATACTGACAGTCTTCACAACCAAACCATTACCTTAAATTTACAAAGGTAAAATGGAAATCTTAATCTCTTCCTTCAAGTTCTTTGAAAGCTCTCTTTTCTATGTCTCTTGGGGCTTTTTCCCTTGTCTTTCTTTTTTTTTTTTCCCTGTGGGCTATCCTATTGCTTTGTCTGTCATCTTTTTACATCTGAATACAATATTTAACGCAGCTTTTTGTCTAGGTCTTCATCCCTATATGTTCTAATACCTTTCTGCAGAAGTAAAATGGCTCATCTTATCCAGCTGTATAAATAAATATATTGTGCCAATTAATTTTCTACTATTTCATTTCTGAGATATGTTTTTAATGACCTTGGTAAATTGATGACCTTGATGTCTTGCCACCCCATGAAAAATTCATCTTAGAGGCCATTTTTTAGCCTTTTTCTTTTAATCATGTTTCCTCATGGAGTGGTCACTTTCCATCTCACCACTTGATGTCACATTCCCACATTGAAACAGTACTATAGTTTTACTTACATTAAACTGTGATTTAAAAAAATTAAAATTTTAATGTAGTTTTAGCTTAAAGAAAGTAGTGTCTGAACACACACCACTTCAAACCCAGATGAATCTACAAATCCAATTCACATAGATTAAGGATTTAGATTTACCAGCAAGGATTTTTAGTCATTGTTAACACCGGTAACATTTATCCCAGCAATCTAGAGTGAAAACACCCCACAGAATCCGTCCTTTTAATATTGAACCAGCCTGAATATAATGTTGTTTGTATTTTACAGCATATTCATTGATTTCCAAAAAATTTATTTGGTTTACCTTCGCATAGTTGTAGGCAATAGTATTTGTTAAGCATCAACATTTTCTAAATGTATAATGTCAAAATCTATCTATGCAACTGAGTTACTATATTACTCACCTTAATTGACTTTATAAATATAGTGCTGTTCTTGCATAAATTACACTTGCAACACAAATCCTGTAATTTCAATGTAGAAAGGAGATTAGTGATAAATTCAGAAAAACATGGGATTTTTCTGTGACATGCAAGACATAGAGCTTCTTAACTGTTTTTTTTCTTCCCCACAGCACTGAGGACAGTACACGAGTTTTTAAATAACAGATGGGATAATCGGTAATCAGTTATGAAGTGGATGTGTCTTAACAGATATCATTCTGCCAGATGTTATGTTAAAAGTGGTTTAATTTTAACTTACTGCCTGCTAAGAGATAAATTCTCTCATAGAGCCAGGTCACAATATAGAGCCTCTTAAACCCACTTAAAAAGAGAAAGGAACAGAGCAGATCTTCAAATTTGGGGATTCATTTGACAATTGACAGGCCCTATGAGAGCCAAGACAGCAAAGTTGCAGTTAATTATGCATATGAACTGTCCACAGACAGGGCAAAGAAAAGACCTTTCACTTTCTTATACATTTACATGCTTATTAATGAAACATCTCAGGGTTTGGGTTTTTTCCCGCTTATTCTTTTTTTCCATCTGTAGTCTTGATTTCTGTTACAAGTTGTTTAGGTGCTGTGCAAATGTGTGAGTGCGCAGTGTGTTGTGCACATGCTCTCACACTAGGGATGGATTAACATCCCTTTACTACATTTAATACACTGCCAACGTAAATGCTTTTGTTGTTGCTCTTGTTGGGGTTTAGGGGATTTTAGCTTTTAATGGTGCATGTTTCCAAGTATAAGAAAGCTCTGACTAGCTTTTGATTTGCAAAACATGAAATAAAACATTGTAAATTATTCTAAGAGAGGTATATTAGAGTTCTCCTAATTTTTCAATTTTTTTTAAATTAAAGAAAAATCCTGAAACTTTGTAACTAGAGAAAATGAAACTATAAATAGCTGAAGAAGTCCATTTCACTGATGGTACAACACTAAAAATCAGAAAATTCATTCTTTTCTGAGGAACACTTATTGGAATTAATAACGGGTTTGGCATTTGGATTTCTCTTTTAATAATTAAACATTAAAAAATTGTTAATAAGTAGATTTATTTTTCTTACAAAGCACTTGATAGATTCCCTCACAGTCTGCTGCAATACATAGTATTTAATTAGAAATAAACAATGAGATAGATACTGTTCCAAACGAAGTGACAAACTACCAGATAGCAGCATAAGTCATTTTCTTAAAATATGAAGTTATATGCATTGTCACCTACAATGTATTTTTGCTTTTAGGTAAATTCTGTGCACAGAACTTATCCAAAGTTATCCATTATGCTGAAATATGCTGTACATTGTGTAGAGATGCAGATCCTTTTCCACGGGGAACCAGCACATTTTGTCACATCTAAAAAGAGCAAAATAATATTTAACTGGGTATGATGTCATCCAAAGATTAAATCTTCATCCAAGACATTCACAGCTTTTAATTGGACCAGGACATTCTCTTTTAAAAATGGAATAATTTTCCTGATAAATTACAGTCTTAAGCTGATTGTTCATATAGATTTAATTTCATAGATAAGAGGATGGGAGCATCTGAAATCATTCAGGGTAACGTGAAATTACCTCAACATTTTACTATACAGATATATCATGGCACCAATTTACAGAACGCCCTCCCTGAGCTGTAAATATAACCAAATTACCCCACTTTAAAGGCCTGACGAAAACAGCTATAGAATTCAGACAACCATGAGAAAACAATAAGAGATTCCTAAATTCCTTAAAAAAAAGCAGCTCTTACATACTTGCATATCTTATCCAGTAATACCTAAACCTTTTACCTTACAAAGGGGTTTTATACAGGACTATCAGGTACACCTGCCGCTGTTATGCACTAATTTTGCTACAAGGGTCCTCGGTGTGGAAAACCAAATTGGAGACAGCTGCTTAGATCAACTTACCACTGATTTACTGATGACCAGCACAGGTGGCAAAAGCAATGATGGCACCCTCACATTCCTTTCTCATACTTTCTAACAGCAGCAGGACAGTCTTCTGTAAAAAGTAATTTAAAGTGTTTATTTTAAACCTTTAGACATTGAATCTAGCATTCTTTCAGACCTGTGCTATTACACTTGCTCCAATTATCAAATGTTCCTGCTCTATCTCAGCCTTGCTAGAAGTTTAGAGCCAAAACTGACAGCTTACATAAAACCGCATTATTTGCTCTCTACCACACACACGGAAGAAGTACCTGTAAAACACCTCCACATGTCAAAAATTTTGAATTTATTTTCAAAGATAAAAAACTATGAAATCTAACTTCTGTGGAATAGTGTAACTAGCAGCATCTTCAGTCATTACTATCCAGGCATATGCAACCTTCATCAAAAATAGATATAGCTCATCACTGTTAACAAAGTTTTCAAACAAAAGAAAATAAAGTTACTTGGCAAAGTTGGTTCATAGCATAAATCCATTAGGTGTATTAGTGTAAGGAATCAAAAAGCTACACTATGCTTTAAGTCAGTGTAGTCAATCCAATAGGGAGTAGAAAGCAAAGGTAAGGCTGCAAGCCAAGTAAGATTTTATTGCCATCTGTTGCCAATGAAAATTTTTCTTCCTACTTCACACTATTCATTCAGTCTTCAGAACAGTCTAAGCCAGCTGAGAAGGCAGACACAGAAAAATTTGCAAATTTATTTGCTTCTCATACTTACCCTGTTAAATAGAGAGTGAATGAGAGTAAAATAACTGAATAGCAATTTGTCAAAGATTAGAAAAGTAGGCGAGGTGAGAGTGGGACAGAAAATCATCCTTTTATGCCATAACAGGTTGAAATTTTTGTATAGAAAACTCATATATGAATTCAAGAAAAAAGAAAGTGTGAATAATCACAGCACCTCTGGAATGTGGGAGAACTGGGCTGAAATCTAGCTACTAGAGTGTATGAGTTGACACTGATTTAAGATACTATTTCAGCAGAGAAATTTTTGGTAAACCATAGGCACCCTGTGGAGCACAGAAAAGTATCAAGACCCATGTGATGGGTGATGGAAAGCTGTGGTTCTTCTTGAAATCTTTCACATACAGGAAATGCATACTTTCTTCCAGTTTTATTCAGGGTTATCTCAAGTCTCCTTACACTGAATTTTAAATCCCTGGTGCAGAGAGAAATGCCATTATAGTTTCCACGTAAAAGCAAAATCCAAGAAGGAAGCTTTTTGCATCGGGAAAACAAAAGTTCAGACATTGCTATGTGACTTAGAAATTCTAAATAACATGTATTAAACACTAATAAAAACTCATTTCTTTCTAAGAAATCTAAAGAGAGTAAATGAAAGGAATAATCGTGGACTATTTATCTATATGATATTTTAAAATTTATGTCAAAAACTGGTGTCAGGGATTAGTTTTTCCTTTTCTCTCTGCCTGTGGATTTTTTTCCCATTGACATGCTAAGGAGCACCGATGGCTGGGTCCTGGAGACCTTGAGATGGGGGCAGGGTGTCTGCACCCAAGAAGGACTGGAACTGGAACTGTTCTGTTTTTGTTAATTTCATTTAATTTTAATTTTAATTTCAATTTAATTTTTGTCATAACAGTCACGGCAATCACCCAAATGCAGTTGTATTTAAAGTAAATAAACCTCTTTGAGAAGCTTCTCATGAAAGAATTGTGGAAAAAACAATTTGGGTGCATCTAGTACAGGGTGAAGGATGAAGGGATTTATATTGTGCTTTTTAATAATATTATTACAAGTTAAGTATAAGAATATTTACTTTTCAGAAGTTACAAGTAACTTAAATTTCACAAATCCTAATATTAATGACAGAATAATGAAGCTCTAGTATTCAATTTTTATTAAAATTTTTTGCCATGGCTTAATTGATTATCCATTAACTCTGAGAGATTGAGAATCTGAAAACTATGCTCTTGCTGCAGCTATGGAAAAATGTATTATTGTTAAACTAAAGCTCTGTTCTCTTTAGATCAGTTAATGTTTTCACTCATTCTCAAATTTAATTTTTGCATATTCTTATTTTTTGCATATATTATGTTTTTGACATTGGTTGAGCGTGAATCCAGAGATACAGGAATGTGATGTGAAAGAAATATAGTTTCCTATTTTTAATGAACAATTAGAAGACTAGATTATGAAGTTTTGACATCTACTGGAAAGAGAAGCCTCATCTGTCCTCTCATATCCCTTTTCTGCTATATCTACAATTTACAGTAATCTACATTTCACCGCCTTAATATATATTAAATTTACTTTCCACTGAGGCATAAACTTAAATCTACATTTTTATTATGCCAGTAGAACTAGGATGGGGTGGGGAACCACAACTGATTCCATTTGAAACATTACAATTTTTACACAAACCTTATGACTTACGCCATCTGCTGTTTCATCAGGTCAATTTGGGTAACTGAGGTTAACAAAACTGAATTATGTTTTCTTTATAACTCTGCCTTTATGGGAGAACATTTTTTACTAGAGAAACAACAGTGAGAGTTGAGAGAGAGCTTGTACAGAACATTAAATAGCTATTCCACTCTGCTTTTAAATTTTGTTCCAGAAAAGTTTATTAATTTGGTGCAGGTGTGCAAAGAAGTATTTGCACCAATAAGTAGTTTGCTTGTGAAAGGTTTTAATTGAAATTTAAGTAATAATCCTCTTTAAAAGGCAGTGGGAAAACACAATTTCAGCTGTTCCTGACCCATGTAAGAATTTAAGATAAATTTGATGAAAGTTTTAACTGAAGTTTCCATCACTACATTAAGAAAATTTTTGTTCCTGTTGTGTTTTGTGCAATTATTCTTTGGCTAATGCGTTTCTCCAATAAGTACGTGACTTATTTCTCTTCCTTCCTATAGGTTTTGTTCCTCTCATTTCATCTTGCCGAAAGACTCCTGTATCTGCCAGGGCATTTGGTATTCTCAGGTAGCTTTTACTCTAATTGTTTTTATAAAGAAAATGAATACAGATTGTTTAAAAATAATAAACACAGGGAGTTACAGTGTTGGTTTTTTTTTTTTGTCTGATAAGTGTATTATCATGTGAGAGACTACCATTATTTATTATGATCCTAAATTTCACAGCACCTTGAAAAATGCATTAGAGATCTACTTTTAGACCACATGTCCTTCCTTAGGATAAGTTCTATGTAGCAGACTTACTCTGCAGCTTATTTTTAGGTGCTGAATCGAACATTGTCACCCAATATTGCTATTGGTTTTATTCTACTAATTTTTAAGATATGCTGTCCTATGGATAGAATATTGAACAGCTCTACAGAAATGGCAAATCTTTAATAACTTTATGAATCCTAAATAACAGTAAGACCACCTCATAGTGGAAAGGTCACCAGGGTGCTGAACACTGAAGAGATCACAGTTCTGCCTCCTTAATCCATAAACTATATCAGTCCTATTAATATTCAAAGACAACCCATTCTCCTGACAAATCAGAAGAACAAAAGGAGAGAGATTAATCAAGTTATGCACTAAACATCATAATGAGCCTTGGAAACTGTAAAATGATTAATTCCCATCCAATGTAAGATTAACTCATTTTCAATGTTTACAGGTTCCATAGACTAGAATATGTCTTCTGCCTCATAGTAACCACTGAACAGACAAGATTTGCTGGACCAGCATGTAATTCTCATCACACTAGTGAGAAATCCAGACAAATTGGCATAAAATTTTGTATCTTCTTTCTATTGCTGGAGTCAACAAAGACTCGAGTCTTTGAAGCTAAGCCATATTTTATAGATTTAACTGAACTTTTTACATATCTTAGTATAGCCTCACATTTCCAAAAACAAAACCTGGTACATCTGGAGTCAACAAATTCAAGCAATTTCACAGGTACAAATTTCTTCAGCTTCAAGATTATTTTATGGCAGAAATAAAGTGCCATAATCATTCATTCTTGAAGAAGAGGAAGCAAAGACATCTACTCCACATTTTGATAAATTAACTTCCATTGTGCTCTTTTAAAATTCTGGCTTTAAATATCAAAATGTTGACACTGATCACCTTGAACAAGTTTGATAGAAGCATTTTTTCTGTCAGCATGCCTATCTTAATTATATCAGCCTTCATAAATTTAAGATCATAAATTTTTACAATTAGCATAGCTCCTAATCTTAATAGGCCATGATTGTCAGGTGAATACTTAGTTCAGAATATACATAGCACTGCTAAATGAGGATCTTGCTAATGAGATATATGTTTTGATTAATAAAAATGACATTTTTCTATTACAGTTTTGAACTTCAAATAATAAATGCCTTTTTTTTAATTCAACATATTTTAACAGTAGACTTTGAGACAATTAAAATGTCGGTTTCATTGTTAGTTATGATCCTACACAAATATTTTTATTATTAATTATTTAATTAAAAATTTCTATTTTTACTTCAAAATGCTGATTATCCTTCTACAAATGGCCATCTTTTACGCTTATTACTCCTTGTCAAATACAATTCACTAGAAGTAGAAACCTTATTTTTACAGAGCTACTTTTAAGTGATCACAATTCTAAACTAGTAAGAAGGAAGAAGTGGAAACATTTGTGCTTTATTTTCAGATGCTTGGAAGAGTTGGTGTTGAACCTGTAACCTTCACCAAGACATATCAAGGCAAGAAAAACTTAATATATCTCATTTTACGTATTCTTCCATGCTAAAAATGGTGAGCGGATTCACAATTAAGTAACTAATGAAATTATCTCAGCACCATATGCATTAGTATCTCTCACAATAAGAGCATATACAAAAATTCACTTCATGGCATTCAGATGTCACAGAAGCTCTCTCATACAAAGAGCTCAGGTACCGGTATAAAGATATTTGCATATTTATTTGTGCTACCACTTGTCTTTTAGGTGTAATCAGTTAAGAAACGTGCAGATCAAAGTAAAATCTATGACACACAAACTTACTCAACCAAAAAATACATTAAAATTTGAGAATCTTCAAAGTCAAAAGTAGCAGAGCAGTTTGTGCATAAAGTGATTTTGCTCAGTCAACCATTACTATGAAATGGAATCTCTCAGAGCATTATGTTTTTCAAACCAATGCTACTAAAATCCATTAGATCATTGCTCAGAATTTTCCCCTCACCTCCCCCCCCAGCATTTATTTCCATGTTTTTATGTAGAAAAGGTCATAAAAGTAAAAGAAAGCCATTAGTTATGAAGAAATAAAAGGGGATTTAATACAAGTTTCCTGTGAATGTACAGAAGTCTGTCTCAGGATCTGTGGATTCAGAGAAGCAATGCAGTTCCTGGAGACTGGTAGTAAGCAAGTTGAAACACAATTCTGTGATATGTCAAATTGTCCAGGAATGCTTATGAGTATTAATGATGGTGAATTTTAAACAGCCTACAAGTATTACTGATCCAGGACAATTATTTTTAAAGAGTTTAACACTAAATTAAATATCCCAAATGCAGCATTAGTTTGCAAGTATTAGAACAACCCCTTATTTGCCTGCTCACACCAATGCCTTCGTCTCAAATGAAGTATGAGAGTATTTTGGGAAGAAACTGGAAGATTCCCTAAGTAATGTACTCAAATATGAACACTGTTGCTATTTATTTAAAAGTATTAAGTCTAATTCTATACCAAAGATGGCTAGGACATGGTACAAAGGCAAAAAACCTCAAACCCCAAAGAGCCTCTCAGATTTCCCTTAGCCTTTTTTGAAAATGACCCAACACTCAAAGATATTGGCAGCGTAGTACGAGTTAAGACAGACCTTAAAAATTGTTTTCCTAAATTGCCTGTGGGTTTGAGAAAAATCAAGTAACTCTGTTTATAGAATTGCTATACAGAAATGAATGTAAGCATTACTATTTGGATATGTCATAGTTATTCCGTGACAAGATATGTTTAGCCTTTTTTATGTGTCTTGTTTATTTTCTGTTTTTCATTTATCATATAGAAGTATTGTTATTTATTTTACTCAAATTGTACAGATCCTGGATTTGAATTAATTCTTCAAATATCTTAAAATAGTCCATATTTGGGCGGATTCTGGAGGAAAAAAAGGAAAAATCCTTTTATTACCTAGTTATTTGAAATTAAATAAACATCCTTAACTTTCAATTATTTATCTAATTTTGAAGCTGAGTTTACTACAAGTACATTGGACCAAGTTGTGATTTTCAACTTTTCTGAGTATCTCAGCATCAAGAAAAGAGATTTTTAAAGGGGCAACTTCACAAAGGTGTATAACCTATTGCTTCCATCCTACTTGCTTAGTAATTGCATCTTTATTCCCATTCTCAAGTACTCATCAGTTTTCCCTGCTTCTTTTGGAGCATGAAGCCAGTCTAACTAATGTATTTATATGTTGGTTTTCTATATTTCATCCTCATTTTCACTTTTTTTGGTTCTGTTTTGGTTAGGTTTGGTTTGTTTCATTTGTTGTTGTTGTTGTTTAAAGTTAATCTAAAAAGCTACCCTGCCTTTTTTCAAGCAAGTCTCAATGGAAAGAGCAGACATATCTTATGACAGTACAGGGTATATGAAACTGCATTTATATAATTCAGAGTGTATGTGCCAGTTGAAATTTATTCAAGCCTATTAAGAAAGAAATACATTTCTCTGCAGTAAATGAAAGTTTTAAATTTGAATTAGGCTATATGATGTATAGACTCCTTCTTAGTAGAACTTCAACAGATAAAAATAAAGTACAAAAATAATATTCAGGCACTTCAAAATTGCTATTGAAGTTTCTAAAAAATTTAGATAGCGCATCCTGTCATCAGCTATGTTGTGCAGGGTCAATAATAAAACTGAATTTAGGTAATTATATTACCTTTTATAGTATCTATAACAAAATAAAATATTCAGAACGGATGTAGGATTTTTTTTTTCTTAAATGCATTCAAGCAAAAAAAGTAGGTTTCCACAGAGGCCATTTAGGAACCATATCCAGAGGTTTTCAAGCCCCACAGGGTGAAGCTTTGAGCAATCTGGTGTGAGATCGTACTGATCCTTCTTCAAGAAGGAAGTTGGTTCCTGAGGTCCTTCTCAACCTGAATTGTCCTAAAATTATTTTTATTCTCACTAAAAGGCAAAACCAGAAGAAAAAAATATATAAAACCATAATCAAACCCTTTTAAAAATTATCTTAAATAAGAGGTCCAAAATCCAGTATCTGCTGTTAGCAAATCTATTATTACAAGACAGGGTCATCAAATAGGTCCTGAAGTTTTTTTCCCTTTTTCTTGTAAATGTACTTCGTTTCATGAAATTTTATTTAAAGGTATTTTCCACCAACTTTTTAATTACTGGTGGTCTATTAATTTCTTAATACAAAAACCACCTGAAAAATTAAATGGACCAAAAAGTTAAAGTGATGAGCTTTTACTTATAAAATATTTTTATTTTCATGTATATGTATATGTATATGTATATGTATATGTATATGTATATGTATATTTAAATATAGAATTATTACATGGTTGTTAATATTTCTTA
>WBND01000697.1:170864-182937 GCA_013398595.1 Tychaedon coryphoeus
TCAGTTTGGAGGCGTCAGTAATGTCTTCTCCTGTTTAATGGTGTATCAATGTTTCCTTCTCAAAGAATAGTATTGTAGCAGTCAAAGAAGAGATATGCTACTTAACTGCTGAGGCAATTTCCTACATTACACCTGTTAAAATCACCCTCTAAAAGTTCCCTTCTGATAAACATATATAAAGAAATAGTTCAATTCCATACCAAGTCTCTTCTGTTGAAAGAAGGTAAGCTATGAGTAATGCTCTCTTGAGATCCCTCTAGTTGGTAGCACGATCTTCTGCCCTAACATCCCGATCATTCATCACAGAAACATAGAATGGCTCGGGCTGCAAGGGACCTTTAAGATCAGCTAGTTCCAACCCCTGCCATGGACAGGGATGTCACCCACTAGAGCAAATTGCTCAGAGCCCCATCCAACCTGTCTTTGAATACTTCCAGGGATGGGGCATCCACTTCTCTGGGAAACCCTTTTCAGTGCCTCACCATCCTCTGTTTATAGAATTTCTTCCTAACATCTAGCCTAATTTGTCCTCTTTCAGTTTTAGAACTGTCTTACCTTGTCCTACCTGTCCATGTAAAAAGCTACTGTTCCTCTTTTTTATGAGCTCCGTTTAGGTATTGGAAGGTCTCAATAAAGTCTCACTGTAGCCTTTTCTTTTCCAGGCTGACCTACCCAAACTTTCTCACCCTGTCTTCATAGGAGAGGTCCATCTCACTGTTTGCTTATCCAGCCCATACTTCAACAACTTCTCTATGAAGATTGGAGACTAAAGTTTTGTTTTTAAAATAAGGTTAATATCCTGTTTTTCTTGTAGCCGATTAGTGGCCTTGAACTTTTAAAGAGACAGAGGAAATTAACTGGCCCTGACTTTACCCTGTGCTGTTTTTAACATACTGTATGCTGTGTAAATCATCTCCTATACTGTAAAGGGTTTAGCAGTTTGTATTTTCTATAATCATTCTCGTATTTTTTGACTGCTGACACCAGACAAACACGAGCCAGAAAGTGAATCATGATACAAGGGGATGTCAGCTGTGAGTAATCTATTGCTGTAAATGCTTTTCAATAAAACAGTTGCGTTTGTTTGTACTTTTAACTTCTAGGAGTAAAAACAGACGATGGAATTAATATCATTAGCTTAAGCAAAGACAAGAAAATATTGCAATATTGTTCGCTCCTCATATTGGTTCTATTACTGAATGAAATTCTAAAATGAAGTCATAATACTTCATTAAAAACAATAAAAGAGTTAAAGGAAAAGTTCTTCTCTCTTTCTCTGTCACATTGGTCGACCTTTCCCATTTTAAAGTGAATCAACTTTTCTAATGACCTAAAATGATTCAAAATAACCCAACCTTTTTCTTCACCAAGATGTATCTTTATACTCTATAAATAGATCTTGAAAAATATACCAATTATCTTAAGACCTGCTTCTGCTTTCCTCAGCCCCTCTGGGATTGCATTTGATGTCTTGCACATAATGAAAGAGGAAAGAAATGCTGTCATGAAAGAAGTTTATTGGCGAGTACTCCTGCATCTCCCATTTCTGTGGGCTAGAAGATGCTACTGCCTCTACGGCTACAAATTTAATTCCAGAAGGTAAGCGTGCAAGCACTTCAAAGAAAAAAAAAGGAGAAGTAACTGAAGAAAATATATCTTCAATATAAAGGGTGTATTGAAGTCACCTAAGTGTATAGAGTCACCTAAGCCTCTCCTTTTGTCTTTTATAAGTACCTTAAATACTTTAAGATCCTTTTTCAATTGCTTAGATTATTTACTGAGGGTGTTATTTTTTATAGTGGTATATTTGCTGACAGACAGCTTCAGACACACAGCATTAGACCTAAAATGTAAAAATTTTTAGAGATCTTTCAAAGTGATAGGTACCAAGTGCACTTTTCTTAAGTCTTCCTTTAGCTCATTTCTTCCCTCTATCAATTCTTTGCCTACTCACATTTGTGTAGAAGCTTTTCCATTATTTTGGCATCATTCCACATTTGGAGGAAAAGGACAGAGCAAAGGAGGGTTAATGTTACCCAAAAATATTTAGGTTTGGTATCCTGTGAAAGAAGAGAAAATTGGATTTGTGCTCCTTCTCACCTCCTATTCAAATGATAGAAGTTCTGAAACTAAAGTGCTTATTAGAGTACAACCTAAGCTGCCTAACTTTATGTGTGCATTGCAGAATCATCTAAAATACTATCCAATAATATTTTAAGGAGAAATTTATAACAAAACTTTCTTTAACCAATGTGTCACTAACAAGAGTTTAATATTTACTGGAAGTGAGTTGGTGGGAGGGAGAGTCAGGTCTCTTAAAGCTCTCTTTTAATGCAGAAAGGGATAATAATGAAAGCAGGAAGCCATAAGCAGTAGGATGACCCATATGTGCTGGTTTGACACTAAAGACAACTCAAGGAAGTGATTTTTTTCTGAGAGGGGCAGCTAGGTTTTCTCTATGTCAGACAAAAACCAATCAGTGATAGGTTTTGAGAACTGACAACTGATTAAACTACTGAGAGAGACAGACATGCCTTTGTGAGATTTACATTTTAAAATGAACAATCCCTGGGAAAGCTCTTTTTCAGACACTCAGAAGGTAGAACGGGCCCGCACCCTCTGTGCACTAGCATTGGTGATAGAGTAAGCTGATATTGAAATGACTGTGGTCCTGTAAGTTTGAATAGAGAAGAGATAAAAATCCCTGCTGCCCCCAGGGAAGAAGAAAAACCTCTGTTTTCAAAGATAAAGAAAGCTTTTGTTTGAACTGTTGTAATTCTTAAAGTGTGCCCCATAACTGAACATGGTACCTCAATTACGACTGTGGGAGAACTCTGAGGCATGGAAGGGATTTTACATAGTGATCAGATTTTCATTCTCCTGGTCAGCTGACCACTGTGACATTGAGGCCACGAGAGAACAGTTTTTTGTGTAGAAATCTCCATAGACTGAAGAGAGAAGTCTTCTCTATCAAGTAAATTGGTGAAAGATTTTTTTTGAAGGTGATAAACTGATTGAATTGTTTCTATACATTGTCAGTGGGAAAGAATTGAGGTTGTGATGGGGAGCAAAAATGTTCTAAAAGTTTTAATCTGATTTTTATTACAAAGTTCTAGTAATAAAGTTTTTCTTTGTACCCTTTAAAGTTTGACCTATAATGCCTTCCTCCTGATCTTATCTCAAGGCAGAAAATAAGTAAATAATTCTAGTGGGTGCACTGGTGATGTAGCGAACGCTAAAACCATTACATAAATTGGTGCATTGACAGGGAAATCTCAAATTGGCAAACTAAAACCACTCCACCATACTCTAAGGAAAGTAGAAATGAAATTGATAATGGGCACTGGAACATGGGAATATTCGTTTCAGTAGGATTATGCGATCAAGTACCTTGTGAAAGGGGACAACAAGGAAAAGGGAGAAGCATTAACAAAATATACAGGGTGACAAAAGTGACAAGTCAACATAACGGAAGCAGAGTCAAGAAGTAAATCTGTCCAACACACTGACTGATGGGCCACCAAGGAACTGCAGCAAGAGGGGCTTTGCAGCTGACAGGCATGAAAACCTGAGGATCCAGAAGGTTGCAAGGCTAGTGGGACTATGAAAACTGATGGAGAACTGCTCAGGAGAAGGGGACTGGGAAGGAATAAAGGGAAGGTAGGCAAAAACATTATGAAATGGACTAGTCAAATGTAAAATGGGACAGTTAAGTAGCTTTTCTCACTAAGACCTGCATGTGATCACTGTGGACCATCCTATCTTCTTAAATTCTTTTTTAACTACATCTCTGCACTATCTCACTTATCGTGTGTATGTTAGCACAGCAAGTACTAAGTAGCAGCTTCTTGTCAGACTATGTGAATGAGTAGCTCGGCATCAGCAGCTGGAGCAGGACCACAGTACGCAGTACATGTGCTTGGTGCTTGCTGCTGGAAGGGGCTGAGTGTCTCTGTGTGTCTGCATCCTCTGTCTGCATCATTTCATTGCAAATGACAAACAGGGTAGGCTTTAACGCTATGTCTTTTGTGAAATGTTTTATTCATTCTCCCCAGGACATCAGAACCTCAGAAGCTATTGGGTTAATATTGAAATAGTTTTGACTAGCAAAATCTTCTTCCAGATAAGTGTAAATTACTGAGTGCTCCCTTGCTTACCATCATATTTATAATTCTCTAAGCATGCCTGTCTTTGTATGAAGAACATCATTTGATTGTATTTGAGGTGAAAGAAATTATTTTACAGATTTGTTTCAGTGATATTTTAATATAACATAGGGAGAAATTTCAGGTGGATTGAGTAAGGGCAGACATAACCTTTTTTAATTATGCTTCACCTTTGTAAACTAGAAGTCCAGGCAAATATAATTTCCTTCATGGACGACTTTAGTGAGTTTCCTTTGTATTAAAGACTTATTACGCATCAGTGCCAAATCAAACTGATATGTTTGCCAACCATAATTCACACTTGACTTCTTAATTTCTGGTAGCTACACAAATAACTGATTTTGGGTCTGTAAAAGATATAGGACTTCTTCTGAGCTCAGAGATATGGTTCAAAAGTAATATGGTAATACTAAATTTGCATATTACGTGAAATTAATTTCTAGGACTATCATTAAATAAACAGGTGCTTCATATGATCAAATTTTAAACCTGAGACAGTAACTTGAAATCAAAGAAATATCTTTTTAAAATCTAACCTAATGCTTTACTCCAAATTCTAAGATTAGATATATCATGAACAATGTAATTCTTTAGGTTTGCATGAAAAACATTTCTATCTTAATGTTTTCCCACAGCAACATTTGGATTTGTTAGGTAGATAAGTAAATGGGAAGTATTACTTCACCCTCATCTAAGAGGTGTATCTAAGACTATATTATTCCTTCTCCTTGAGCCTCTGTTAATCTGCAATTCTTCCTGAATCCATAGTACAGGACGTATTTACTTGGGCTTTGCCAGGAATGAAAAATACTGGACCCTGCTGACTTACCCTAATTCCACTTAACCCATGAGTGGGGCACTTGTCTTAGGTCTTGGTCTTATCTCAGACATAGACCATGGTGGTGCTTTTAACTTAAAAATAGATGGTGATAAGAGATTAGCTATATTAGTACTTAGCTGCTCTTTAGAGGATCAAATATTTAAATAGTCAAAGTTTTATTTGTCTCAGTTTTGGCTCAAGCCAATAAGTTCCTTTTCATTTGTTGGCTTACTTTGTGGATGGAAAAAGATCTCTTTAGCTTTTACACCAACAGAGTTAATTTTCAGTTGGGGAATTTTATATGTATCACTGAAAATAATATTCTGTCTATGAGTACATCTTTTTCCACCATAGTAAGTTTTCTTACTAGAAGGAAACTGTATTATGAACCAAATTGGGTTGTGAAAACAATCTTTTTTTCATGCTTGTGTATAAATATATATCCCCACACACAGATGTAAAAATGTATAAATTTAAAAATTAGAAGTATATCTGTTATGTGCACGTATATTTTTACACATATTTCTATATAATCATTTTGAATACTCCTGATTTAGAAATACTGATAAAAATGCCACACTGTTTCAGGGTATGTTGGTTATTAATTTAGTAGATAATTTTAAGGCTCACAAAGAGAGTTTCTTTCTTCCCATTTCCTCTTATTGCCAAAACTGTCTGCAAACAAGAAACAAGGATACCCATTATCTTTCTGTACTGCTGACAGCAGTGCAACACACATGCTTGCTATCACAAGTGAACACCATTCTTTATCAAAATGTGAAATTCAACTAAAATAATTTTAGACTAGGTAAACTTACTGGCTTATCAAAGGAAACAGTCTATCTATTCAGAAAATTAGTATAATTTGATATTTTTGGTGGCTTTGCATTTTTTTATTTTCCTTCAGACTGTGAAACAATATGTAAGGACTGGAGCTAGAATGCAAATGTTTTGTTTCTCTCTTCATGCATAAGCTTTTTAATAGGGAGCTTCATATTTTATGACCCTTTTAGGCTTACTGCTTAATGTTGAGTCATGGAGTCTTTGTTGTTATTTATGTTCAGCTGGAGATTACATTTCCTAAAAAGAATTTGAAACTTTTCAGAAGCAGTTACATTTGCCAATCTGTATACTGTTCCTAGTTTCTAGACAGAATCCGTTCACTTCCACCTGAGTGTGAATACGGATTTTAAAAATAACACTAACCAAAAATTTTTAAATGTAAATTAAATCCATCTTTATAGATTTATTATGAGCAAATCCATATCTGTCTTAAAGCTCTTATAAAAACACGTATTTCTCAAAATAGGAGGGTATGTGGTATGTCTCAAAATGGAAGGATATGTGTCATACGTCCAGTACTGAACTTTGTAGGTAAAAACGTAGGCATATATATGTTTATTTTAATTAATAAATATAATTTATAATATCTTAACTTATTTTAAATATATCTTCAAAACCAATTCAGTGAATTTCAGGCTTTAAAAAACTGCTAATTTTATTTTATATTCTTGCCTTTGCACTTTTATAATGCTGATAAAAGAGAGAAAACAAATACTACTTTCACGTGTGAAAATGACTGACTCCTAATTAATATGCTACTCTGACAGAGAACCTCTGCTCTTCTATGCTAATATTTTATTCCATTAGAGAAAAAAAAAAAAACTCAAGAAATTAAACTTGCATTCAGCCAAAACCTCTGAAAAATGAAATTGTCATTTAAGAGTACATCGAAAAAAATTCCACTGTAAATAACAGAGAAGAAAATCTAGATTTAGGAGTAATTGGTAGATTAAAAATGCTTGACTAGTCCTGAGAAAATGAGACTCAGGTTACCTCAAAGTCAGTTGAGATAACCTGAACTTCTATCCTACAAAAAATAAAACAGAGCATGTCTTCCATGAAGACATCTATCCCGAGCCAAATTCCATGTCAGATAATTTGAATCAATGTTACATATATCTGCACTGTTGTCACACATGGAACAAGAGCTGTGAGGCTTCTGAACCAGCAGTGCCACCAGATGAACAGACGGAAGAAGTCGAGTGTTGTTCCGTACTGCCGAAGCCACCAAGTCATCAGTGCTCAAACGAGCTCTATCGACAAACCCCAAGGACATTCCACATGAGATCCTGTCACACCCTTAAATTGCACTGTAAAAACAACCTTGACCTCTCAGAGCCCCTGTTACAGACACAGTAGCTTTTCTATATAGGTGAGTAGCACAATACAGAGTAGCTGACTTTACCAGGAATGTTCACTGCAAATGCAAAGTGCATCCATCATTCCTGGCAGAACTTTTAACCTCTGTTAGGACACAGTTTAATCATTGACTTTTCCAGTATCAGATTTAATTTGGAAGCATGCCATATCAGGGAGCAGAGCTAAACTTACATGGAAAAGTTGTTTTTTAACAAAATAAATAACATGGAAATCACATTTGAGTTAACTGTGAAAGTAAGTTACCAATACTAAGTGTAAATTCATTAGATCACAGCTATGGAGGGGATATGATTAAAAAAAGGTAATAACTGGATACTACACAGAAAATAATTTCTGGTTATTTTCACAATGTCTCTATCACTATGTGTCTTTAGAAACACTAACTTGGAATAATACTTGCATTTTGTGCCTGAAGTGGGAGGTGGGTTCATTAACAGTGTTACAGAACACAGAAGGAAAAAAGAAGTCATAATATTGACAGAACAGTTGACAAAGAAGTAACGCTCATCAGGACATTGTAAAGTTGAAACTTCACATGTTGAATATTTATAACAGATTTAGTATAGATGCATCACAAATTGAATGATTTTGTCAATATAATTTTCTTGCTATGTAAATTTCTTATTCTGAATATTTAAATTAAAATTTCATTCTTGTTTTCAGTCAACCAAACCCTTTTAATTTCAAGATATGAAATTTATCATTTTCATTAAAACAAAAAATAAATAAAAGTATTTATTTCCATGTGATAAGTGGGTAAAAATATTTAATATATTGTTTCTTAAAAAAACCCCAAGCCTCAAATAAAATACTGCAAATTCAATGGAAAAAAAAATACTGTAAGACAGAAAGTGAGATATAATCATTAGAAATAACTTAAGCTACAAATAAAAAGGGTAAATTCAATACTCACACAAAGAGCCAAGTAACTTGCTTTAGAGGCAATATGTTCACGTAACCCTAAAAAACATATTGTCACTGAGGAAATAGAAATTTTTTTCCCCGGTTTGAAGATGTCATACAACTTTGCAGCTACACAATTCACTTACTTTATATGCAAGAGATTAAAAAAGCAGCAGAATTGTTACAAATCAGCATTCCCAATAGTATGATAATAATGTGCAATCTTTTAGCAATAATTTTTGCAAGGAATATGTACAGCATACCAGAAATTCTTGTCTAATGGATGCTTTGTATGCATGGATATTAATGCACACAGTTGTGTTTCACCAAAAATTCACTATTAGAATTGACTCTCTAGTAATCCTATCCTATAAATAAATGCAAATTTGGAATTGTACTGCTTCTTTTTAAGAGGACTATTGATATATTTTTCTATAATTTCAAATGTCAATCAAAAAGAAAATTTATCCTCAATTACACATGAAAACTGTTTCAGTTGGTAGTTAGATCAAAGAACTTGTCTTTTATAACTGCTTACATTTAAATAGAAAAGATGTCAAAAGTATAATGTATCATTATTTAATAAATGAAACTTTGAAAGTAAGATCTCAAATTACCTTGGAATGTTACTGTGACTAATTCGATATTTTCTTCAGGGAAAGAAATATATTTCACCTTGTAATTTGGATTGATTTAAGCGCCTGATCCCTTCTTTGCTTGAATGTAGATTGGTGTTTTAGTAGAGTACCTCTGCAATTTTTCTTTCCCAGGGAAAAAAAAATGAAAATATTTTAGGAAAACCAATATAAAACATACCATTGGAAAAGTATTTCCTTACAACTGCAGTCAGTAGTTATCAAGGTGATTAACAGTCACAATGCCCAGTTGTTTGTAGGCATGAATGAAGGCATCACATGTGCTGAAAGGCAAATAAGGTACCTCTCCTTATGCCATTAATTATAAGTAAATGGAAATAATTTGCATTTGTCTTGTTTGTACAACACAGATCTTAGATATTTAGTACAAAGGAAGATTTGAATGTAAGACTAGTAATGAAGATGGAGTATGAGGGAAGCCTAGGATACCAGACTGAATTTCAGGAAAGTTGATCTTTCATCTGTCTAGTCACTAGTTTTTGAGACTCCACAGCTTTAAAGCCACTTTGACTATCTCAGCTCTATAGTGAACACTTAGATGGGCATGGCAAGGTGTCCTGATTTGAAGGACAGGTGTCTGCCAATAAAGGCAGAAGCTCCTTTTTGAAATAGAGAATTCAATTTCACTCCCTCCAAGTATTATAATTGGTTGAAATCAAGGACTCTGAGACAGAGATAAGGGGTAGAAGTAACAGCTCTTTACTAATATATCTAACTGCACAAGCAGAAAACAACAGCAGTTATTAAAATTACCAACAAAAACAAAAGAAATAACCCAGTTCCAGTCCTCAGCTGCAGGCACGCTGCCAGTGCTCGGTCCCGGTGGTTCAGACGGGACACAGCCGGCACAGCTGCGGGAGCAGGCGGGAGCAGAGGCGGGAGCGGGAACAGCAGCGGCTGTGCTGTGCCTCAGGTGGGAGCAGGCTGCAGAGGGCAGCTCCTCGCTCACCCTTGCCTCCAGGTGACCAGCTGTATTCCCAGAGGTGGGAGGCTGAGCAGGACAGATGCGGGGAAGTTGACACAGGCGTCCGGCTCTCCGGTGTTCCCACCACATGCACTGAAGACGGGGGCTCCTCCCACATCGAACCCGCTGGAAACACGAGTAGCCCCGCCCGGAAGCCCGGTCCCATCTCCCCTTTGCTCCGAGGGTCATCCGGAGATCCTGGGCATAGCTGGCAGGCTATGTTAGCATCATAATGGGAAAAATTCTCTAAACTCACACAGTCAAGGAACAAAAAAACCCAACCCCCAACACAAGGATATGTTCACATCTGTGTCAAAGGATAATTGCTAAAGGAGAAATAAATGAAAGAAAACCCAAATGAAACTTACAAGCAGAAGCAGAAGAATGATGACTAATGGGATACCATGATGAAAAATTTTCAAGGATGGATTTCAAGAATGACTTTGAACTAGGAATCAGAACAGCTATTGTAAGTGTTCAATATGAGCAGGGAAAAGGAAAATAAAGGAAGAATATCTCAATGAATGGAGATTCTAACTTCAGCAAAACACACTCAAAAATTTCTGAACTAAAAAGCAATGCATCATATATTCAATGAGAAACAAAATACGAGACATAATTGTAATCTCCCTCTAATGAAGAAGGATGTCTAGCTGCTGGTGTTGATGGAGGAAGTAGGATACATTATAATTTCCCTAAACGTAGTTTAAGGAACAACTTCTGAATAGCTTGGCTTAGTAATTAGGCAAAGTATGCTGAGCTTGGTTGTTGAGGCCAAAGACACGTACACCAAACACTGTTTTGGGGGCTATGTTTTGTTTTGTTTCCAGTATAAACCTCCACATCTGCCCTGTCAGATAGGAAAGGAAAGGAGTCTGACAACAATTCCCTCTACACTGGAAGGTATGGGACTGATACACAAGTGTAACATAATATTATAGCCAAGATTGCTAGGCTGTTCATCAGATTAGTTGTTAATACACTCAGTAATATTACTTATGTCAACACTTCTGAATAAGATGAATTTTTGAGGGGCTTCAGGATGCCCTTTATGCTTCTTTGTGTGCAATTTCTGTTACCTGTATGTTCTCTGCACCTATATTTGTTACCTTATAGGAAATGTTTGCCTACACTGTATTTCAGTAATTAATAAATGCCAACAATACTGTTTACTGAACATGAGGTACTGGCCCTTGCTTTTGAAAAATTATATATTATATAATTACTCAAAACATGGTGATTTTCTTCCTTGTATCTGAGTTTTTGGTGCTTAATCTTCTATTGGTAAATTGTTTTATCCCTGCTTTTCTTTAATCTTCAGAAATATGTACTGACCACCCTTGCAATGTGGCACAGTTTAAATTGCCATTTTCCGTATGTTTTAAGTAGATCATTTGACTCTAATTGACCTTCAGGAGTTTTTCTGCACTGACCTGCTATACCATGTCCCTGCGCTGTTGTTTCTGGGGCTTTGATTTCCATTTATCTTTGCTGGCCTCATCGCTGTTGACGCTTGTTTTGTATGTTAGTCAGACCAGACGGTGTACCATCTTGAAGGATCCACTCTGTATGCCATCTACCTAATTAGAGAGGCTCAATTTCTAAGGCAACAGCTTGCAGTGTCTGAGGGATCTTCTGTTACAGATACCACCACAAATCGTTAGTCAGAGTGACATTAATTAATTGGTGTCTTCCCAGGATTTACTCTACTTTGGCAAAGACATCACAGCATTTTATTTATATTAGCTACCCCTCCTCTCCAATCTATTATCAGCTTGACTTAGGAATCCTAAACTTTTATTATTCATATGAAAGATAAAATAATTTTTGCTTGCTTCTGAGCTGTCACTCAATGCTTTGTCATGGGCTTGTGGCTCTTTAGTTGCTTAGATGACTGGCTGCTTCCCCAAATCCACTCATCACTGCTCATAACATATCTGGAAAGCTTCAGGGTTTCCCCAGTGGAGCATTTACTCATTTTATGGCTGAATTATTTCTTTCTTGGAAGGGAGACAAAGAACTTGTAACATAAACAAGTTTCCTCCTTCCTTTACAATGGAAGTGATTGTGAGTGTCAGCCTAATCACTAAATCTTCTCAGTACACTTCTTTTAAAGTGTTCATTTTCAAAACTGCTCCAGCGATCACTATCTGCTTCTTAATATTAAAAGAGTTATGCAAAAGTGGAATACCTAACTCCTACTTTAGAACAGTAGCAGAGAACATTACGTGATTTAATGTAACAGTTTCTGCATAGAGAAAGCACACGTTAGCCTTCGTCACATCCCTGTCCCTTTCTTTCCTTGGCCACGTCAAAAAGAAAAAAAAAAAAATTACATTAG
>WBND01000697.1:210536-221434 GCA_013398595.1 Tychaedon coryphoeus
GCCATGTGATGGACTCACGCTACAGCAGTTCACAGAGAGCTGCTGCTGATAAGAAGAACTCATGTCAGACAAGTTCACAGAGAACTGTCTCCCATGGGAAGGGCCCACACTGAAATAGGGGAAGGACTCCTCTCTTTGAACAGTGATAGAAACAAATGACAACCACCCTCATTCCCTGTCTTCCTGCTCAACTGGGGGAGGAAGTAGAGCTGGGAAGGAGAGACAGTAGGGTGTAAGGTGTTTTGAAGGTGTCATTTTACTTCTCATTATCCTGCTCTGATTTTGTTAGTAATAAATTCAAATAATATCTCTAATTTGAGCCTGTTTTGTCCATGATATTATTTGGTGGAATGATGTCTCCCAGTCATTATGTCAACCAATTAATTCTTTTGTTATCTTTTCTCTCCCCATACAGCTGCAGAGGAGAGTCATAAAGAGGCTTTGGTGGGTGTCTGGCATCCAGCCAGCATCAACATACTATTTATTTTGAAAGATAATGAAACTTATTATTATAGCACCTCTGAAAGACACGACCTAGATTAGAATTTGGAAGAAAAGTCCGAAATGGTCTATTCACAGCAGCAAAGCATTCTACATACAGCAGAACAGTCAGCAGACTTTCAGCTGAGCCATGTGTTGCTCATGCAGAAGAGCAGCAGTTACACCAACATTTTAATCTAATCACCTTTTTCAAAGGAAAGTTGTTATATGGATGTAAATTTTCAGTATATGGATAATCCTACAATTTTCAATAAATGTAAAATATGAAAATTGGAAAAATGTTGAAAGGACACCGTTACTATATACCTTCAACATTATCAAAAGCAATATTTTGTGGGAAGTTTGGTTTCTAAAACTGCTCAGAATGACAAAGAAATGATTGAGGCAAATAACAAGAAACTTCATGAAAGTGAGGGGCAAAATTATCGAGATGACATTTGGATGCACTCTGTATAAAAAAGAAAAGAAGAACAGTCACAGCATTTCCCTTGAAATAAAATTGCTATTGATGATTCTTCTGATTTCATTGAAAATCTAACTGGCCAAAATGCAAAACATAGACAACCTGATTTCTTGTCACTTGGCATGCAGTGTGTTAAGAATTTCTGTCTTTTTTTTTTTGCAGGAATCTGTGGGACAATCTTCATCACATTGAAATTTGGTAGTAGTTTTATCAGAAAATGTGAATGAAAGGGTAAATTGTGGGACACTTAATACTCATGCAGATGTAGTATTGAGCAAAAACACTATGAAAAACCTAATTCTAAAATTCTAGACTTACTCAACACCACCAAAGGAAAGGATAATTCTCAAGGTATGATGAAGTACTAATGAAGTGATAAATTATAGTAAAATTTTTAAACTTTGCTATGGTAGTGAAAGGAGAAACTGCTAAAAACACATGTTTAATGTACACCAGGAATATACCAAATTTCCAAGAAAATTGAAGCTTATTTCTAAATAATACTGAGAAAGTAGTGTCCTGTGTGATTCCATACATTGTAAAATAAGAAAGCAATTTTGATTAATAATGAGATGTATCCAATTTCTGCAGAACATTTTAGGACCAACAAGAAGCACACAGAACAATAGCAAATATTTAAGATACTTATATACATTGTAAATTGGCAGTTAAGAGAATATCACAGGTGAAAAGAAAATCAACAAGTCAAATATACTAGCTACCAGGGTCTCTTTCCCTCTGTCCCTCTACACTTGCAGCTCATAGTATTACTTTGGAAGTACATTATCTAATGTTCACCTTCCAACACATGGGATGTTGAAAAGGACCAGAAATGGGCTGCACATATGATTCAAAGGGGAAATACTGGACAACTAGAACTTTGAAGAGACATTGATTTTGACATTTATTCAACAGCCTCCATGCTTTCTTTATAATGTCAAATTATATTCTTCTCTGTCATGTTATCCCCCTATCTCCCACGGTTGCTCTTCACCAAGCAAGATCTTTTCCTCATCTTCCAGCTGAAGATTTATTTAATTGTTGCCCTCCCGATCTCCTGCCACTTCCGCCTTTCATTCACGGCTGTTGAAATGCATACCTTTGCCTTGGTAATGCTTATTATTTCTCTTATCCTTTCTCTCTTATAGCCAATTCTGTCCACCTAGAAAGAGAGAAATATATAATTTTTTTTTCATGCCTATAAAGACAAAATTAAATAATTTATGCCAACCCAGTATGGAGACACTTGGGGATTTTTATAATGTTTATGCAAAACTTTTTCAGATATCCTAATTTGAATTACAAAACCTTTATTAAAAGTCTGACATAGTATTGTAAACAGTTGTCTGCTCCTGCTGTACTGCAATCCTGAATCTTGCAAAAGCTGTATGCTACATAGCATTCTACCAGTAAATATTGATGCTTTGACTGTTTTGTGACTTCATGTATTCATCAAGTAAAATAACTGTTTTCCTGTTTCTTCCTTTCTCAAAGATTTCAGTGTTTTGCCACCAGATAGACAAATGCATAACAGTGATATTCAAGATGTTCAAGAACAAAAATTCTTCACACCTGGACCTCTTCAAAACACAACAGCTGAGGAAAAGGTTTCAGAAATCCCCCCTTTACTTATTCCAAAATAATACTAGAAATAGATTATCTTGTGTTCAATGTGATTTTATTTTAAAGGTAGCCAATTCCTGTAATATTTTTGTTGTGAGAAGATTAATTTGAAATAATTGATTTTTGGACACAAAGGATAAATCTGGAGCTACTGCAGCTAGTGTTTCCCACCCCCAGGCTGAAAACAATGAAAAAAAAAAATGACAAACAATCCCCTGGCAGGCAGGTCGTCTGAGCAGGTTGTCTGAGGGTGACATTGCTCCTTTGCTGAGCCCACATCCATGCAGGTGCCTATGTCATTGCTGCTACCAGTCTGCCAGGCTGGAGGTTGGGGCCCACAGGTTGCTTGTGCTTTTTGCACTGCTCCACCATCCTTCCTTATAGCTCACCTGGGCTCCCTTTTGGCTTGTCTTGGCGCTGACGCCTTTGATCTCTCTGCTGTGCCAAGGGGGAAAGCAGTCTCATCAAGTATCAGCTCCCTGTCACCCCGGTCTTGCTGGGCACAGATGCACCTTGCAGCTTTCTGTTCAGCACCATATCCCAGAGCCACACTGCCTCTCCTCAGCACCACATCCTGCAGAACAATCCCACATGCAGGGAGGAAGGGGATGGTGGCACAGAGGACAGGGTCCACAAGTCTGATACCAACAGCTTCCTGCTGGAGAGAGACAGGCAAAATGGTGCACTCCTGGTGGGGTGCTCAGCTTTTCCTCCTGAATCCAAATGCCCCATGATGATAGGCGTGGTGTAAAATAACAGCCTGGCCATGCCCACATGGGGCTAAGAT
Organism: Tychaedon coryphoeus; assembly: GCA_013398595.1. Lineage (NCBI taxonomy): Eukaryota > Metazoa > Chordata > Aves > Passeriformes > Muscicapidae > Tychaedon > Tychaedon coryphoeus. The sequence continues at coordinate 213,911 of WBND01000697.1, forward strand.
CGTCCACCTCCCTTCAACCAGGACATGTGTTCACCACTAAACAGTGTCTTTGAGTGCCACATTTACATATCTTTTAAATATATGCAGGAATGGTAATCCAGCTACTCTCCTGGGCACATTCTTCCAATGCCTAAGGACTCTTTCAATGAAAATTTTTTTCAAATATCAAATCCAAATCTACCCTGGTGCAACTTGATGTCAATTCCTCCTGCCTGTCACTAGTTACCTAGGAGACAGAATCCCATCCATCTGTAACCTCCTTTCATATAGTTGTATAGAGCTATAAAGTCTCCCTTGATCGTCCTTTTCTCCAGCCTAATCCATCTCCTTCAGGTGATGTCCATAACATTTGTGCTCCAGACTCTTCACCAGATCCGTTGCCCTTTGGACATGCTTCAACACCTCAATGTCCTTCTTGTAGTGAAAACCTTCAACATGCAGCCTCAGAAGTGTCAAGTACAAAGGGATGATTACTGCCTCTTGTCCTGCTGGCCATAAATCAGGGTGCTGTTAGTCTTCTTGGCCACTGCTGGCTCATGTTCAGCTGGTTGTTGACAAGAGCTCCCACCTCCTTTTCTGCAAAACAACTTTTCAGACCCTTTGCCTCGATCCATTGGCATGGGGTTGTTTTGACCACTTCCAGGAATGGGGATTCCATTGCTTCCCTGGGGAGTGCATTCCAATATCTGAAAACCCTTCAGGGAAGAAATTCTTCCTGATGTTCCTGTTCTTCCTGAATCTTCCCTGGTACAACTTGAGTCCATTTCCTCTCACCCTGTCACTAGTTGCCAGGGAGAAGAGGCCAACCCCAACCTTGTTACAACATTATTTCAAGTAATCGGAGAAAGCAATTAGGTCTTCCCTAAAGCTCTTATTCTTCAGCCTAAATAGCCCCAGCTCCCTCAGTTGCTCCTCACAGAATGTACTCTCTAGACTCTTCCCCAGATCTGTTTTCCTTTGGGTGTGCTCTAGCACCTAACTGTCTTTCCTGTTGTGAGGACTGAGAGCTGAACACAGTACTTGTGGTGTGGCCTCACCAGTGTCAAGTACAGAGGGACAATAACTGCTCTGGTCCTGCTGGACATAAAATTTCCAGGACAAGGCAGGATTCCGTTGGCTTTGTTGGCCACAATGCCATCTCATGTTCAGCCACTTGACAAACAGCTCCCCAGGTCCTTTTCTGCCAGGCAGCTTATCAAAGACTGTAATGCTACCTAGGGCTGTGACACAAGTGCAGGACCTGTCATTTGACCTTGTTGACCCTCATGCCACTGGCCTCAGACCATCAATCCAGACTATCCAGATCCCTCTGCAAAGTCTTCCAAACATCCACAGCTCAACACTTCCACCCAAGTTAGCATCATCTGTGAACTTACTAGGGTCCTCTCAATCTCCTCATCCGGATCATTGATAAAGATCCCAAGGGAGTCTCTGAGTGAGTATTCCGAACATGCTAAAATCTGGCAGTCCCAGGCAGACATTTTGTTGATCCCTTTCCTTACTTCACTAAGAATCAAAGATCTCTCATTCTGTGGTTGCTGCACCCAAGACAGCCCCCGACCACCACATGTCCCACAGCCCTTCTCTGTTTGTGAGCAGCAGCTCTGGCAGGCCATGCCCTGGCAGGCCCCCCTGCCAGCTGTGTCTGAAATTACCTTCCACACACCCCAGGAACCTCCCAGACTGCCTCCTCTCCACTGCTGAGTTTCCAGCAGGCATTTGGCAAGTTAAAGCCTCCCAAGAACAAGGGCTAGTGATCATGAAACATCCACTGATAGAATATTTCACTTCACCCTGGTTGGGTGGCTGTGCCAGACTGCCAGCAGAATCTGTGCCTTGTTGGCCATCCCTCTGACTGTCACCCACAGGCTCTCAGCCTTATCCCCACTGCCCCTGAGCTCGGTACAGCCAAAACCCTCCCCAGTGTACAGAGCCCCCCAACACCTCTCCTTCCTCACCTGTCCCTTCTGAAGAGCCTGTAGCCATCCACTGCAGCACTCCAGTCACACAAGTCATCCCACCATCTATATGATATTTATTTATCCTTTCAGTAATTTTAAAATCAGTTAAAATGTTTAACTTCCAATTACATGCATAAATTATGTCTGCCATACCCCAGAGTCCATGTAGCTCTTTACTTTTGAGTCGATATGGTCAGAAAATGCATAAGATTCAACAATAACATAAGCTTGAATTATAAGGAGTATCTTATAGGAAACCCCCACATAAACTAACAAAATTTCACAAACACATGTATCTAAACAACAAGCAGGGCTAAAAGACTAATAATTGTATGTTAGAATGATAGAAAGCTGTATTATATAACTTACTTAGAAAATAATTTAAAATTATGAAGTCCTCATACTTGACTTTAATTTTATTATATGGAATTGTCACGTTTGATCTCTCTGACCAACAAAAATTCCTTAAATCTTACTGGATAAAAAGAATGCACCAAAGTATCTGTTCAAACAAAATGATTGTTACGCCAGATGTTCAGCAAAGAACAACTTATCAGAAAAATAGAGTCTCACTTTGGGTTTTTCCTCTCTTTTTATGGTCTGCTTTTCTCTAATAATTTTATGATATCTGTACAAAGTCATACCTAAAATTATCATTTGGTCTATCTCTTAGCAGACTGCTTAGGAACATTTTATTTTTCATATTGCAGAGAGGTTAGCAATTATTGTTAAAATAATTTTTACTTTTACAGATTGTAAGGAAGACCTTCAATCTTATGACCTGTAGCATTCTCCTTTGCAATTAAAAAGAGACTAGTATTTCATATCCATCCTTTAGACAAAAAAACAAAACAAAACAAAAAACAAAAAAAAACCCCAAACAAAAACAAAACAAAACAAAATGCCCAAACCAAACCTGTCGCAGTCAAAGGTGTTATGTGTGAGACCACCTCAGCTGGACATGCAGGTGATTTGCGATTCAGGGTTTTCCCGAAGCTGCCGGAGAGAGACTGCAGGAGATGATCTTCCAGGTTTCAAGGTTGTTTATTTTCTCTTATCCCTGGGATGGCTCGCCAGCTAACAGCGGTCTGTGCAGCACGGCACCAGGGTGGACTGCCCGCCCGGCTGGGCTGTAGTTATTTCTTATACTCTATGTTACACACTAGATATTTACAATAACTTTCCAATACAATATAATCTTATTACAGTGTCCAGTTCTGTCCCCATCCAATCTGTGGCTGACAACATGTCATCCAAAATGGGTGACATGAAGGAGAAGGAGGAAGAAGCCCACCAGGCCCCAAATCATCCATGTTGACTACGTGGTGTTTAATATAAACATTCAAAAATCTACTTATTCTACATTCTAACAATCTAATTCACACTCTACTTATTTTCAAGGCTTGCATCTCTTCCCTTAGTGTTGGCAAATTCTCTCAAGGAGCTAAATCCAGCCCCTGAGGCACTTGGGTCTCACTCGGGGGTCTCTGGAGGGTCTGCCAGGGGGGTCTTTGGATCCCCAGGGAGGCCAGGGTGACACCCTGGACTCCCACACAAACCAAAAAAAAACCAAAAAACCCAAAAAAACCCAACCAACCAGCTAAAGCAGCAAACGCCAAACAATCTTGCTAAAATTTCATGAAGAACTTCATTGCTAGATTTCATTAAGGACTACAGTTCATTCTGGCTGGTATAGTGATTTGTTTTGGTTAAGCAAGATCAAAGAGATTAAGGAATATGGTGCATGTTTTGATATAATATAATATAATATAATATAATATAATATAATATAATATAATATAATATAATATAATATAATATAATAGATATCAAGAATATGTATTAGCCAAGGATACTTGACCTTTGCTCCTGCAAACTCCTGTTAGGATAAAAAGAAAAAAATGTCCTCTCAGAAACACCATTATACTGATAAAACTTTCCCAGCTGAAGTTGGAGAAGAGAGAAATCTGATTTTGTCTCAGACTCCATATGAAGGATTTTTGCTTCTGTGAACATGCATTATTAGTAATTCCCTTATCTCTCTTTCTGTAGTCCTTAAAACCTCTTTACCTTTCCATATATGCTTTATGAGGATTTTGAATACAAAGCCTTTGGAATACATGTTACTAAGCCCACTGAGATACTAGTTTCTATGAGCTCACACATGTACTTTTATGTATAATTACTTCTCTTACTGACATATTTCAGTGGATTTGAAATAGCTTCTGCTTCAGCTAATATATTAAACATAGAAACAAAACACTTTGCACACAGAAACTGACTTATTTCTAAGTATGAGATGTAAGCTTTTTACCACTACTAGCAATGGACCACTAGGGAGAGATAAATCTTCACAGACTTCCAGTAATATATGTGATTTTAAAATTCAATTCTTAAGGGATAAAAATTTAAGAAACTTACTTAAAAAAAGAAGAAGATAAGTTTAACAATATTATGAAGACAACCTAAAATCAGCCTACAAATAACACAGGTCAGTGGAGTCTGCCACAGAAAAAAAACCAAAAACTTGAGGAGAGGCAAATTCAGTGCATCTAAACAGCATGACGAGGAAGATTAGGGAAGAGAGGCCATGCTTCAAAAAACCCACATAGCTGCAATAAGAAGAATCAATCTGTGGCAGGTAAACATTTAAAAAAAAAAAAGCTGTCCAAGAGTTTGTGACGTAGTCAGCAAAAAGGGTCAAAACTACTAAGAAATTTTCCTCCAAATGCTTCAGTAATAAGAAACTTGTTAATAGGGCCAACTGATCAAACTGTAAAAGGAACAGAGAATAGAATACTGCCTTAGAAACAGCAAAATTTTTCTGTGTTAACTGCAGAAGAAATCTGGAGTATTTGGAATATTCCAATGATGGCAACCTCTCCCATGAGATCTCATACTCATAAGGTGAGCATCAGGGGACGTGGCTGTTCTTCCTCTTCTGAGATACTGTAATTAACGGTGTCTCCTCTTAATTTCCAATAAGAATTAGCAATTAGCTAATTAGCTCAGCATCTTCTCTTTTAGCTGACATCTGGCAATCTTTATAAAATATATTCTATTTTACCAGATCTATTGCAGAATGGTTGGGCTCCAACCATCTTTTTCAAACTAAATGATTCTGAGTCTTTGCTAGAATGCCCTTTCGTCTTAGAAGGTTACAAGGGGCATCATGATAGTAATCTTGCCTGTTGAAAGATGTTGGCTTAAATCAGCATCTCTAATGTAAAACTTCCAAAACTCATTAGTAAAATAGTGTTCTCCATGCTTCAGCTGAAGCACCAATAACTCTTAGAGACTAAGAGAAATTTGCAGCTAGCACTATATTTGCACTGGTGCTTTACATCAAAAATTGTGAACAGTACTGGATCATTTCTCCAGTAGATAGGCAATTGCAAGCACTTCAGTAAAACAGGATTTGTGGAGTTTCTTTCTCAGAAGAAAATCAGTCAAGTCTTCTCTAACCGTTCTGGACTTTCCTCATTATACTTCTTCTAATCAGAAAAAAGACTTCTGTGCACAACTCATCTCATGAAATTGGTACATAAGAGCCAGGTTTGAGTGCTTGAACTTCACAGAACTACCACAAGCAAAATACATTTACTCTGTTCTACATCTGGGTTCTGTTTAGTTCCATGATTAGATATTTCTCCACTTGAGACGCAATCATGAGTTTTCACCAGGAAGTGCTTGAAAGAAACAACCCACCTTAAAGGAGTGTCCTAATTCTATTGACTCTCCAACCAAAGAGGCAGTGTAAAGCCCACAAGGGACTTTACATTAAAAAACTTCTTAAGGTAATCTCACATTTTTCTGAAAGTAAAGGCAATGGTAATACAAAACACAAGTTTTTAACGTGTCAATATTGGATAGACAGCGCTTAGAATTTTGCAGGTGTTTCATAGAATTGCATTAAATTAAACCAAAAACCACAAACATCTGACTTAGTTATTAACAGAAGACTTTTTCTGATTGGATGTTAAGGTATTATACAATGATAAGCAATTGCTAACTAGGACTGCCTAAGTTTCCTTAATGTGCCTTCACTTCTGACACTAGATAGTAAGATGGTTACTCATTTACCAAGTTTTCAGTTTGTGATTTGATGGACCTATATTTTTTAAGAGAAAGAATATAAAGGGGAGAAGAGGGAACCATCTAATTGATTTTTTAAGGGTTTTAAAAAGTCCTAATATTTTTTAGATCCACTCCAAAAGCCATCTAAAACTTTATAAACACTTACTGATAAATAAAGCCTTTTAAATATAAATCTTGACACTACTTTAATTATGGATGTTTTCTAGCACCTCCATGCAAAATAGCATTTCTGTAAAATGGCTTTGTCAAGAAAATACTTTCTCCTTTTTGATATACAATGGCAAGCAACAATTAACATAATTACTCCTGATTCTCATTACCTAATTATGCGATTTATCATACAAGTAATTAAAATATTGCAATTTAATAAATTGGAGATACAAAACATACCTAATTTATATGCATAGTTGTACTAGATTTTTATTGCCCTTGTAGTTAGCTAAATTTTACTATAAATTGTAATAGGCTTACTATTTCACATAGACATTATTCACAACACTGTCAAACACCTCAAATATTATTTACGGTGAGCAATCAGAAGACTATTTTAGAGAACCTTATGTATAACAACTATTTAAAATTCCTCCAAAAGTTAGTCTGAAAGTTATGTATAAATTAATACAGAATTCCGATACCCACTGTTACATTTATGCAGTTTCTACACATAAATTATTTGTATTGCATCTCTGTGTTTGGTGTAATTTATGGTTTTAAACTTATCTATTTTGCTGTATTTCATCTTGTGTAAGATAATTTATATTTCAGCACATCTAGGGTGGTCTTCAGCTGCAATATCTTTTTTAGGATATCAACTTCAGAGGTGGTAGTAAGAAAAAGTTTTAGTTTACCTAATCTAATCTCTCTGACAACCATTCCTAATCAATTTTAAAATAGTGTGGTCTTCTATATACTGATACACCATCCAATTACAAGATTAATTTAGTGCACTCTTGTGTTCTATTCATTAAATTTTAGATTCAATGTGAATTTTTCTTTGCTTTTTGCTTATAGGAATTTGTTAATTATTCATCTTGAATGAAGACATATTCAATCTTTATTTCCTCTACTGAGTTCACTTTCCCAAATGAAAGCAGACAACAATTTAACTTATTCAATAAATGTACAATGCAATTTACAATTTCAGCAATCAAATCACCTTTTGACTGTCAGAATTTGCAGGCTGGTTAGACCACCAGTCTATATTTTATTGACCTCTCATCTTCAATGTGCACAATCACATCTATAAAGAAAAAATTTTAAAATTCCCTACTGTACTCAGAACCTTGTCTAGAAAAAAGATCATCTATAAATCAGTCTTGTCTTCATCATCATGCAGACTTCAAAGATTTTTGTGCTATTCTCAGACTTAGTTATTTCATATTTGCTTCAAACAACTTGATGAAGAAGAAACTTGGAATCAGTCTCAGGAAATGCATAAAATAAAATGATTACTTTTTGAGATCTG
>WBND01000697.1:228551-266688 GCA_013398595.1 Tychaedon coryphoeus
ACTCATGGAATTACTGCTCCTGGAGGTGTTCAAGAAACAACTGGCTATGGCACCTCGTGCCATGGTCTAGTTGACAGGGTGCTGATCTATCAAAGTTTTTATTCAATGATCAAGTGTGTCTTTTCCAATCTAAATTATTCTGTTAAATTAGCTGACTAATCTGTTATTCTGAGCAACTACTGTATCACAGAATCATAGAATCATTTATATTTAAAAATACCTTTATGATCAAGTCCAGCTGTTAGCCTAGCACTGCCAAGTCCCCCCCTAGAAATAAAGATGAGCAGCAGAAACATGATTTATGTTTATTTGGGTAAGATTTAATGTAAAAACATTGTTTTATAGTGCAGTGAGCTGCAATAAAAGCCTCATACATTTTCTAACACTTTTACCAAAAGCAAATAGTAACAGAAACTTTGTGAAATGTAAACATAATACAGGTATGTGCATTTAAACACACTGAATTTGTTTTCCTGAGATCTGACAGATTACTTACAGTGCATCATTCTACCAGGGAGACAAACAATAAATAAACCCTTCTGATAACCATGACCTTACAAAGACAAAGATTATATTGCTTGTTTGCAATGTTATTGTTAATATCACAGAATAGAAGATTTCTCCACTTAACTATTAAATATAGAAAATGGTTCCCAGTAAAGCAAGATTCATATTAACCTGATTTGGAAATCTTGCTAGAACTCAGTATATCTTTCAATATTGTGCATTCCTGTTAGTGCAGTACTGCACTAATATTTTAAAATAATCAAAAATCATCAGACCACTTGTAGAACTGCATATAAAGTAGTTCTCAAGTGCTGATATAGCCGATATATATTAGTAAAAATGTTTATTTAAACCCCAAGAAGCTGTCTATAAAAATATTCTCACAAAGAAAAATGGAAAGTGCTGGAAAATATGTAAGCACTAATTGATATACTTGAGTGAAATGAGGACATGAATCCATTGGTTTACTGCATAATTACCAAGAGAAAAGCTGCAGCATTAACATGTTACTAAATAATTAAGTTTTTTTCTAATGGAGGCGTTGCATTGTCACTGATCAATAATACATATTTTATATCATGATGATAATGCAATTAATTCATGTCACCAGCATCCTCATATTACTTGCTGTTATATTCTGGGATAACAAGTGTCTATTAGCTACTGAATATTCAGAAGAACGTCTTGAACTTCTTTAATTAAAATGTTTTAATTGTCTATGAAAACCCCTGATGAAAATTACTATTGTCATAAGAGTGGCAAAGTCTTTCATACTGCAATCATATAGTTTTCCTTCATGAAACCCTTTCTCCAGAAAGTAGGGAATTGATCTAGTTTCTAGGAGTGGAAAGAGTTAATAGGATTTCAAAAGTAAATGTCTATTGGGAAAAAACCTACATCACCACTTATGGATTCCTTCACATTAGATTGCTGGCAAGCAATATTTAATTAGAATGGAAACATAGGGTTGCTAATATGCAGGTTATGGAATTTTTGTCTTAAAATGGATTTTGACAATGAAACCACGATGCATGGATGGATGGAATTGTGGAATTCTCTAACCTTAGAGCAAATGACTTAGACTGTGACACATTTTCTGTCAAAAATCAAGTTATTTAAGAAATAAAAGCAAAGGCAAGATTTCCAGTTGGGATATAACCCCCACAGAGGATTTGGGAGTTTGCAGTCACTGAATATGTCACTCATGTGACTGTACATTTTCGGAGTACTGTTTCTTCTCACAAGATTTCTATGAGAAACATCTTGTAAGTGGATGGCAATTCTTTGAAGGTTTTGAGTTCCATCTGCAGATCAAAACTCCAAGTTTTAAACTCATCACTTATGTAATTTAAATTTTGGCACAATTTCATTTTGTACCAACCCTGCTTCTTGCTGTTTATGATTATGTATTTATAAAACAGTGCGGGTGTATTCTAAGCCTTGTGCCTATACTTCACTAAAAGTCTCTCTCTGTTGTTAGTAATTTCTTGTTCAAGTTTAGAATTATATTAATCTTTAATAAATGGAGATCTGAGATTTCACGGATTTTATGCACAGAAAATAGAAAGAGTGAAGGTTATATCAAGTTAGTTTTATTTTGACTTTGCATACTGATATACAAGCAACCTACAATTCAGTAAGTAATAAAAGAAAAAGATAACTGCTTCTCTTTCTCATTTGTTACTACCCCTCTGTCCTTGTCATCCCTTAATAATATTATGTTTAAGAACAGAATCAAGAATGGAGAAAAATGTAGCTCAAATGAAGTCTGAGTCCTCTTGATTTGAATTAATATTTTGAAAAATAATGTTTGAAAATGTAAACAGCATCCAAAGATGCCGCCTTAAGAATATAACTGAGAAAATTGCTTTCTGTGTATTGTAAACAACCATTTCGTTTCAATTTAAGGCTGGTTTGTGGTAGGTTACTCTTGTCTCTGACATCAGCCTAACTACTCTGGCGTATTTCGAAGGACTGAGATTGAATCACAGCTACTCAGTTCAGACTTTTTCCATATTTGCAGACTGCATTTTCAAATGGCTCTTTCCAAATAGCTGCTTATAGAAGCATTTAAACAGGCTATGAACTTTCATGAGTACAGAACGGTAGATGAGTTAGCTTGTTAAAGAAGAGAGATTGCTGTTTCACAGGCAGACACTGAGTAGCGGTTCTCACAGCAATTTGGGAAGCTCTGCTACCACTGCTCTGTTCTGTGTCATCATGCATTAGGTTTACAGTTCCCTAATTCATCACCAGTTTACTTACCCAACAGCAGTTGTGTCATGGGAGTCATGCGTCTCCCATGGCTGGCATTCTTGATAATATCAAAGGTCTGCAGCAACACTAGCTAATATTGCCTTCAAAATTACGTCTAAGTCTTGCCAAATTTCATACAGGGAAAGAGGTCAAAAGCATTCATGGGTTCACTTTAAATCAAGCATGATGCACTACTTCAGCAAAATATTCTGTGTTTATTATGGTACTATCAATAGATCTGTTACAAACTCTGTTGCTTTTTTCTTTTGAAATTATGCTATTGGTGTCCACGGCAGTATAAATAACTGTAAAGTCCTAAGAATTTATGAACTTTTCAAATCCCTGGAACTTTGAAGGATTTGCAGCTCTGTATTTGTGAAAAGTTCCTCTAAATCTGGCACTTGTCAGCATGGATCTGGGACTCTTTTTGTGATTTGGGAGCTGGAGTTTACCTCATGATACTGTATGCCAGAAGCCTTCAAGATCTCACACAGTCACCTAGGGGTGACTTAGTTCCTCAGGCCTTTGTGATGGTATATCTCTGGCTTGTTTGCTAATGGAAATGGACTCTATTTTTCCAGGTCCGACTTCTTAAAATCATCAAATCCTTGAATTATAAGCACCCTTCTGTAATGCAGTTACTTGAAATTGCGCATACTCCCAAATTAAGACAAATGCTGTATATAAACTATCTGTATTATTTAAACCGTCCAGTATAATTCAAAATACTTATGAAGTCCTTAAGGTCCTTAAGCAAACAAAAAAAATTCCACATCTTAACTGAAATTACAACAGAAAGACTCTTCCCTTCCTGAAAAAGGGTTCATCGTGATTTCTACTTGGATCTAAGAATCTTTACTCCATGGAAATTGGACCTGATCTCTAGAGATCCCACAGAGGGTTTGAAGTGATAATCATTCATTACAAAAATCAGTTTTTTTCATTCTCCCCTGCCCCGCCCTTAGTTAGAGGAGATGCTTTTTCTATTTCTAATTAAATTGTGCATCTGCCATAGTTAATTATACATTTATCATATTAAGAGTACTTGCCTGCATTTCTCAAATATGGCCCATTTTTCTAGGAGGTGCAAAACTCCCTTTCCTCCCTTTCATTACTAATTAGCATTGTTAATGTAATTTTTTCCACAAGATCTTATACTCAGTAGCCATTTGTAGATAGACAAATATATGATCCAAGAATAAATGTTTTCTGCTGTCTATGGAAAGCAATAAATTAAAAAACAAACAAACAAAAAAGAAAGCCAAAACAGATGCTGTTACATTCCATTCAGAAACTGACTCTGTCCTTCTCTTTGACTCATTATCAAAAGACAAGAAATTAAAATTATTCCTGAATAAGTTAAAAGGTTGTGGGATTTTCTGTCTCTCAACTAGAACATTTTCCTACAGTTAGCCTTACAAATATGTAGAAGGGAAATAGTTATTTATAGTTACAATTCAAAGGTCAACTCAAATGATTTCTGTTTTTTTCTCCAAAGAATTAAATAAAACCCAACCAAACAAAAAACTCCTAATACAATCTGAAATTGCCCTGTAGATAGTGTTCTAAAGGGAAAATATAGAGTGTCACTATAAAATAGCATTTAAAAAGCAGTTTAAAAAACTAATTCAAAAATTAAGTAGCCATAATCCTTACTTGAAAACTGTGCACTCAAGCTGAATTTTGAAGTCTTTTCTGAAATATACACAAACTTTCTTATTGTCTTAACACTAATTCATGCCTGAAATTTCCATCCCTAGCCTGTGCTCTCCAGTCCTTATAGCCCGATGCTCCAGCTTCTCTGCATGGTGGAAGTGAAATACTCCCGTAAAGAAAAGTCAGCTGTTATAAAATGCATCTGATAATTGCCAATGTATGCAATTTTAGCCAGCCCTAAAAGCACTTTCCCATCCGCCACACAGAAAGGTTTGAGGATTAATCAGGGAATATCCACCACAGCCAGGAAGTATTATGCCACACCTATTCCGCATAACCCCTAGAGCTCAATTCTCCAGGCTGAATGCCATGTCTAAAAATGTCATAGCTAAGGGACCTGCTAGAGTCAAAGAGGATGTACCCAAGATTGAGTTATTGTGGAATCTTGCATAGAGCTGGGCAAAAGTAAAAAGCTTTTGGCATAAGAAGTGTTTAACTATTAACCTCAAGTCACAAAATGTATGGAGAGAGGCACGGCGGCTATTAATTCTGCACAACAGCATTTGAATTAGATACATGGAGGTACAAAACCTGACACTCTGCTCTAGTACTGCTCAGCATTGTACTATGTTAGTCAGATTATATTGAGAAGGGAATTCTAAATTCTAGGCTGTCTGTTGTGATTCATCATATTTCATGAGAGGCACTGCTCATTCGGAAGATCTCAAATGAGCGAAAATCAAGCTTGGTTGTTGTCGCAGCTGGGGGTCTCTTTAAGCATGAGACCCCTCAGCAGGACATAGGAGGTGGTTCGGGATGTTGGGTTTTCTCCGAAGCCGCTGAAGAGAAACTGCAGGAGACGATTGTCCAGGTTTCAAGGTTGTTTATTGTACCTTATCTCTAAAGTGCAGTCCACTCTGCACGGCGACCAGGACAAAAGTCTGCCCACCAAGGGCAGGACTTATCTTTTATACCCTAAACTACGTATTCTATATTTACAATAACTTTCCAATACTACACACTCTTGTTACAATGTCCAGCTCTGTCCCCATCCAATCTGTGGCTCCCAGGATTCCTCCCAACATGGATGACATGAAGAAGAAAGAAGAAAGAAACCACCATGCCCCAAATCCTCCATCTTGAGCTCGTGGCCCTTAATGTAAACAATCTAAAAATCTACCTTTTCCACACTCTAACAATCTAATTCACACTCTGCTTAATTGTAAAGCTTGCATCTCTTCCCTCAGGGTTGGTAGATTTTCCCAGGGAGCTAAATCCAGCCCCTGGAGCACTTGGGCTTCACTCGGGGGTCTCTGAGGGGTCTGCCATGGGGGGTTTTGCATCCCCAGAGGACTCAGGGGGATGCCCTGGACTCCCACAGGTTGTGGGATCAGGTCTGATGTCAGATTCTAGCTAGTGAAACTTCTTGGTTCCTGCAAACTGGAGAGAATGAAGGAGGTGATACGTACATGCCTCAGGGTGAGAATCTTGCTGAGCTGCACAGAAGCAGGAAAAGAGTTTGGCATGAAACTGTCACTGCAACAGGAAGACAGTCTTTCACAGTAAGTGCAGCAGGTAGAAAAAACCTCATGTGCATAGCAACAGAGCAATGTCTTGCCCTGTGCACTAAGTGCTGATACAGTGATTATGGGCATGCATGGCATGGAGGAGTCTCCTGACTTTGTTCATCTGACTAGGGTGACATGGCAATCACTTCGTCCTTGTGTAGTACAGGTTCAGAATGTGGAAGAAGTAGGACTTGATGAAGGCAAATGTTTTCCACTAACTTCCAGCATGGTAACTTTTTGTCTGTGGCGTGAGCATGGCAAAAAAATAGGCCCTTCTAGATCATGGAGCAGGGAGAATTGATCATACGTTAAACTTCAGCTGTTGAGGGCAACTGACACTTGTGATGATGCAGAAATATGGGCAGCTACCCACCTGAGGCAGAGTTTTATGGGACGTCTTTTGGATAGTGATCGGTTCCCAGTATCATCAGTCTTTTTGTATCAGCCTTGACCTCGAAGACAGAACACAGTCCCAGGTAATTTCATTTACAGACACAGTAAGTTGATACTGCTGGGGTTTTTTCCTTCTGGATGAACACCAGAATTGTATTCTTCCTGTCACAGGGCAAGATTTGTCCCCTAGTGGCAAACTCTAGATATGCAAATAAATGGCAGCTGAGTTAACATGATTAACAACTATAGGCAAAAGCACTTGCCTCGTGCTGTAAGAGATTCTTCCATAACACAAAGACAACTGAAAAATCAGAGAAATAGAATTTCATGAAAACAACCACCACTGATTACAGAATACTTGATCGCTAGATTCTCCCTGGCACGTGAATTCCATATTTCCTCAACGGAAAAACCCATGAATAGTGACAGAGAATACTGTAGACAAATGCTAACCTAACACACATTATAAAAAAGAAAAATGTTAGCAGTGCAGGTGACAGAACTGCATACCATACTTTTATTCATGCAAGAATTTGTATGTTTATGCATTTCTTCATGTACATATTCATGTGCTATAACAAAAATACAAGTCAATCTGGCCTATTAATACTTAACAGAGAGAAAAAATCAAACAACCTGACCCCAAAAACAAACAAAAAGCCCCCAAATAAATAATCAAAAAACCTGTTAAACGTTGCTGCTATATCTTAAACTAAGTAAGTGGGATTTGAAAGATACTTGACTCAGATAAAAAGAAAAACAAAGTGAATCACGGAAGTGAGTAGAATAAACCTGAAATACTTTAATTATGTTAATTTCTCTTGCTTGTAGCTTCAGGCATCTGTAACAATCTAGTAGTTAACACCTTTAAAAACTATAAAATGTGCAGGAAGAAGCAAAATTATCCATATATCCTAGAAAAAGAAATTTCAACAATCAGATGCTTTTATTGCCTTATTTTTCCACATTTTCTTTCTGACTGAGGGCAAATACAACATTTTTCAAGCACTACTTCTTATTATTTTCTTCATCTGATTCACGCATATAAGTTTTGTTAACAAGCTAACTACAAACAGCGGTCCCTGTCCCTGAAATCACATCCCACTTTACTTTCTGCTGTCTGCCTGGCGAATTGTTATGACACACAGAAGAGTATACACCTGGTTTACCACCCTGACAGGTGGTTGCTGTCTCATTTCTTTTTTTCCAGTAGCAAAAAGGACACTTCAGCTACCTGTTGGTAGCTAAAGGCCCCATGGAGTTACACTAATGTTCAGTAAATTGCCATGAGTAAATAGACTAAATTACATCTATCGTAACAGTTCTTCCTAAGATGCATGTGCCACATTACACAACCAACATAATCAATTGCTGCTGGGAAAGCAGAATTTAGAACAATTCATATAATAAACCCATGCCTAGAAATGTTAAAATCTTCAGTAACTGCTACTTTCACGAAGAACTGCAATGCAGGTGGAATCCTTTGTATAAACTCCACACTTATAGAAATGGGCAGTGAACTGAACCTTGGGCTGACTGAGTGCACAGAAAATCTGATTTAAATAGTGATTACTTCTTCCACATTTTTTCTGCAGAAAAAATTCTCCATTAATTCCCTATGACAGGCTGGGTCACTCCTTCCCTTAATTGTTAATCTAAAGTCACCATCTTTGTGGCGGAAAGACATAATCTTCTCAGGAAACTACTCAAATTACTTCTCTCATCAAATAGATTTGCAAAACCGCCAAAAAACAACAAACCAAACCAACCATCCAACCAACCTACCTACCTACAAAAAAAGCAAAACCTCGAACAGAAGTGAAAAAGATAACGTAAGGACATACCCACAATAAACTTTTCAGCAAGGAAAATTATGCAGGTAGATTTCACATAGTCTTTATATTCTCCATGCATACTCTGAGTTTGTTTAATTTGGGAGGTTCTTTAATTTCTTTTCATCCTATGAGAGTACTAGGGACAATTTTCATAGATACAAATCTAGACACATATTTGTAACAAATTCTCAGATGTTCCTGATGGATCTTGTCTACAGAGATCACTGTTACAATCTGGAAAATTTATGTAATTGAATAAAAGAATTCATGTTTTTGTTACTGAGATGTTCTATTGAAGATACATAGCCTATTTTCCAGTGTCGAACTTGCTGGTACATTTTTCATTCTGAAAAGCCAGCATTTCTACAATTTGATTTCCAAAGTTAACTCTCACTAGCAAATAAGTGTTTCTGATTATTTAGGCTAAAATTCATAAATGAGGAGAACCACCTAAGTTACTAAAACCTGTGAAAAGTATGGCGAGTCTATTGAAGATAAACTTCCTTTTACAATCCAGAAAAGGGAAATAAAATTTCTTTATTCTAATGCTCCTTAAAATGCATTAGGGAAATTACAATCCTCCCTCCGAGCAACACAAATCCAGATCCTAGAAATAGGTGGATCTTCGAATTCTAATTCATTTTGGAGTTAAGACATGTACTTCACATGTATTCAAACCTAAGTATTCCACATTCCTTCATGTGAAGGAAACAGGATTGCTATTTACAATCTTTATCACAGTCTATATTTCAATATACAAAAAGCTATCAAATGAGGAATAAAGGTTTCTGACAATTTCATGTAGAAATATATCTAATGCAGTAATAACTACAATTCACTAAAGAAAAAAACAGAAGATGATTTTATTTGGTGCATATTATAGTTGCTACTATAAAAGAAAGGTAAATACAAAATGTAGATTGTAAGTCTACAAGGTAGTACTCTAAATAAAATGCTAGCTAAACATCGTTGAAACTAAAATTTCTGACAAAAAATATGTTTGGAAAAATTTAAATATATATTGCTTTCCATGTATTTTTAAAGCAAAATAGAATCATTCCAAAAAATGGAAATTGCATTAGTTTTCAAAGATCTGCATTACATAATTTTCTGATCTCTTATCTACAAATTGTACATTTCCTTTTTCATATTCACAGGAAATGTTCATACTGTTAATACCTGTATGAGCAAAAATTGTGCACTTACAGCATTCCCTTACCAAGAAAACTGTTCCAAATTAAAAAGTATTAGTTTGCATACTTGGCAACTGGTATTTCTGAATACCTGATGGCAGATATTTACAGCCCTAGGAACTCCTTTATTCTTATTAAATAATATACATCAATATTCAGCAAATAATAAACTAGCATAGAATTAAAACCCAGTATATTAACAACCAATTCAGACACTTCTGGTAAAACAGGTTAAGTGGAAGTATAAGACTTAAGAAATTTTAAAAAATATAAATTTGCCTTTATTTGTTTAGAGGGATTGCTAAAAGGCCTTTCAAATAGTAAACTGTGAACAATCCCAGCAAATTTACATAGTTTCATATTTGGGTCCATACTATTTGTAAGGGATTACAAAGTACACAGATAATACTTTTACTACAGAAATTCTCCAAGTTACAATCCATTGAAAATTACTTCATTAAGAATATTACTATATACTATGTACAGTATATTGGGGTTGTGTCCAGTTGCTCTCTGAATATCTTTTCAAACGCCCACCTCTAGCAGTCATTTCAATCCTTTATTCAAGTTTCATTCAATAAACTATGATTTGTCAGCACATCTAACTAAAGCTTAGGATCCTGTTGCTTCTGCCTTTTCAATCCTCTGTCTCAGCACCTGAACTGTCACTAAACTGACTTCAGTCTATTAGTGTGATTTCCATGTTAACTGGAGTACCTACCACGGCAGGCTTAGCAGTCTTCAATAATTTGAAATATTTTTCTCACTGTTAGGTTTTTATGAATAAATATAACTTACATAATTAACCTGAATATAGACAGAACCATGGAATGCTCTAGTGATGTCTTCCTTCTATGAACTTTTGCTGCACTTTGCTTGAATGCAGTGGACTGATAATACACATTTATTCTGAGAATGAGGACAGTGTCCCATAATACTACTTGATTCTTGCACTACTAAAAAGAAGAGAATCATACCCAAGTACTAGTTACATTTAAGGCACAGGAAATAGTGAATACTTCTTGGCAAAAAAAATGACAGAATGGGTAAGGTTGGAAGGCACCTCAGGAGTCATCTTTTCTAGCATCCCTGCTTGAGAAAAGTCATCCTAGGGTATATTGCGAGACTTGGGAAGGGTCTTGGAAACTCTTGCCACACTGAATAATAGGATCATTTCTATGTGAAGATTTACAGATACTCAGTGACTCTTTCCTTTAGTAAAGGTTCTGTATCTCCATTATATCTTTCATACTTCATCATGTATCTGGCTTTAAGGCCATACTGTGTTATGCTTTTAGTTTATGTCTGACTGCCCCTGTAAAACAAATATGTTCTATATTCCACTCTTACATTCCATTTTTCGTGTCAAATTCAATGAGATCCTATGAGGATATTGTAATAATCATGATAGAGTAATCAGGTCAAAATCACATGCCTTTTTGCAGTAATTTTTATTACTTCCTATATCTTTTTACTTATTATTTTTCAGCTGCAAGGTTTTCTTTAAGTCCTTCTAAGAGCAAAAATTTAATGATTCAGAGAATGAAAATACCTATCAGTGTTTTGGGAGGAAAAGATGAAACAGGAACCAGTAGCAAATAACTCCTCTCTCACATCCTCAATTAGATTTTGTCAGTATTGTCTCACAGGCTAATGTGTAAATCAAACATGGCATAACCTTCCTTGAACTCACAGATTTATTTATATTGTTTTTTACCTACTTGTGGTTTGGTGAATTCTGCCACTCATAAATTATGTGTTTAATATTTCTTGGAAGGTCACAGTAGGAGGGTATATATCCTGATCCTCCTCAGCACACTAGACATGCAGAAAGTAGTTATTTAATATAGCATGCAGGAAGAAAAAAAGATCAGACAGAATTTTTCACCAATTCTCTCTGAATTTGCTTAGTATGGTAACACAGTGTTAAAAGATTTATAAAAATTAACCCCTGTAAAATCCCTCATATATTTTTCATTAGAAAACTCAACATTTGCTTAGAAGTTAGCAAATTAACTTCTAAGTCAAGTTCCCTAATTTTCAAAATTTCAATTTTCACACAGGTGAGGAATAAGAAACAATATTCAGGTATGATCCCTGGAAATAATCCAGACCTCTATCATGTACTTGTTAAAGTTTTCCACTTCCTTGGTCTGTTTGTCATTTACTTATGCCAAAACATTATGTCCAAAGCTTTACAATCTATTGTCAACCCCAACTTCAATATCTATTCTCTCTCCCAAGATCTCAGATGTTCTACCAACTGTGTTTGAAATCACTGAGGATTTGGCAATGGTGCCATTTTTTGCTCTCTTCTATATGGTTAGAAAACAATGGAGGTGACCTGGTATTTGAGAAGTTATTTTAGAAATTTTATTTTTTAGAAAGAATCAATAAGTCTGCAAATTGGATTAGCCTTTGCGGTCATCTCACGGAAGCACAGTAAGCTAATATGCAAATTTCACATCCCTAATTACACATAATGACTGAGTTGTCAGAATTACATCTAAGTCCTTCATTTCTTCCAGTTCTATCTGTTTGGCTAGCCTCCTGCCCCTTGGTGACAGCGAATTTTCTCCCTTGAAGCCAAGATTTCACTAGGTCCAGGTAGAAACGTTTAAAATAAAACATATACTCAGAATGCAAAAAATTGAAAAAAATATTATGAAAACCAGGAGAAAAATGCAATTGAGTGTGCAATAAGCCAGACTTGTTCTCACTGCAGTGAGTTTCTTTGGTGTTTCCCCTGACTCATTCACATGTGAGGTAGTCTAGAGCCTCTTGTAATTTACTTTTATCTGTATTCAGCTACTCTTTACTATATCAGGTGTGATAAAATTAATCGTACTACTCATATAAAAACTTCAACATGCTTTTATTTTCACACTTGTAAATAAAAAACAGTTAATAAACTATGCGGCCAAATTCCTTTCCATGTAAAACTGGCTGATAAAGGTGAAATCAGATTGATAACACAAGAATTTAGTGAAACAACAGGTTGAATAATTTCCATGATATTTTTTCACTTTCCCTCTAAATTATGAGTGGTCAGAGGACCTGTGACTTCATGCATAATTCAACTTAGGTGACTTTATTATTTTTTGTATTTTATCCTGACAATAATTTTTTCATAGTTATGTATAAAAATCTCTATCCATGTTGTCAGGTGTTTTTTTGTATTTACTTATAATTTTTTGGTAGCCAAGTCTGTCAAGATTTTGTGAGAATATTTTTTCCCTATATAAAGATTTCCTATTACATGTTATGTCTTACAAACCAGAGTCTTACCTGCTATTATTTCAACATGAAGTAAGACTGAAATGAAATAATTGATCATGGAGCTTTAAATGTCATAACTTGGTATGTCTTCATTAAATTTCAAAAAGTTACAGTTAGGTCACACACAAAGGCTGTCCCACAACCAGGTGCAGTCAATGTCACCAAAAGTCTAGACCTGGTAGCATGGCAGGCTTGAGAGTAACAGCATTGTTCAGAAGCAGGACAGGGAGAAGCTGGCCTGAAACCCAGACCAGGCAGTTCTGAAGTTTTCCTGGTAGGTAACAAAATTTGAGCATGGCTTAAAAAAAAACCTTTTTAGATTTTTTTGGGTTTTTTTTTTTGTGAAACCTCTAGGTTTTGGCAAGAAATGCTGAGAAAAACAACTAACTTAAAGAGACAATTCTGAATCAAATTTAGGTATGAAAAATGCATACAATTCTGTTTTACCCTTGGAGCTAGTGTCTACATACCTTAAGGGTCCAAACTTATCCAATGTAATATGTTCATACCTACAATGCTTTTTAAATGACCACACTGTTTGAAGAGAACATGACTCTGCTGCAGCAGAGAGAGAGAGAGAAAATAAAGCTGTATATTGACTAACGTTCCTAAAGTTGAAATTATCTGCCACTTGGAATATTGCTTAAGAATTCCCCTTAGGATATTTGCAACAATTGAGAATTTCGGAACCATGGAGCACTTATTATGTAAAAGAATATGTGCACTAGGGTTAATGAGAATGCCTCAAAACGTAATAATAAATTAGGGCATTACAAAAATTTCAAATACTTAATACATTTTAATAAAAATTGTGCTACAAACAAACAGTATCATTAATGTGTTTGTTATTTTACAACAAGAGATCTTTTAAAAGATAAAACATTCAAGTTTTTTGAATGTCCAGGTAACACCCATGTTTTTCTCCCACTTCATAATAAGGGTCAAAGCTGATAAAAAAAATTTAAAGAAAGATCCTGTACACCTACTTATGAAAAGTCTTTCCTAATATGTGTATTTTAATGTATAAAAGTAGAATCCATTTAACTTCTTGTCAGACATCAGAACAGGAGGTTGATGACAATTCAAAGATGGTGTACATTTTTTATTTCAAATTAAAGTTGGAACAAGCCAGGGATTTATATTCTACACTTAAATGCATTTTCTCCTACACTTTCATTGTCTGCACTCTTACAGCCTGTTTGGAGCTCTCGAATTTGCAGGGCAATGTACTCTGTCAATTGAATTTTGTGAGTTCACCAGGAAAGAAAACAAGCACAAGGCAGAAGGGCTCAATCCCCTCCATAAAGTTTAGTCTGATATACAGTCACTTAACTCATGAGGTTTCTGTCTCACAATTTCTTTGCTTCTTGACTACAACTCACAGTTTATGTCTTCCATTTCATAACAAATGTGCAAGCCTAGGAGCAAAACCGTAGCCTCGCTGAGGGTGAGAGTGCCTGTCCCTCTTCCTCCTCAGGGTGCAGGCATCCCATGTATGACACAGAGAACACCAAAAGCCTCTGCGCTCTTACTGGATCCAGCTCAAAAGCTTATTTTTAGTAAGCTGACATCCATGTCTTGCAGCTTGGAAGGTATGGCTACACCGTTACCATAAGTTAGTAGATTCTGAAGTAGCTGCACAACAATCAGTGTGCAGGAATGGTGGCTACAGGAGACAGAAAATTGCTGGTGACAGTGGCTGCATAATGACCTCAGTTCTTCCTAGCCATCCTGTCCTGTATGTGTTGCTGTGTCATGGATCTGATGGTGCTGCTCCCATCAAGCACACATCAAGCTTTACCATGGGCTGTGTTCAGCCAAAACATGAGCATGAGCTGAGTAAAGTCACATGCACCAATTCCTTATCACTGACCAAGCAACTGCATAGGTTTGACAGTATAAGGAACAGGTTGTTGATATGGTAAATCAAAACCAAACCTGATCCCCATAAATCCAAATTCTTAACTGTAGAGTGTACATTCAATACACTGAAACAGCAGTCATTTTCTACTTTACTATTAATCATAGTACCACAATATTTATTTTTAAAATGTTTTCTTATACCCAAATAAATTTTATTACAGTGTTTTATAAATTTACTATTTGATGCGCAATATGATCTTTTATTACAATTTTTCATTTTTGTCACAGCTAGATTAGACACAATTTGCATATTGATGAAATTTCCTAAAAAGAAATGATATGTCTTAGATGTCTACAAATGCACCTTGCTTAATGCATTCATTCTTGCAAATGAAAAGATATAGTTCATAAGCATGTCAAACATGTAGGGGTTAAAAAAATACCCCAATTCCCCTGCCTTCTTATTGGTAACACCTGCAACTTGCTTGGAAAATGCTCCAGCATTGGATGCTTCTTTCGAAGGAAATCATTGCAAGTAGCAAAATGGAGAGATGTAAATGCATAAATTTTGCCATTCTTTGAAACCAGAAAATGCTGAAGCACCAACAAAACATTTTACACAGATTCTTGGGCTTAGGTGAAATAGTGTCATGGGGTGAAAGCTACCTGAAGGCATTGCTCAGATAAAATAAACCTGGACTTCTTTTGCACCTGTTCTGATTAGTTAGCCAATTCTGCTATTCACTGGAAGAGGAAAGAATCACAACTAAGTGTTATGGGAGAAGACTCCCTGAGAACACTACATCTAGCTGGCTCTACTTGTTGAATTTTGTGTGGGAGAAATAAAAAAAAGAAATCCCACAGATGAAACACTAACATACACATTGCATCCTTGTAACATACTCAAGATGAGAAACCAGAGGTGATAACACCTTAGGTAACAACCAGCAATAGCTATGGGCAAAATAAAAGAGATTAGCATGGGGCTTTACTCTCAGCAAGGTCACTGGTGGTTTATGCCAACAACTGAATTAGAAAGCAATAAATGATGGAGAAGAGTCACCCCTCACTGCAACAATATTCACATCCATCCAGCAGCCATGCAAAAGCTGTGCAAGTCTGGAGCTCCTACACAGAGAAACCATGCACTAGTACAGTCTCAAATGTGTTCACTGATTGAATGCTCTGTTCCCCCAACTCCGTGGTACTGTTTTTAAAAGAACTTGGAGGAGTGGGGACCTTGGTTTCTGCCAGTGTCTTTAAAGCTATTGCCTCTCTGTGTGTGACAGGACAGTTAGTTCTGATAACAGGAAGTTATCTCTGTCTTCCTTCTGCACCACTCATCCTTGGAAAATAGCCTCTACATTTTATCTCAGAGGGCAGCATGTTTGTGTCCTTGCAACTTCCCTGCTCTAAAATCCCCAGCAAAAATCTGGGAAAAGCATGTTGCCTGAATAGAATTTTGGAAGGACTCAAAGTGATACACACCTGCCTGTCGCCATTTCATATACAACCAATATATCCATGAAGTGATCTTGTATTTCAAAAGCTGGTAAATCTATGTTAAAAGAAGTGCAATGTGACTGAATTCCTGAAATTTTCTATTAGGCACCTATCTGTTTAGGTGTCAAAATAAACCGATTTTGGTATGAGGACTCTCCCCACACCTACCCACATTGTTTCACAATAACTTACATATTTTGAGAACTGACAGGTGTGTCAGTTCCATCTGGAAAGATCAGCTCTTCCTAAGAGTGTATCTTAAAAACTGGGCTAAATTGGACAATTTTAGCCATTGGGTAGTTGCAACTACAAGATTTAGGTCCAGATGGCAAGTAAACAATGACATAATCCTCTGCTGTAAGGAGCTTACCTTGAATGAAGAGTTCCTGACAGTGTGTGATCTTTGTTTTAGTAATGGTAATGAAGAAAGGGTGTCATGTATCACTGCACAAACATGGCTGAGAACTGGCATTTTCTCTACCCAATATCTGTTCAAAGAGTATAGAATGGAATTAATGAATAATTTTTGGAGTCTGAACAGGTCACGTGGCAATTGTAGCTACTTTTTTACATATTTTTCTCAAAGGACTCAGTACTTCCTGGCATGTTCTATTCCCAATGAGTGAACTTATGTTGTAACAACTGGGAGCTATTTCCTTTGCAATATTTCTTGGATCACTTCAATTATTAATCTCTAAAGAATGTTTTTCTTTGCAGAATATTTATGGACTTATATGGCAATAGCTGATGCTTTTGTAATTTCCACAAAAATATACCATAATGAGTAAAGTGCAAAAAACCAATCTGCTCAAGTTTGTATCAATATATATTACTGTATCTGGCAAACTCATGTATCAGGTTAACATGAGCTGTACAACCTGGAGCTGTTTTCCTAGAGATTTTCATAAATATCACTTTTTTCCTGGGATCTGATATCAGGGTGTCAGCAGTAGGAAAGTTGTCCAGGATTGACTCTCTTTTGGAGATTTGAATGACTAGCTACAGAAAGACACTTTCAGTCGCATGCTAATACCATTAAGCTAGGCTAACATTTTATTTGTTATCTAAAAACATACTTTAGTCATAGTTCAGTTAAGTACAAATAATTTGTAAACAGCATCTGCATGAACGGCATTTGAAAAAGAATAGAGAGTGTCTGTACTAATTTGCTGTTGAAATTAAACAGTTTTGTTCTTGAAAAAGGACACCTAGATTTAATGTAACTCTGACAGTAACATAATTCTGACAGTAGATTAACATAGTATTAAGAGAGTATTCTTTTGCTGATAAAGACCATGCTACATAAAATACAGACATAATGACAGTTTAAAATAAAGGTATTAAACTAACATGTCATGCACTAAGGCTCTAAGTAACTAGTTGCCATGTTAGTCACTGCAGAACAAGAATAATAAAGCATTCAAACTATTTTCTCTTGTGAAATATTTTCTCTTCCCATCTATATAAACACTGCTGAGACTTCAAATTATTTAGTTTCATTGAAATAGGTTAACATTGAATGAAGCCCATCCCTAATAAAAAAGTTTGTAGTCCATGGTTTGTCGTGTATTATCAAAGTTTTAGAGAGGATGAAATTGTCTCTAGCAACAGATAAGAATTTTTTATTTTCTTGGTTTTGAATAAAACACAGAAAAGTTATATTTACATAAAACTGCATAATAATAAACACACAGTTATGCATAAATTCAAGCAATAAGCTTGATAAGTAACAAGAAACAAACTAAATGTTTTCAAATAACACTATTAACAATTAATAAAAGAATCACATTATCTTTTTAGCCTATGTTAAATCTTTTCAGTGTATGATAACAACACACAATGGACAATAATTTAGATGAAATATAATCATCTATACGAATTCTAAAAGATCTGAAATTATCTGATGTAAAATATTTCTGCCCATGATCAAGTGTGTAACATCACATGAAAGACAAAATATATTTTTTGTGAGTAGTGGTGACCTAGCAAGGGTATTCCAGCTCTTTGTCTTATATTGATTTAAATCATCAATTACCAAAATAATTTGCAGAGTGATCATGAAACATTTATTGCATATTTCAACAAATCTCCTACTGAGTTTTAAAGAAACGACTTGACAGTGTAACTTCTCTATCAATTTTTTTTTCCAATTGCAAAAAAAATCCCATTTCACTATGTGAAGATCCCCATTGGGAGGATTCTCATTTAGATGGGGCTCTGTGTTCCTTTGTGCCGCATCTTTATTGCCCACTCCTCAAGGGATTTCTTTGAAGACCTCTAAGAAATTTCTGAGATTCTCTTAGCTTGTAATGTTGCTATATACTGGGTAAATTCTCAGAAATTTAATGTTTGCTGTTATTGATACAACTTATCAAATCATCTTGTACTTTTTGACAGAACTATACAAGTCATCTTATTTCTACATGCTTACGGTGACATAAGATAACAATTTGTATCAGGTGGAGAAGTTCTAATCCTTCTGATTTCATTTCTTGGACTATAAGAAAGACACTTGAAAGCCTAAATTAAATAGAAAGTTTTTTCTATTTATTCTTTCTGAGTTTAAGGAATACTTCTTTGAATGGTTAAATTCTTTCTTTCTTCCTTCTTCTTTTGGGTCACTAAAAAAAGGGAGAAAAATCCCTAATTTCTCCCACATATTTTCTTGTTGCTATTTTATTTTCAGAAGAAAATTGATTTCTCCCTCTTACTGAGCTTGTGTTTTAACTGCTGATTCCTTACACTTTCTAGCTTGCACTTCATCTTTAATTTGCCACTGGAATGCTTATTTGAAAGGTGATTTGAGTGGATTTAAGTTCTTACTTAGGATGAATAAATTTCAAAGCATTATTTTCTTGTTCCTTCCTTGATCTCATTTATATTATTTTGCACAGTCATTTCTGTTATTCTTTTAAATCACTTCAGGTGACAAACACACCCTGTGGGTTTGTTCTCTGTGGATAAGTAATAAATTGCCAATATTTTTTGTGTTCTTCTGGTTAAATAAACATTCCAATGAAGCCAAATTTCTAGTAAGTTGATCTTTCATTTCATTAGTCTTATCAAGTCACTTTAAAAAAAACCACAACCAACATGTTTATCAACTAGTAAATACTAGTTCATGAACTATTAAACACTAGGCTGAAATGTTACTAATCAAGTGCATAAAGTAAAAGCAAAACATTTTTTTAAAACTAGATCTTTTGAAGAGCACTTTCTCATAAAGGTAGATAGAAAAAAATGACTCTTGCCACAGTGAAGGCTGGTTGACTTTGTTTTTATTTGCAATTATGAGGCAGGTCTTAAGTTATAGTATATTGACAGTACTGAATATATGTGGAAAAAATATCTTTTTTTTCTGTAGGAGTTGCTTTCCATGTTGCACTAAAGAGATTATTTAGAAGAATTGAGATAACTTATGAACAGAATTACAAGGCAGATTATTATGACTATTAGCAACACAGCAATCAGCTGACCCTTTAATTTTCAAAATTATTGACCAAATTCACTGACAATATAGCACTGGAAAAGACTATGTTGAATCTGTGTTAAATCTCTATTGTATTGTTTTGTTTTCATGCTACATAAATCGATTGACATTTGAAAAATTATGTTGGCATAAAACTAGAGTAACAGAGAATTGTGTCCAGTTTTAACTGGCAGTTCAGCATATTTAACATATTAATTTTTTTTTAGATAATTTTCTACAAGAACATAGGAAGTATCATTTCTCAGAGAAAAGAGAAGAATTTGTTGCTAATGTATTCCATCTCAACTGAATTGATGTATTAAACATCCATTAGCGGAGATAAGAAATCTGTAATATGTGATCCATCAGTATATACAAACAAGTATAAATACATACACACATATATTTTAAAGTTCCTTTCCATTCTTACACTGTCTCAAACTGTTGTTTAGTGATTTTATATAAAAACAACCATGATCTACAGAAAAGGCAGACAGGCTTATAGATTCCTGCTGTCTAATTCATGACTTGTTAGTATATTCAGGACACCACATAGGGCTCCTTCACTGTACAGGCTGGGAGGCGAAGAAGACAAGGAGGCACACTTACTTCAAACAAAAAAAGCTGCAGAGGCATCAACTCAGCAGGTCAACAGTTTTCTTTTGATATTGAGCTTACTGACAGAGGCATTAGCTGGATTAGTGGACATGACATTACCTATAGCAGTGCTAAAATAACAACCAGGAAAAAATGTGGGAATTATTTCATATTCATCAGTTTGATTTTAGTCACATTTTGTATCAAGGGTGCCACTTTTAGATGGTAATAAGAGAAATATTTTTCCAAACTGGTACATCCCAGAGCAACAAAATGAGAAAATCTAGTTTCAGTTTTGATTGTATGATGAAATGGAAAATAATTATGAAATATTGGATGCCTTTCTTTCAGTTTAATTCTGTGAATATATTCTCTATTCTATTCTATTAATGGAATTTGCACAGAAGGATAAACAATATAATGTGCACTAATTACTGTCCTGCTACCTGAAATTGGCAATGATTGATAAACTGCACTTGCCTTACTCTAAGTCAAGTAAGTAATCCCATTGGTCAGCTTCTACTTTTTACCAGGTTCTGGCCAAATAATTGAAGATTTCAAAAACCTATGTTTGAAATTATTGCCCTAAACAATATTTATTTTTTTAGAAACATAATGTGTTTTCATAAAAAAATTAGGCACTTTAGAGGCTGGAAGAAAAAGAGCCAAGCAAGTTAGAATTCTAGAGTTTTGATTTCCCTGGTATTGTAATAATTTTTCTTTGAGTACTTTCTTACTCTTATAAGTTATTAATGTTATATTAACTTTCAGATGATCTTTCAGTCTCTTGTGAGTAAAAAAACCAAGGGAACCTTATCTTATTTTGCAAAGACAATCTTATTTGATCATGTATATCTAGCTTGGAAAAGAAGATGAATCACAGAAAAAATAATCAACTATTGTTATATGAGCTACTTTGTTTAAGTTCGTCAATAGAGTTGAAGTGCCAATTTTTGAAGAAATCAATTATTATTATCCTTATGATACATTTTAGAAAAACTGTCCCTATTGACAGTTCACTTATAAGTGCAAACTTGCGCAGTAAAAAGCCTGTTTAAGGGGTTGTGTGTTTGTTGGGATTTTGCCTAGCCTTGTATCAATTTTTAGAATAGCTCTCCAGGAACTGTTACACAATTGCAAAGTTTTCTTAAATCTCCACCGCAAAACACCAGCTGCCCCAGTGAAGTCTAATTTTTCCTTCCTTCTGCTGCCCTCTTGTCCCCTCCTCTGTAGCCTTTCTGCTGTCTCTTGTAGCAATTCTGGCCTGAGAACTAGCTAGAATTTTATTTCAGATAGATATGGTTGCAAAGTTTATTGCAAGTCCTGAGAAGCAAAAGGACAAATATGGGGTATATTATGTAAAACACATACTAGGCGTCTCCTAGGATAAAAAAAGCTAATGCTTTAGTTATTACCATACTAAATTCTCAGCATGATTGTTAAAACATGTCCGAGGAAAATGCAAGATTATACTGAAAATCGTGTGATTGCTATTACAGCAAATGCTGATATAAGAATGCTATTTTTTTAATTGTTGAGGTGTTTTCTGCAGGTTTTTTTTTGTTGTTGTTGTTGTTCTTCAACACTGTTGGTAGAAAGAACAAGGCCATATATGAATTTAGGCTTATATAACATCATTTTAGATTATTAGAATTAAATGTATTGATGAATGAAGATACTTCAAAATATTCCTAAAAAATTTCATTCAGACCTTTGGAAATCCATTAATCTTCTTCAGACCAGACAATCTGCTGTGCTGTGCAGGAGCTGTCTTTCAATAACAGAAACACATGTGCCATTTTTAACCTCTCAGCTTTTCAGTAATAAATTATATAAAACTTATTTTAAGAACTTTCAGGATTTTTTTGGTTTTTAAATCTACAAAACTACAGGTCATTCCTTGTCACAAATTAGGCTAAGACACAAAGCAGGAAATAAAATATCAGGCATTTGTAAAAGAATGTAGTGGAAGCAAATAATGAATCAACATTTGATCAAATCATTATGATACAAGAACAAACAAGATATATGTACTTGTCTTAAAATAGAATACATGCAAGTGGAACAAAAGAGGAGCTCCAGTTCTGGTTGCAGACTTAGTCTCATATAAATACTCCCATCTGGCAGATTCCCTAAGAACATAATTTAAAAGCTACCATTTTTTTACCAATGTTAGGCAATCCTTTATTTTATTACTTGCTAAAATTATTTTATAATTTATCAAAGAATTTATAGCAATTACCTAAATTTATTTATTTGTTTACCATACCTTGTTGACATGTAATTATTTTTTATTCTCTTTCTTATAGTTAACTTCAGTTAAGATAGTGAAATATATTTCAAAAACTATTTTGAAAACTATTTTTTCTCTGCATTGGGATCACTTGTTTCTCCAAATCTGGCCTAAAGTCTACACAGTCCAGCTGAAAAATTTCAGTTCAACACAAAAATTTTAAAATCTCAGTTTTAGAAAACATTTTAGAATAAAATTTTGTCTTCAATCTTTAGTATTTTCTTCAGGTAGAGGAAATGGACAGACATCATAAATTTATAATAGATTAAAACCATAATTTACAAAGTCTAAATGGAGGAAGGAAGAGGATTTGCTGCTATTCATACTTAAATCAGCTCAATAGTCAGGGACATCTTGTCCAACTAAAAGAGAACTCTGAAATCAAGATCTATAGACAGGCAGTTCCACGAGAGCATCATGCCATGGCCAGAGGAAACTGGAATCAGAGCAAAGCTGCTTCCTCATTATTGCTTACACAGACCTATCCTACCACATGGAAGACAAGTAGACATATCATCTTCTCAAAGCTTTATCAGTGGCCTGTGGAATATCTGAAAAATAGAAGTGTCCATCTCCAAGTCTGAGTGGACTCTATGGTTGACCTCCAAATATGTGTACTTTTGAAGTAGCAGATATTTTTGTTGACTAGATTATATACCACATCTGACACAAATTCTAAAGCTAGGAGTCATTTTAAGCAGATAAATGTTTTTCAAAAGTCTCTCAAAATCAAATGCTCTTTGACATGAGTTACCTGCAGACTCAAAGTCAGGAATCACACCCAGGAAACATTAAAACAGCATTGGTATGATATTACACCTACATCACATATAGACAGGAGGGCCAAGAGCGATGGTATTAACATAATCACCAGCAGAGAGAGGGATATATTTTCCTCAATTTCTTCCAAAACAAGTAATAGAGTTTCCCCATATTAAAAGAGAAGTCAGGTTACAACAAAGAAATGCAAAAGACTCTCCTCAAAATGTGTGGTAAAGCTAAAGAACTCCTTGCAGAAGGAAGACAAAAATGCTAAAATTTGACAACAGCACAAGGAGAGGCTAGACAATCTGTGAAAAATGAACAAGTTTGGAGAAACTCTATGTGTAACCAGAATGATATATGAGAGTACTGGGAAAAGAAATAATTTCTTTCTGTCCTGTTTCACCATACTGTGTTAGGCATCCCTTTGTTTGCAATTAGAAATAGGTTAGATGGGCCATTACAGTGAATCATTATGTTACCATTCAATTTTTAACAGTATTCTGAACTCAAAATATCACCATCTTGGGGAATTCCCACCTATCTAAATAGCAAACCTAATGGTCCACTGTAGATTAGTCTGTTTCCGAAAAATAAGATTTATCTTCTCTCCATCTAAAATTCTTTTGACCTTAAAGATGTTTTAATACAACAGATAAGTCGGTCCATATCTTTAATTTGTTTAGATCTCAGATGAATAAAACAAATACTGGGATTAATAGAAGGAGAGGAAAAAGCTTTTCTACTAATCATCAACTCTGAGATCACTATCTACTAATCATCATATCATCAGGTCTGAGATGAGCCAGATTTCCAGCTTCTAGGCAGTGCATGTTCATAACCTTTGTCTTCTCCAGTTTCATTGTTCCCAGCTTCACTGGATCAGATCCAGAGATCTTGATAGCAAGGACCTGAAGAATGGAATGTTATAAATCAAATGTTAATCAGGTTTGCAGATGACATGAAATAAGCCCTCCTTGCCCAGGTTGAGGTCATAATCAGCCCAAATTTTCCAGTGTTTTCTGATGATCATGCTCTTATTCCTTCAATCCCATTGTGCCTTGAAACTGAATGGAAAAATAAAACAATAACAAAAAAAACCCCACAAAACAAAAAAACCCAACAGCAACAACAACACAACGACAACAACAAAAAAACTCACACCAAAAAATCCAAACAAAACAACAATATGAAAATGTCAAATGCCACAAATGCCACATTTCAGTCTAATCATTAAAATTTACACTTCTTTTTTTTCTTTTTTAGCACAAAGCATCTACATTTATGCAAACAGTGTCTTACTCCAAGCACTCTATTTTAGTAGCTGGTGACAAATCAAACACAAACTTTGTAATAAGTATGTGTTTAATTTAATTATAATGC
Source organism: Tychaedon coryphoeus (assembly GCA_013398595.1). Lineage (NCBI taxonomy): Eukaryota > Metazoa > Chordata > Aves > Passeriformes > Muscicapidae > Tychaedon > Tychaedon coryphoeus. Next base: position 253,109 of record WBND01000697.1, read on the forward strand.
AAAAGATTCATTTTATGTTTGGCAGAAATCTTAACTGTAAAAAGAAAGAGAAAGTTTTCAAATTAGTTCAGTGTTAAAATACTTGATAAATGTACATATGAGTATATATATCACAGAGTAAAATATTTATAGAACATCAGTATTGAGAACATGTATGAGCTATATTATAATCACCAGTTTGTGCAGTAAGGTCACTAACAAATTACTTGTGATTGTGGGTAGCCATATGCTTCCTTTCTGCATTTTCATGTTATTTTCTTGTCTTTCATCTGCTAAACCAAATGATAAAAAGATAAGGCAAGATTTTCATAATACTGTGAAGCAGATCAGTACCGATTTCCTGCAAGTATCATATTCTGTGTTCACACACCTCATTCAGAGATAACTCAGATTCTAAGTCTATGGAAATAAAAGTGTTCTGGCACTGCTGTCTTTAAATTGACTGTCAAATGGGCATTTCTACTCTCTGGAGATCTAATTAGACTTGCAGTGTTTTATGCACCATTCCTAAGGGGGTAGGAGCTACACAGCGTCTTCTGTCTACGCTACTGGTGCGGCTGCTCTTCTGTTTCAGAAATGGTTCTGTCATAAGTAGGATTACCTCTCCCTCTATAGAAGAAATTTTACATTACTTTTATCAATTTATATTGCTTATTAATTTCTTATTCAACTATGTTTTCTAATGCATAGCATACTGATGTTTTAATACATCTCTGTATATTAAAAAGATACCAGAGAAAAGTACAGAGAAGGAAAACATATCAGTTTTTAAAATATATCTCAAAGTACAAAAAAAACCTTCCATCTATCACTTAGGAATTAGACTGAGAGTTAGTTGTAAACAATTTTTTGAGTGGTACCCTCTTTTTTTGCTTCTTTATGTGCTCAGAGTCTTACATGTATTAAGTCTAAGATTTGGTCTTGCTATCCAGTTTTCTGAAGAGCACAAAGCATGAGCAAGTAACAAAATAACACTGGCTTTCAACTTACAGATAGATTGTTCTCAGCTTTGTGATGTACAACAGAAAGAACCAAAAAAAGACAGGTCATCAACCAAGAACTAGGGGAGGGAAAAGAATGCATGGGCCTTGTAGTAGTAAAACCAAGAAACTTGTTTCATCTGAGAAAAATCAATTCAAGAGCAAGAACACTTGAGATATCTCCAGAAAGAGATTTTTAATAGACTATTAGACTATCTTAAAAAGGGCACAGAAGAAGCCTTTTTCACCTCTTATGACCTCTCCTTCTGTATACTTTGACTGCTGGGTAGCCACAACACAGCAAATCAAAAAACTACTGTAGAGACATTTTTCGTTGTTCTGTAGGCAGAATCTAAGCAAAATAAAGGCAGTGTGTATTTTCAATATTAAGACTCTTCCTGTCTTTACATGATTCCATGACTAATTAAGGAAAAGTGAAAAGCAGTAGGCATCCTCATCTTCTTTCTTCTTTTTCTTTCTTTTTTTCCCCAGAAGACTGCAGTGTTGGCATTGCATTTTCCAGTGCTTGAAGGACATCTCTTTGAGGACAACAGAGCTTTACACAGACCTTAATAAATTTCTGTGGAGGCCTTGTTCAACATGCTCCTAGGTGGATTTCACAGGAGCCTGCTGAGCCTTAGCAGAAAAAGCCTGATAACTTTTCTGGACTTCACATAATGTATAATTTGAAAGTTAATGGAGTAGTTTCAAAGCGGGCAAAAGCGCCTTGCTTACATCTGACAGTGGTTTCTTTTAACAAATAAGTGATTTTTTTGTCTCCAATATCATTACTTCTTTCTATTGCCATATTTCTCAAATTAGAATACAATATTCTGAGCTGTAAGAAAGAGAATGAGCAGCTTGGAACCAAGACTGTTCTATGCCAGGATGACTAATCACAGGCTGCAACACTTACACAGCTTTTCCAAATGTCTTTTTGACACTAAGCAGAGTGTTTTGCATCCGATTGGGAATTCTGTAACCTTGGAATTTGCAGACGCACTAATAAAAATCTACCTGATTATACAATGAGCAACAGTGGGAGTCCAGATTGACAAGAAGAGAATACCTAAACAGCAGAAACTCAATAGACTGGAAACCTGAGGCAACATATTTCTCCAGTAGATGCAGAGTGTTGCACATTTTGCAACACTTCTGTAAAATATCTCAAGTGCAATGGCACAATGAATATAATTTATATGGCTGTTAGAATTAACATCCTAAAAATTTAGGAACAAGACTACAATATCTTTCTTTTTTTTTTTTTAATATTTATTTCTAAAGCAAAAATCAGGCCTTCTATGATAATAGAGTAGGGAAAAGAGAGAGAATAATTTTACAATATATAAACAGACCTGAACATTGGATGTCAAACAATTTTTAATAAGTTGCTTTGAACTTCCATACAGCAAAATAAAATGCTGTTTGCTGGGTTTTTTCCTGAAATAGATGTGGATGGGATTTTTTTGTTGGTTTGCTTGTAATGGCCATTGATTGATCAAAAAGATATGCATCCATGAATTTTGGAATTTAGTGCACTGGTTTAGACTATGCTGTTAGACTACTACTATTTTCTGATTCATATCTGATCAAATCAGACAGGAGGAACAGCAGATCAGCAAGTCAAAGTCATTAAAAAACTCAGAGGTAGTAAAAATGAGGAACTGGGCATTAATTAGCCATACACAATTTAAAACACAGAAGTACTGGATCATGACACCATTTCACATATTTTTGACCCTTTGTGCAATTATGCTATTGTGGCTGCTTAAGCCATGTCTAGTATAGTATAATAAGCTTGAAAGCTGCTGACCTTTGCCTTATAACATACCTTTCCCCTCCTGCTTGCTTACTCACCACATGCTTCATGGTTAAAACTGAAAATTCTTCTTTACGGTGAAAACCAAGTACAATATTTCGTTATTATGAAAAACTGCAAGCAGCTAATAAAGAAACACTGCTTGGCCCTCTCAGAAAATCTACCTGTAGCTATATAAACCATATAAAAAAAAAAAACAACCAAAAAAAAACCAGCAGATACACATGCTCTTGGATTCACCAATTAGGATCATTTAAATCATGCAGTAAGAATCTCACTTTTCTATAAAAAGATTACTTCAAGAAGCAAGACGTGTTTGCCAGAAAGGGCTTTGGGCACAGTCCTCAAGATCTATTCTAGGAATGGCAAAACAAGGCTAGCAAGCTTAAGACATATTTCAGACATTGCAGGTACTGGTCTTTGTCATTTTGTGACGTGTTTTGTGCCCCTGCTGCCAAAACTATTTCACATGAAGCAAGTATAAATTCCCTTGTACTGAATAAATCAGTAGATTTATGAGAAGAGTATAGATCTTTTTCCATAGTATGTAAAGGAAAATAACAATATTAAGATAAATGCCATGTAGGTCAGTAGGAGTACTGACACCTTGTCAGGCTCAATTCAGAGCCTGTGTTGACTAATAAGTACCTGCCTACAGTTTTTCGGTCTGAGCACAAGAATTCTGGTTGCTGCTAGTGCTGCTCTTCCTCTAAAATACTTAAAAAAGGAAAATATTTGTTATCTGTATGGCAAATAATCCAATTATTTATGAGTCCCAGAAAAGGTCACAGAAATAATTTTCCCTCTATCTTACTTTCCAGTTTTTTTTTTCTTTGCTCTCTAGCAAGTAAGAGGGGAGACATTGCCAAAATTTCTGAAAAGGGATAGTAGACTTACTTTTATATGCACCTACAGGGACTTTATTGAAGGCAGCTGAAGTCAAAACCAGGAAGAAAAATAGTCACTTTAAACAATATTTCTTGTTTGACAAAACAGTGCTTACTAGCAAAGTTGCTCCCTAATTAATAAGACAGACAAAGGTGGAGTATATGGTTCTATTTTTCTGTATTCTAGACCCACGTGATTTTTTCCCTTAGAACATATTGTCCTACTCCTGTTGACATTGAAAGAATACTGCGGCTGGAATTATTATATAATCATAAAAAGTATGATAGTACCCAAAAAAAGAAACAGCCAAATTAAATCGTGTAAGATGGAACTGGAATTCTGATACCTTAATGAGCCTTGTGTCTACATTACTAGCAAAAGCTTCTGCTGTCAACTGTGGTACATTAAAGGCACTCCTGCAGCAAAGTATTTTCTTTTTTGAGACCTTTGAAACTTTGAAAATAACCTAAGGTGCAGAATGTCTTGACTAAGAAAAGTGGTGAGTGTTGAGATATGCTTGAAAATGCACCCCTGATCACAACTGAGATAATAATGAAGGCAAAATTTTAAATAGTCTGCAGTTGCAATGGCTCCCACCAATTTTATAGAGCTATACTTTGAATGTGAGAAAGAACTCAATTTACTGTAAAATACTTTTTCCATTCCCAGTAATGAAATTGAATTAATTTTGTAGGAATTTGCTCATTATACATTAAGGATCTCAAAATCTAATCATTTGCATATATTTTTATGCCAATTGTACTATGAGTGCATTATGCTGGATGCCATGAAGTTTACCTTTCCTTTCCAGTTCTGCTGCATTGGATGATAGTGGGAGTGCATACTTAGCTGTCAGCTAGATTTAAAACATTGCCTACCATTACTTATACACACACACACACTCACACTCACATAAACACACACACACATATATATATGTACACACACACACATTTCAGAAAGCTAATGCAACACACTGTTACAAGAAATACTACATCAAGTAAAACCAGATTTAAAAAAAAAAATCAATAACAGATCAATAACATTTTTTTTGTTTGTTTTTTGGGTTTGTTTTTGGGTTTTTTAGGTTTTTTCCAAGTTAATGAGTGGGTGGAACTATTATTAGACCAAGCTTCAATATAATTTAAAATGTTCCATCATCACCACAATTGTGTAAAAAGTAACAATTCTTGCTCCAAAGAATGAGGCCAAGAACACTTGCCCCAGTCAGAAAATGAAATGTGTGCCTTCCTATCTTTTTAGCATAGTCAAAATAACAATCAAAATTGAACTAACTCTTGCAGGTTTAGGCTCACCTGTCCTGAGCAAAGCCAGAGTATCTTAGACTCAGCCTTGCTGTGTGCACTTTGCAAATAATAAAGCATTGTCTATAATATTATTATTACTGATAAATCAACCTTTATATTAACAGCCAGTTAAGCACTCACACTTTGAGTTATTCGATGCTGAACAGCTTATGGAACCACCATATTTTTCTAGAAACATCACTATATGAGAATAAATCAGTGTTATAACTCAAATCCAAGCAATACCTGCTATTTAATATCAGACAAAAATATGCGGTTCTACAGCTACTAGGCATGAATGAGCTTGAATTATCTCAAATCCACTGTGTTATAAAACAATAAATGAGAAATAACCTGCTAATCGTTATTTGGGGGAAGACATTTCAAAGATATGTCAGAAAAATGTTCAAAGTCATCAGATCCATGAAGCAATTGCAGTATTTCTCATGTACAGTGTCTTAAGTTTATAAGACTTGCATTATTTAAAGAGAAAACAGTATGCACAGTATAAAGATACTCTAGAATTACTCTATTTAACTGCAATAGCAGTTAATCTTCTAAAAGAATACAAAGTTCTTGGGTAATGACTGGATAGATAGAACTACTGAATACTTGGTTTTCTATTTGGAATTCAGCTGTGCCACTTTGACAATACCTAAAGTCCTCTGGCCTTTTCAATCCAGAGCAAAAAAAGCCCTTACTTTTCCTCATAGAAAACCTGTTTTTCAAAATTTGGCTTGGTAAAAGCCGCAAATCTATCCATGGAATTTCCATGCATACAGTAAGTCAATACTTAAACTACATAAACATCAGCCTCTCCTACACAGTAACATTTTGCCTTCCCAAATGCTTCCTTATTTCCCAAGTTTTGGGAGCTGGATCTCACCCATCTACTCTTCTGGAAAGTTCCTGATCAGTTAAATAGAGAATGAGTCCAATTATCTCTCCACACCTAGGTTCTTTCATTTCAACTTTGATTCCTAAACACATTTATTTACTATTCTCTTTGCTTTATTGCTCTAGTATGTTTAATTAAACCAGAAACAAATAAGTCATATACTTTATAAAAAAGGGGTTTTTTTGGTCCACAAATGTATAAATTTTAATCTGTATGACTTCAAGAAAAGTTAGCAGTGATTCATAAGGATAACATAAAAAAGAAACAAAAATAAAAGAAAAAAAATCAACTATAATCCGGGAGGTAGATTTTAAACGATTATCTGCACCAGAAGTGAAGGTAGAGAATACCTCATAGAAATACCTTAGAGAATATGTTTATCATGAATTCTACAAAACTTGTGTTACACATTTTTCCTTAGTTACTTTTGACATAAATTTTATATTTCCTCCACTGGAAAAACATGAGAAAAGCATCTTACTAGACCTTTTTTTGTAGTCACTGCATTATGTTTATTGTTAGCTTTCTTTTCCTTTTACTTTTCATGAAGTTGCTAGGTAAATTACCACAATTTTATGTTTTATGCTGCTTTTCAGGGATGTTCTACAGAAATTGTACTCACATTTTTCTCTGTAAATGCAAGGTAGATGCCAAGGATACCAGATTCTAAAATGTCTTATTGATTATATAATCTCAACTATCTAAAGTAGTTCACAGAACTATTTCAGTAAGCAAAAGCCTTAACTATGTGGCAATTAGACTGCTATAATAATATATAGTAGTCCTTAAATTATTTTCTTACAGTAAACCTAATGATGCAGTGAGATTTGATTGGATTGATATATAGATAAATGCAAAAGTTTTCTAAAGTTATACTTAATAATATGTCTACTAACACAGGCAAATTACTCAGTGGAATATCAGCTAAGTTAAAAGGAGTCTTGATTTGAAATAGAGACTTAAACATTTATTATCATGCTACTCAATTACTGTGCCTTACTGAAGAGAAATGCATCAACATACTTCTCTAATAAATGGAATGAGCCTTCCACTTAACCTGATAGCAATTATTTTTGAAATTTATTTTCTTCTGTCACAAGATACCAATTCCAGGAAATTAATAGACCATCTACTTCTAGCTGGTTTATAAAACTCTTAGGAACTGGCACTGCTTCAGCAAACAGGCAGCACTGCATTGATTGACTCTGACAGGTGTTGCTTGTAGATGAAATGGGAAAATTAACTAAAGGATTCAATGAGGAACTTGTTATATTATGCAGTGTGACTGTTCTAATTTGTGTTTTGTATTTTCCTTTTAGATTTTTTAACATTATAAAAGTGTATCATATCGACTGGCAAACTGCCAACTCTTTTTTTTCATTAAGCAAGAAATATCTAATTCCTTACCTCTCTGAGTTTTGTCACAAATCTGTTTTTTGCTATGTGCTTGTGTCATAAAGACGTTATAAATACAGCTCTTTATAACTATTTTCAAGTTCTTGTTGAATCTTTTCATGGTGACAAAGATATAAAGCTGGAATTATGTTTGCATTTCTTTTATGTAGTACTTTCTATAGATGAAAATGAATTGAATGTTTTATAATGCTAGACTGGGATAGCAGACAGGGAGTTTTCAGACTGGATATATTCTTTTCAGTATTAGAAATAGATAAATAGAGGAAGGTTTTTCATGAGAACCCGTCTCATCTCCATAAAGTCATCTGCTAGAAGTTTTGAATGCTTTTGAAAAAATTATTGAAGAAATATTGCACAATTTTGACTAACCCTGTAATTTTGTGGCATTGTTTGTAATTTGATGCCAACAAGGACCTTAAACATCCTTGACTAAGAGGTTCACCAGGAACCTATGAGACAGCATATATCTACATATATCTATGTACATACATACATACATATATATATATACATATGTATATTATGTTTGCATTACAATTACATTTTATAGATAGATCACTTTGTGAAGCCTGTGCTTTCTATTCACTGCTTTGTCATATGATACAGTGCTATTACACATAAGGACTTATTAATTTCTGTTTTTCTGTTTATTCTCTAATTTTTTTTTAAATCACTGGAGTTATATAGGTAGAGAAGTGATGCATTATTGGCTTCATAGTATTTTCATATTCACATTTAATTCTTACACATGTAGTGGAATAAACTTGCCTGTATCTGCCTCAGAGATGGTAATTTGAGCACTTAGTGAAGTCAAAAGTTCACAAAAACTTTTGCATGTAGGAAAAACTTGTTTTGGTCCTTTTTTCATAACCAAAATAAAAAATTTTAGTAGTTATTAGCATTCAAATGCCTTGGAGAGGCAAGGAAATCAGGACAAGCTATGTACTTGGAAATAATATATTTTACTAGAATAATTTGGTATTGTTGGAATTTTTTTCCCACCATGCTGTCTTCAGATGTGAAGTAAAATCTGGAAACTTTTAAGTTCAATAGATGCAAAGGTCAAGAGTGTAGGAGTTAAGTTAAAGATGGAGCAAATAAATGTCTGCTGGTAGTTTGTGGAAGGAAATTTGCAAAAAAGGGAGTAACAAGAAGTATGATTATCTTAGAGGCAACAGACAGAAAAACATAATTCAGAACAATTGGAATAAAATGGATTGTGTGGCGGGGAAAAGGTGGGAAACATTAATATGCAATAAAAGCAAATATGAAAGGAATGTACCATCTTATAAAAGATCATTTATGTGCTGTAAAAATAATATCTGCTGCACATATAGGCCAAACGCAAAATAAGCAACAAAGACTTTGTAATTTCAACATTATCTTACTGTGCTGTTTCTAGCAGTTGAAAACTGCTACACTTTTAAGTGCAATGAAATTTTGTTACATCTAATAGCAGTAAAATGAGAGCTCAACAAATGGGGTTATCACATCGACACAAAAAGCACAGGCCCTCCTATTCACAGTGCAATGCATTTCATCCACTGTGTAGGTAGGGATGTAGTCCCACTGTATACCTCTCTTCTTAACCTGAAATTATTTACTGCTGCAATCCAGCAAGCCCTTTCTTCCCTTTTATTGTGTCTAGTTCTGAGCTCCTCACTACAAGACAGGCTGAAGTGCTCGAGTGAATCCAGGGAAGGGCAACCAAGCAGGTGAAGGGTCTGGGTCCAGAGCACAAGTCCTGTGAGGGGCAGCTGAGGAATCTGTTTTAGTCTAGCCTGGAGAAAAGGAGTCTCAGGAGAGTGTCTACAACTACCAAAGGAAGTTGTAGCAAGGTGGGTGCCAATTTCTTCTCCCAGGTGAGAGGTGACTCTTCTCCTGAAGACATGAGTAGAAAAAATGTCCTTATGCCAGAGGTGATTTAACTTGGATATTAGAAAAAAAATCACTGATAGGGTTCTCAGGCACTGTAACAAGCTGTCCAGGAAAGTAGCTGAGTCACCATCCCTGGAAGTGTTTAAAAGATGTGGAATGTGGTACTGAGGGGCAAGTTATACGGTGAACTTGACAGTGTTACGTATATAGTTGGACTTGATTAAAGGTCTTTTCCAGCCTAAATGATTCTATGATTCTACTTTAGCACTGAAGCAATCTTGGAAAGAGGGGGACTATAAGATTTGTTTCACACCTATTTTAGATCCCGATAGGTACCTCAAGAAGAAAAACACGTAGTAGTACTATCTGTGTTCGTTGTCATGTGTTATGAGTCTGCATACTGCATGTTTTAATGTAGTCCATAAAAACACACAATTTGGAAACAAGGACCTTGAAAGTATTTACTATCTTTGTCTTCTGATGCCTACATTTTCGTATGTGTTTATATTAAAAGATGGGTATCTATATGCTTTAGAAAATCACACTTCATTAAAAACTAATCAATTAAATACAGTATCTGCTTAGTATTAAATCGCAAACTTACTGCATTGTGCATCCAGCTGATACTTATTTTTCATCTTTCTGCATCTATATCAGAAATCCTCTAATAAATTCCTTTTTTGCAGATGTCAGCAAACATATTTTCTATGATTTTTAAAAACAAAAACTTGAAGTTCTCCTTCTAGTATCAGAGATTAAAATGAGAGTAGAGAAAATGAGTTTAGTGTCAGACCAGTCTGTTCACAATTGTATTATGAAGCAACAGGAATTTTCCTGAATAAAAAATAGAACAGCTGACAGAACTACTTCCAAATGTAAGTATATCTAATAGAAGAAACAGACGGCTAAGTTCGTGAAATGTAAATGTAAAGAGATATCAAATTTTGTGATTAGATTTCTATCTGGATGGCACAGGTGTTATAATAAGATTGTCAGTAAAAAAATATTTCAATGATGAGATAAAGACGTTAGGTCTGCAAGAGGTAAAGACACTAGGTCTGTAATTACAGCTATTAGAACTTAATTGTTTGAACCATCCACAGCAGAAACTCCTTGATAGGCTGTTGGATATCCTGGAAGGTAACGTGTGACACTATGAAACTTAGCTAAGGATCTCTAAATTAAAAAATCAACAATTGTCTAATGCATTGTCTGACAATATTAGTCTCTCAAAGACATCCATCATCAGAGAATTAATGAGCTAGAAGAGTAATACTAGAAACTAAAGATACTAGAGCCATGGAGACATTTTTGTTTTCTGAACATTAGCAAGTAGACTGGAGGAGAAAAGGCAAACCAACAGATTGAAATAGTTTGTAGTGAGATCCCTACAACTACAGATAATATTCAGCCTTCCATGATATTCAGCAAGTTTGCTTTGGACTACATTATTTGGTTTCAACATGCTCCCACCGTGACTGTGCTCCAGAGCTATTCAGGCATCACTCACTGGTTTAGACTATTACTGCTTCATTTTAGGGTGAAAATTATTTAGAAAGTATTTAAATTTCCTCAAAAAGTAATACATTTCACAAGCACCAAAATCACTTTGTGAACAACATACATTGAGGTGTACAATAAAGGAAACCAGGGTACTCCTGCAGGCTGAAATAGGAAAACCAGCTTATACCATGTAAAAACTTCATTTTTATTTGACAATTAAGAGGAAAGATTAGCTGAGGGAGTAGATTAGAATAAATCCAATGCATATATTCTGTTATGTAAAAATTCTGATTTAAGATGCTGGTCAAAGATGCAGACGACATCTTCCTAGAGACAGACACATGTAGTGCCTCTGGTAATTGTAGGTGATGGTTTCTAACTCCCAGCCTAAGACTCAATGCTGTGGCTCCTTTGCAGATAAAGACAAGAGAGCTGCCATGCAAGGGGATGCAACAGGGAGCAGAAGAAGCAAATTAACCTGAAAGATATGTTGATGACAATAGTATGTTGTTTTGTAGTCTTGAATGAATGCTTGTGAGTTCTCCATTTAAAGTAAGGCACACTAGCATAAGACAATAGACAGCTTCAAAGAAAAAAAGAAAAGCCAGTATAAGTCACTTGAGACACTGTGCCTGTATTACACGCTGCAAGAGAGCACTTCTTGGAAGTTTTGATAAATAATGATTAAGCTGCAGGCAGGAAGCCAGTTGTGTATTACAAGGGCAAGTGAATAGAGAATATAAAATAAGGAAAAGCAAAGTTATCCCTGTTGTTATAAACCAGCGTAACACACATCCTCAAAATACTCTTTTTCAGAGACCCACATGAGTATAAATCCACTCCTGATTACCCTTTGCTCCTCACATATGGTTTTTTCCCTGTTTTTCCTGTATGATTTTCCTGTTTTCCACCACACAGGTTCTAACTCCCTATCCAAACCTAATGCTAACTACTCTCTTTCTGCAACTTCCAAGACATGACTTTTTCTATTTTCCCATGAAAATGGGAGATCGCCTTGACCCTCAGTATCAGATCTGTCTGTCAATGTCTCAGGAAAGCCAAGACCCTTGTGCTCAGAGAGTCTGTCAGCATCCCATTAGGGGGACCCTTCCCTGAACAGTTTCCCTGAATCAGAGGGCAGCTGGACTGACTTGTTCACACTGACACCATAAGGGAACTCACCTCAGAGAGTGCTCCTGCTTTATGACCCATCAGTGAGTCTTCCCACTTTATTCTGAAATGTTACCTGCTCACAGCCGTCAGTGCCTGTCAAGGGCTCACACCAACAATTTACACTCTTCATTAATGGAGGATTGTGACAGGTTAAGATTTGAGAATTTCCAGAGTTAGTACTTAACTGCAAAAACTGATTCAAAACACTATACAGGCAAGCTCTGATCCCCAGTGAAAGCTCTCAGCACACACAGAGTTTGGTTCTTACCCAATATGGTTCTTTCCCCATGGTAAAGAAGGCAGGTTGTCAGCTGATTCCAGTAGTTATGATGAAGCCTTCCCTAACTTTTCCATCATTTTTGAGTTAACTTTTACTATTGCTTTATGTTGAGTTTGAGTTACTCTAGTCATACACAACTTTGTTTCTGATTGGCCAATAAAATATGGAGCACATGCCCATTGAAGGGTGGTCATTCCTTGGAGGTTGGTGACTTTGGGATGGAGGTGTGCATTAATGTTACAATTAAGCTATAACAAACTTCTATTAGGATTTGAATACAAACTCTCCTTTTCCTCTGATTTTCGCTCCAGCCATCTTTGCTCATCTATGCAATGAAGCTGGTTATAACAGTTGTTCTACTTCTGTGTTAACTTCTTTAAAAAGTCAGACAAGTTTTCACTTGTGTACAGCACTTTAAAAGAGATTTTACATCCTTTTTCAGTATCTTTTCTTTTTTGTGTGTATTTTGAAATATTTTAGTACATTTGTATGCCAAGAAGGTGCATTTCATTCAATTTTCAATTAAATCTAGTCTTCTAAGATTATATGCTGCTAAAAATAAATATATAAGAGAATAGTAAGGAGAAGGCATTATAAAATATAGTTCCGAATCAGGTGTGTCAGTAGAAGACTGATATTCTAAATTTTCTATATACTCTCAGAATTATAATAATTGCAACTGTTAGAAAGGTAACCTTTACCTGTTTCCAGGAGCAATTTATCATTGTTAGGTGATATCATTTGCTCTAGGTATTATTTTTTAACATACTGCTGGCTTCAGGCTGTACTTCTGGCAAAAACATTAATACTATGCTATCACCACTTGCATCAGAAACCTCTTAAGTACAGCTATACTCCTATTCAATTACCAATTTACCAAATTTTCCCACCTTGGAACAGTTCCATTAGTAATCAACGAACTTCTTTATTAACTCAACATTGTATGCATATCAGTGCTTCTGGGCTTTGTCTTATTTTCAATTCCCATGTGAAAGGCAGCTGATAGAATTAGTGCAGCCTGGGTCTCAGTTTCTAATCTAGAAGGACTTTTTGTTTAATAGACAGAAGCTTCCCTTTTATATTCAGATTTAATAATATTTTTCCATAATCTTTCTGATTTCCTGTTGATTTTCATTAAATATGCCATTATGATATGCTTAGCTTCGTGAAGTGTTTTAAAGTGAGTTTATGAAGAACTGATTAGAAGCACACGTCTCTTTACAAAGCTAAATTTTCACATTAAAATAAAACTGTCCCAGGTTTAAGAAGCCATTTCTTAGGTCTCTTTAAGGTAATCTGAAATGACACCATTTCTTGCAAAGAAGTTATATCTCATGGATGTAAACTAAAACTTTCCTGACCATGCAAAATCCCATTCAATATTACTCCAGGAATTTTGCATGCATATAGATACATGTACATATATATAAATAAAAAT
>WBND01000697.1:296757-306893 GCA_013398595.1 Tychaedon coryphoeus
CTGCTGACTGCCCGGCCCATGGCAGACAGGAACTGGTGGCCAGGCGGAGTGACCCCAGAGACAAGGCTTCCTCCATCTTCTCCTGCCTGCCTCCTGGACACGGCACATGTGCAATCCCTCTTCCAAGTCCCTCTCACAACCTTTTTTGAGGCATAACAAAACGCAACTGGCTCTTCATACTTGTTTTTAGTCTGAATATACTTTTTTTTTTAAATTTAGAAACCATTGGCCTTTGTACTATCACAATACAGGCTCTACTAAAATATCAGTGGCCATTTTCTTGTAAACCCCATTAAGTGTTGAAAGGCTACAAGGGGATCTCCTGGGTGCCTTCTCTTCTCCAGACTGAGTAACCCCAGCTCTCTCAGCCTTTCCTCATAGGAGAGACATTCCAATTTTTTTTTTTTTTTTTCATTCCTCTGGACAAGCTCAAATAGGTGTATGTCTTTCCTGTTCTGACAACCCCAGGCATGGACAGAGAACAGTACTTGGGGTCTCATGAGAGCTAGTGAGAGAGAATCACCTCCCTTGAACTGCTGGTCGCACTGCTTTTGATACAACCCATGCTGTGGTTGGCTATGCTCCTGGCTTCTAATGTTCTCTCAGAAGTGGTAATAATGTATGTATAGACCTCAAAGCAGATTCTTCTTTTTGACACCCTTGCTGACTTTTAAAAGTAAAATAAATAATCCGATCATTTTGGAGCAATTATTTATTTAGCTGAATATCCCATCTGTATCAAAAGCCTGTAACAGATGCCTACCTACTGTTTTTGTACCAATCAACTGGATATGGCTATGGTACAAGACTGAGAACTTATTCTATTTATGAAAGACAAAAGATGCTAATACGCATAATTTAATTTTTGTCAATGAATACTGTCCCAGACCGTGTTTGGATATGGTTCCAGGCTACAGCACAACATATTGGCTCTTTCCAGCAGACATTTTCCTTTCAGAAGGAAACAAAAGTCTGTATGCAAACCATTACGGCCTACTAGCTCAAGGGCTGAAAATTTCTTTTCTAGTTATAACTTTTGTGTTCATAGTCCATGGTCAATTTTTGTTGTACAAATTAATTCAATTATTTTCAGACCATAATAAAAGGAGATGAGTTGCCCTATTGCTTACTTGTGTATCGTGTCTCTGAACTGTGCACAGAATTCAAGAGTTAGTAAGGTTGAAACTCCATAGAGTGATACATAGGAATTTAGCTGCATATCTGTTCTCATACCTATTATTTTCTAAAATTTCTAATGTCTTTTTAAGACTAGAATAACTCTAAGACGTAGTAAACTGTTACAGTCAACACTGTGCATCTAAAATGAGTTGTGTATTTAGCTGAATTGAATTTCTTATGTTTTCTTGACTAGTTTTTAGAGTTGTCAGAATTGTTTTGCAATTTTTTTTTCAGGCTTTTTTTTTAAGTTTTACACTGATAGATAATTTTGAATTATCGTATTACCTACATCCCCTTTTAAAAATAATTTGGGAATACATATATAGTACTGCTTGTAGTATTCTCGCTAGGGTTCTTTGTGCTAAAAACTAACAATGTCTTGGTTTTTTCATTGTATGTTTTTACCTCATGTTTATAACTGAAAAAAAATTTCCTCTTAGCTCTTAGTACTTTATATGGTTTTACATGATGGGCTGGGAAACTTTTTTAAAAGATCCAAATATGAATTTGAGTTTACTTTGAACTTCTTCCTGGAACCAGATTTGTAAATATAGTGTCCAATCTGCCAAATTTGGCCTGCTGATAGAATCAGGAGAGTAATCTCTGTGCTACTCTGTGACACTTCCATAGAAGATGCAAAATCTGAAAAACCTTGTATCAAATAATAAATTAAATATCTGGGGGAAAAGAAATGGATAGGTTCTTGAATTTTCTTATGGACATGAAGTTTAGGATTTCCTCTACACTGGACAAAAGAACCTAATAAACATTCATTCTCATTATTTCAAACTGAACGCTTAAAACCATGGTAATGAAAACATGCACGTTTACTTTTCCAAAGATGTTTTATTGAAAATCAAGAGCTACCTAAATGGTGTGTTTTATTCTAATAGGTGGCTTTACCTGTTCAGTATTACTGGGAAAATGAAAACATGGTCAAGTTTATAGTCCCATATAATCTGTTCAACAGTGTCAGTATTTTCTCCCAATGGTATAAATTGATTAAAAATAGTTCAAATTAACAAAGCAAAGAAAATAAAAGTACTTGATAATAATGTCTTAATGAGTAAAACTGAAGCCCAGTATCCACAACAGAAATATCCCCAAACCAACCACCTCAACCAACCAAAAAGAAAAAATTCCCAACCACCCTCCCAAACATATTTCTTTAGAAATAAAGAAATAGATTACATTTTACAAGAGCTAAAGAATGTCTCAAGTACGTGCCCAAGGCAGAAGGAGAAAAGACCAGTAGAAGAGAACTGAGTCAGGATACTCATGCGAAAATTCAACATGATACAAATTTGGAGGACTGGGGTGCTGACTGAAATAATTCTGAAAGTGGATAACACATGAACTACATATTCCCTTCTCTCTTTCATCATGGAAGGAGTCAGAGCCTCCTCCTTTGAGGGTCTATGCTGTGCCAAGTACACCCATGTCCTGTGGGAGCCATCTAGGGTCCAGCCACACACAGCCGACCAGAACTATGACAGCAGTTGGACATGGGTTTGCAACTGGTGCATTTGCAGATCACGATGTCTTCCACATTTGAAGACACTGGAGCAGGTTATTATAGAGGCAGTAAAGATGATTTTGACCTCTAATCTTTTATTTTACTGTAAAGGAAGATTTGAACAGAAAATGATGAGACACTAGTCTTACTTTAAGTATAAATCGATGTACTGGCAAGGCCAAAATCAAAACAAGCCACAGAAAAATGATTTTGAATCATCTTTATAAAGGAAGATCACCTTACCTAGCAACAAAAGTAAATGAAGCAAAAGACTGTTGGAATCCAGTGACAGAATCTGAAATCCAAAGCTTTGGCTCACAGGAGATTCAGCAGATACATTATGCAGCATCTTTCTTATTTTCCTGTGTACAGTTCTTAACACATTCTTTCCACAATTTTATCCTTATTATGCATCTGTTAGAACATTACTCTTGCATTTGCTCCTTTTCTTTTCTTTCCTTTTTTTTTTTTTTTTTCCCCGCAAAACAGAGATTGCATTGTCTTGTCCCTGAAGAAATGGGAGATAACATTTTTGGTTTATTGCAGAGGCAAAAGGTAAAATAACTCTTTCATTCATGATTTCCAGAGCACTGTGAATGGATACAAGAACAAAAATAACTCAAAGTAGCTCACCAGACTTTTATCAGAGCAAAGAGACAGTGGATTTGAAGGCTGTGATATTGATATATTAGTTTAGCAAGTCAGCTGTAGCTTATTTCTCTCGTGGAGACACATGAGGCACATGAGAAGACAAGAAATCTTACAAATAGAAGTCAATTTGTGAATGTGTTCATTTTCCTTGTCCTTATATTGCATAATATGGGCCCTGCTTATTA
The DNA here is from genome assembly GCA_013398595.1 of Tychaedon coryphoeus. Taxonomy (NCBI): domain Eukaryota; kingdom Metazoa; phylum Chordata; class Aves; order Passeriformes; family Muscicapidae; genus Tychaedon; species Tychaedon coryphoeus. The sequence continues at coordinate 300,289 of WBND01000697.1, forward strand.
ATATATACAGAAACATATTTGTATTGTGACCATGCATCTCCTCCCAGACAGGAAAATGTTATTCAATAGAGAATCTGAAAGAGAAAGTGCAAGAGTGCTGTATCTAGCTGTATGTTTTAAATAGCAACATGTATACATGTTATACATGTATGAAACATGCTTCCTCTAGGCTGGGATACACACTTATGAAGATAAGTGAACAATTTTCTGCTTGGAGTTCAAAGTATGTATGCAATCTGCAGTATAAAATTATGCTATATAGTCATTAATACCCATGCAATCTCTATTCTTTTTACACATAAGCTCTCCCAGTGTTTTCACTATCACACTTACTAGTAGCAAAAACTAAATCATAAAATCAGAGAATGATTTGGATTGGAAGGGACTTTAAAGATCATCTGACATCAACAGCCTTGCCATGGCCAGGGACACTTTTCACTAGACCAGGTTGCTCAGAGCTTCTTCCAATCTGTCCTTGAGCACTTCAAGGGATGGGGCATCCACAGCTTCTCTGGGAAATCTGTTCCAGTGTCTCACAATCCCCACAATAAAGACTTTCTTACCAACACCTATTCTAAACCTACCCTCTTTCAATTTAAAACTATCACCCTTTTCTTTTCACTCTCTCCTAGTATAAAATGTCCCTTTCCCTCCTTTTTATAAGCCCCCTTTAGGTACTGGAAGGATGCAGTGAATTCTCCCTGAAGGCTAGTCTTCTCCATTCTGAGCAATAGAACACTGAAAATATATTCTTATATATCCTGATTTCATATGACTGCCACTAGGTATTTTCTTTCTTATCTACTGGAGGCATCATAAAGGGAATTTAAACTTATGGATAATGACTCTTTTTAGGTGGCATATAGGCTAACACTGCTGTTCATACTCATGCCAAGAGTGTTGTAATGCTAATTACAAATATTTCTTGCTAGTAAAACACCTGTGATTAGAACATGGAGGCCTCCAAACCTCTTAAATGGCATGCCCCATAAAATAAGCAGCCTTTTTTACTGCCCTGTCATGTTTGCTGGCTTTCCAATAAAGATTAAAGGGAAAACGTAGCTGTCATCTGAAGAAAATCTAGCAAATTGAAGAAATCTTACAGTATACCAGTGACATTGTAACAATTAGACTTATATTAACACCACATAGATGAAAAAGTATTACGTGCACATATATTCTCGTAATGAGCAGCTGCTGTGTAGGGATGCATTTTCATCAGGCTACATGTTCAATGATCATTAATCAGTGGTCCTTGATCAAGAATAAAGATCGAGTATGCTGATGCTCTTACTAAGGAACATCTAGAAAATACAATCTATCAGATGTGCATGGTCTCAAAAGCAGTTAAACTGAAAGTTGTTTTGGAAAAGCACCTCAGTGTACTGTGGTCAGTTATTAAAATCCTGCCATGACTGGCAATATGGAGCTGAATACAGACTGTGTCCAAAAGTGGACAATGAAAATCATAGTCCTCCTTGCTTTAGAATCTGGGATGTAAGATTCAGTGCAGTATACGGTATGGCTAGGTTTGTGTTAAGCGTACCACAATTTGGCTGAAAAGACCCTCCAAAACCTTGTTTTCTAGCTGGGCCTCAGGAATCAAAGGAGTTGAATATGACTAGGCAAAATTCCTGATTATAACCAACTTGGCACTGCAATTCTAGTTGCATTTCCAGGTGCAGCAGTAGTGTTGGTTGCATCATTAAGTCTGTTTCATTCATGATCTGATCACAAATTCACCAGTACTGTAGTTAACCATTTCAACACTGTGTCTGGTTGAGTTCAGTAAGAATTTTCACAAACACAGATTTACCAGCAGTGCAGTTTTTTTGAGCAATATGTTATAGATTCTTTTCTATTGCTGGTAATAAATTCACTAGACCTGCAAAATATAAATGTGTAGTGCTATACAAAGGTGTTCCCAGGTATACTTGGAGGTACAAATCTTATCAAAGAGTCATCCCTGTTTTGTGGAATTGAGAAAAGTAAATCCACCAATTTTTCTGTAAAGTAGTTATATTCTCATTCTCTACCACTAAGAATTTTGAATGCCAATTTATACTTTTGGGAGAAATGGAGATATGACTCAAGTCCAATACTTTGTCACTGCCATCATAAAGCCCATGGAGAAAGCCAATTTTTATGTAAAAGAGGTATACAGAGAGTAACAGATTTATAGACTCTGAGTCTTGCATAAGGACTGAACAGAACCACCACATCTTAGCAACATTCCTTCTTTTCTGTGGTTGATTGTGGAGGTTAAGTTCATCCAGCCTCCACCTGATACCCCATCACCTCCTCAGGATGATATCATGCCATGAGCCACACCTGATGGCATATCCTATGGCTGTGGGGCTGATTTCCTACAGCCATCTATCAAAGTATCATTTTATTATCATATTATCGTATCATACCACTACCACTGCCATCCAATCAAATGCCTTCCCTTTGAGATTTTTGGTTCAAAGGCTTTAGAACTACAGCTCTAAAGGAACTCAAAGTTCACCCAAGTGTGCTGCAGTAGTCCATTTAATTTTATTCAGTTTAGCTGGAGGTTTTTTTATGCTGAACATTAAGGTTTATATAATAGTAATTGAAATAGCAAAAGAATGTAAAAAATTATCAAAACAAGGTAACCCACTGTGTGTATCTTATGCTTGAATACCAAATAATTGTATGCTTTGTTTTCTATTTTGGTGTGAAAATGTATGTGATCTTTGTCACCTTCTAAAAATTGTATCAATCTTCACCATTTTGTATCTTTAGTAATTTTTAAAGATGCATTAATGGTATATAAAATCAACACTCCAGACATTCATTAACTTCCGCTCAAATTTAAAATTGATTTTGAATTTCAAATGTCCATCCTAACATTGAGGTACAGTGTGTATCAAGTAACACACAGCTACCAAATTATCAGCACTATCTAACTTATTTGGCATATTTTTGCATAAGACATACAGTAATGGAAAGCCTCCTTCACTTTTTTTCAGCAGGCCCTCAATAAAGAAATGGTGTTATAATTTCAGTAAATGTTTTCTTTCTTGTCTAATGTCTTTTCAAATGAAATAGACAACATAGGCACAGTTTTCTCAAAGATCACTTTCACAGTTCAAGAATTTTTAAGAAGACTGCATGTAATTGACGGTACTGTCATTGCTATTTTAACCAATATGATTCTATCCATTTCAATTATACTAGCTTAGAACTGAAGTGGCAAATTGCACCCTCTGGAAAATACAGAACAAACTAGAAATTGTTTCAGTGCCATTGTTATATGAAACTCTTTTCTTATTTCTGCTTCACCTACACTTAAATGACTCATATTTTTGAGTAACCTCATCTGTCATTGAGAGGTCCGGGACCCAAGGCAAGAGGACTCAACTATTTTTTATTTTCTTTTCTTAAAGGGACAAACAGTCATAATAATGAAATCTGTAACTTCATTATTGCCTATGTTTCCCTCAAGCACCACTCAAAACCTGTATGCTACTAAGAGAGAATTATTTGAAAGATTTGGTGTTGTTTTGCTTTTTTTCCCCTCAAGGACAATTCCTGACAAGTATTTCTAGTTAAATATTTTTGAAAGTATCTAGCCTTATGGATATTTGCACTGCATGAATAATTGTCAGGCTATTTTATCGTTAGTTACAAATATCAGTATTATCTGATCCTATACAGACATAGCTAATTCTCTCATTCACAGCGTGTGCCTCCATAACTTACTTATCAATGATAAATATAAGCATGAAAACCTTGTATTCATCTTGAAAATGTCCTAAGGCACTCCTGGTTAAGCACACACATTTTGCATAAAAGGAATCTGAACTATGTGTGACAATTAATTATCTGGAAACAAGAGCCATGAGTAGTTCAGAAAACCTAATAATTGCTTATTTAAATTAAGTTAGAAAAAAAATGATCTAAGTTACACATGCCCATCTTGAATTACTTGAGAAATGAAATCTTGAAAAAGTAACCCATATATTGTGACATTAAAGCTACATTTTCTTTTCTGCTGCTTCTCTTTTTTATTTTGTGTTAATCATCAAAATGGAAGACAAATACATTTTCAATGTAATTGGAAAATAAAACCCAAATCATGTACCAAATATAGAATCTGGCACATTGCAGTAAATTCTCTCACTTACACCTTTATTTCTCATATTTCAGAAAAGTGCAGAAAAGTCAATTGTTAGGAATTTACAAGAAAAATTGAGAAAATAAATTACTGAGTTCTTTGACGTGCAGAAACTACTTCATTTGCTCATATTATTTTGGTTTTGTGTAGAGTACTATGGATAGTATCTAAATAGATTGCAAAATAGTAATAAGGTTCAAATATAAGATAATATAATGGCTTCTTTTTTATATTCTGGTCCACATTTGTTTGTATGAAATAATCACACATAAACAAGAATATATACTTCACAGACAATTACCAGCTGCATTATGTAAGCCATTTTTATGCCTTAAGAAGATTAATCTATGCTTTAACAAAGTGTTGGCTTTCACCTGGTCTCCCACCAGGGAAAAAGGCAGCTCAGGGTCTCATATTAGGGGACACCCACAACGCATACTGGCTATGACTTTGTTTCAAAGATTCTATGGTTGTCTGTTTCAATTTACAAAAATATCCCTTTTATCAAGGTGAAATAAAAAATCCTTCAGTTTGCAAGACTTGCCATTGAGGAGTTCCACTAGTAATGAGCTAACAATGTTTAATGAAGTTTTGGCCTTCAGAGGAGCAGGTTACAATGGACTTTCCAAATCTAAAAGGGTGTTCTCCCACTGCAGTGACTGAATTTCTCCAGCTGAGGCTTAGAACAAACCATGCTCTGTTCCATTGAATGGGCTTTAGAGTGGCATGCAGCTGTGACACAAACATTGTGGTATCCTTCCTGCCATTTATGGCCATGTCAGTGAATTTCTGATGATAACTGGTTGTTTAATTTTGCCACTGACAGGAAGGTACAACAGTGATGTTTTATCCAATGAACACTAGAGCAGGAAGAAGGGAGAAATCACACCTCATTTTTGTTTTTTTTTCTCCAGCTGTATCTCAGGGGCTTTTAATATTGCAAGGGAAGTTGCTAGATCTATTGTGTTAACTTCAACTGATGCAATATGCTAGGTAACACATGTTAATGTATCCTGGGAAAAACAGAGTGTATCACATCATAGAATCATAGAATGACCTGAGTTGGAAGGGGCCCTAAAAATCATCTTGTTCTAGCTCCACTGCCATGGGCAAGAGCACCTTCCACTCTACCAGATTTCTCAGAGCTCCATCCAACCTGGCCTTGAGCAGTTCCAGTGACAGAGATCCCCAGATTCTCTGGCCAACCTGTCCCAGTGCCTCACCATGCTCAGTTAAGATTTTTTTTTCTAATATCTCATCTAAAACTACTCTAGTTCAATTTATAGCCATTACCTCTTGTCCTGACCATGCCCTTGTAAACAATTTCTGTCCATCTTTCATGTAGGCTCCTTCAGTTACTGGAAAGCTGCAATTAGGCCACCCTAAAACTTTTTCCATTTCAGTCTGAACAATACCAAGTCCCTTAGCCTTTTCTCATAGGAAAGTTGCTCCATCCCTCTAATCAACTTGGCCTCCTCTGAACTCCTTCACAGAATTCCATCCTCCACAAAGTCCAGATTATTTTTATTTCCTCATAGTTCTCTAAGACTGTTATACCTGAAAGAGTTAATTTGATCTATTTAAATAGCTGGGGCAAGACCCTGGGCTTTGCAATTTGCTACTCTCACCTTTTGCCAGGCTTCTCTTTCATTCTGTCTGCCCAGTCTTGACTACTCTGACATTTGAACAGTTTTTTAGATACTCTGTATGAAGACTCAGGACTGATGATTTGATACTCGGAGTTGCAATATATTTAACAATGTGCTGACAAACAGTGTAAAATTTGCACCAAACATTTGTGATTAAGGGCCAGATCTAGTTTTAGATGTCACGTATTTGTACATGAGTGCAATACATCTAATCCATGCAGCAAAAATAGAAAATTGATTACTTAAATGCAAAGCATCTGTACAAGGAAAATGATTAAATTTGATGTTTTTCAAACTTTTTACAGCCTCTGTATGTGTTATTAGAGGATGGATGTGCATAAAGAGTGGAGAAGCACAAAGATTTTTAGATTGATCAAAGTTCCTCCTATGGCTTGACCCTGAGAATCTGAAATCTTGGGCAAAATTCACTGTTTTAGAAGAAATTAAGTCTGAAGGAAAAAGATGTCCATCCAATGATGAAGAGGATGAATCCTGAAAGAAAAACCTCGGCTAGCAGGGGTTTTCAGGATTCAAACCCCTATCCTTTGGTCAAATTTGATGTTCAATCAAAAAGAGTAAATAGAGGAATTGCCTTTCTGTGATATCTATAAACTTCTTTTAACACATGGAGAAACTAAGATGCAAAAAACAGTATTTTAGATGAATCTTAGTTTTGAATATCTCCAGTGTTGTGTATTCATATGCAATAAACTCTACTAATAAAAAGCTGTTCCCCACAGAATACTTTAAATTACATAACAATTTTAAGGCAGAACTGGGAGTAAATCTCTGTCAACTGAGCCAATTCTGCA
>WBND01000697.1:307318-327538 GCA_013398595.1 Tychaedon coryphoeus
ATAAAATGCTTTTATATTTTACTATATACAAAATATATGCTATTTATTTTAGTATATATAAAAATATTATGTATTATACACAGTGTAAGTCAACATAAAGCATATAGCAAAATGTTAAATTATATAAAAAATATTTCCATATATAATTCTCCTATACAATTTTTCTCACATGAAAGTGTTTATCAGAGTGCATCTCCTGTCTTTTATCTTTCTAAAATACTAATTTTAAAATTTTCAATTATATTCTTTAGCAGTGTTATCTGCAAAACAATAATAAAATCCATTTTTCCTGAATCTTCAGTCTTTTGATTTTACTTTAAATACATTAACTGGCAACAGATGAAGGCATATGATCTTAATAAATAATCTAACAATGCTAACTCATTAAAATGCTTACATTTAAAATTTAAACAACTTGAAATAATCTGACAAACCTATACATGTCAGAGAAGTTTTGTCAAAAATCTTACAGCACCAGCAACTCTGTCCATCTACTGATCAGGCCCAAGTTTCAGTGTAACAAGAAAAGGGTATAATAAAAAATAAATACTTTCATTGGGTGTGGTAGGTGTAGACAGAGCAAATTTTGTAGATTTTTGGCTAAGAGTAAAAAATACTGAGAAATTTCCCAAACTCATCTTCTGACCAGATTTTGATCTGTGAGGCGGAGCTGAGGGCAGAGATTTCTCAAACTGTACTAACAGGACCTTTCAAAATTGCAGAAGTACAACTTAAATATTGGCATCCAAGAAGATAGGTGTTAATTGTTTTAACCACAATGGCATGGCCTGATGCAGGTAATAGAGGATTAGGGGTTATAAGTATTTGCAAAGGCTTTTAACAACAGGAACATTGGGCTCCTATTGTTGAAGGAGATGTAGTCACCTGCAGTGACACTTTAATTTTGCCCTTACTCTGCTGATGAGTAGGTCATCTAATTGTGCAGTTAAAGATATTGATCTCACAGCCACTTAAAATATTAATTTGGCTTCAGGCAGTGCTAGAAGTTCTGTAGGTACGAAGCATCTCTGTAGCGGACACTCTGACTTCAGAATTAATTCTGTGCTAACACTTCCTCTACGCAGCATTAATATTCTTGCAACATTACTTTAGTGTGCATTTACCTACACAATGTGTTTTAAGTCACTATGTTTGTTTCATTTCTTCTAGCTGGTAAAGAAATTTTACTCACACAGAGGTGATATAGGAGATAAAACAAACACACTTGTCAGTGAAAATCTCACACTGCTTTTAACACTTTATTTAATGATATAAATGAAAAACCAAACCACCAACTAACAAAGTGTGAATATTTCTCCAGAGTTCCATTGCTTCTAGAAAATGCTCCCCACCAAAGATGTAGATGGGTGTCAGCTGCTAGACTCCCTCCTGAAAATCAGTGCAAGCAATGTGTCAGGTGAACTGCAGCACAATGTCATGTCAGCATCCAAGGCAGCTCTCAAGTTCATTTCGAGGTCTTATCAGATTGTAATTTGGCCAGAATTCCCAGCAAAAACTATTTTAGGGGTGTTCTCACAATAAATCATTCAACTCAGGAGAACTGGAGGGATGGCATTAAGGAAAGAGCTCAACGAAATAATGTTTTATGAATGTTTTCATTAATTTAAGTATATATGTGTATACATTAATTTCTCAGTTTCATCCACCTGCTTATTTTATTCATCATAAAATAAGTCTAATTTTTTTCAGAAGCTGTAATTTTAGTAGCCTAGAACAAAACTACTAAATCAGTATTTTTTATTATTTTTGAGGCTTCTAGATTTTTTTTTGCATAGCTCAATTTTTTCATCAGTACAATAACAAATAATTTTTTAAAACTCAGGATATTTTCATTTCATCTCCTCCTAAATATGAATTAATCTATGAGTACTTTGAGAAGAACATTCCAAGTGCCAACATTAAAAACTGAGGTGATTTTAATAATGTAAGATTTACTTCATTTGGACCCTTGGCAAAATTCTTGATGACTGATGACTGCCAATAAGAGGCATAAGACAAATGATCATCATTATTTTATAGACTATTTTTAGAATACGCATATATAAGCAAACACTGCACAAATGTATGCTTTATTGACCCTTGTATTATGATTTAAACTTCAACCAGCAAGACAGGATTGTAGAAAATAGTAGAAAAGTGAGGAGATGATGAAGAGAGACAGCTTGTGGAATTACCAGAGTTATTTATGAATTCAATGCGAAGAAAAGCATGATCTTTGCTTAAAGTGATCACTGGGTAAAATCATTCAGCCAATGGATTTTAAAAGACATATGGAGTTTCCTGCCCCCTAGGGTAATCAAAAACTCACATCTTCTAATGGTATTTCCTTCTTTAATCAATTTATAACAAATGTAATTTCCCTAACTTCTGTGTATTCTTAACCAGTATGGTGTTGGATAAAACACACTGTGGATTTCGATACCATAGGTGTAAAATAGTGATAGGCAGTCATCGGAAAAGTTGCTGCCCTTTTTTCAGTGACCCATTAGCTACCTAAGTGCTTTCCAGTAGTCATTAGACAAGAAAACCGGTAAGGTTCAAACATTGGGGAAAAAAAATTAGAAAGAAAAATCCACTATGGTAAATTAATGCAATACATGAAAAGTTAAAAGTCATTTTGCAATTGTGCCAGTTCAATTTTCTTTCTTTAAATTAAGACAGGGATCTGGAAACAGAGTTACTATGTGTGCAACTGTTCTACTTGTAGATATTTATTCTATTCTGCAGAAGGCATGTAGATGCTAAAGTGTTGCCCTTTGTTAGAACTGAGAATAAACTGACAGATTATGTTGGAAAGATGAGCCACTAGTATGGAACTGCTGTTATTAACTAAGAAAGCATAGCAGGGCAAAAAGGAGAGTTGAAAAACCTCATCCAAGATGTAGGTATTACCTAAGAACTCAGCAACTAAAAATTTAAAGGAATAATCTCACATTTTCCAGTAAAAATCTTGTTACAGAAATTACACCAGAACTACATTTTATGAGTCATGGAATCAGCTTCTAACCTGCCTTCTAACGTAACTACATTCTTCGTGTTTCTCTACTTGGGTATATTCTAAAGCAAAGTATTCTCTCTTAGAAAAGTTTTAAGCAAAAATTCTCCCTCTAGTAACATTGGGTATAGCAGTCCTCTTACTTGGTTATGAAACTGGCTTTTTGAAAAGGTCATTTTTACCTATACCAATAAATTAATCTATACAGTAGTTAGTGAGATACAGTTTTTCCTTATCAACCTGTTAAACTGGCTTTAAACCTTGTAGCAGACTAATATTTTGAGATACAGAGAAAAATATCACTATCTCTCACACACTTTTAGAGTGATAAAATCATTAACATTCTCATTTATGTCACAGCTTGTGCCCAGAATTTTTACTAAGTATCACCTGCTTTTGTAAGCTATGAAGAGCAATTGATCTCTGCATTAAAGCACCAATCTAAATATTTTCCTTTGTCATAAAGCTTTTGCCCCATAATGCTTATCCCTTAGTGATAAGAAAATGGAATAAACTCAGGATTAGGAAAAGGATTTTTTCAGAGATATTTGGTTTAATTTGATTTTACCAGGAGTTAAATCCTTAACTACAGTAAAATCTGACTTGACTTAGTTTAGGAAGTCCAGAATAGGAGCAGTGGTTCTTTACCTTAGACTTCCACTTTTCTATACCTTTTGAGTGTAACACTTTCCATTATCTTTTTTTTGAAGAAAAGTGATTCAAACACAATATCAGCAACACCTTTTTTCCTCTTTCACAAGTGATCCATAAGAATACTACTAATCAAAATAAAATACTGATCAGCCAATGAAATCTGACAGTTTATATTCCTACTGTTTATTAAATATACTGACATAATAATCACTCTCCTCAGAAAACTGTTCTCTTAATAGAGTCAGCAACTCTTAGCCGAAGAAAAGTTCCTATAGCATTCATTTGAGAAACAAATGACTGGTTTGTCCTGATGTTCTTAAACTGCTCAGCACCAAGAAAAAAATATTTTAATTCTATTGACACCAGTTAGTCCTGATCTGAATATGCAAGGATGTAGAAAATAAATCTGCTTGATTCAACTTCGTTAACCTCTGTTTCTAACATTGTGTGCCATAGAAGGGGCTCAGCATAGACTTATCAAACATTAATTATACACTCAATAACTTTCAGACAATCCCTCTCCTTTTCCTTTGTTGTTTCTTTGGTTTTTTGTTTTGTTTTGTTTTTTGGAGTTTTTTGTTTTTTTTTTTTTTTTAAATAGTCCTTTCACTTGTTCCTTTCCAGAGCAAGGACAGTGTTCCACGCATACATGAGAGAATGAATAATGAGGGCTCCTTTGTTTTTTTATTTTTTTTTCTACAATTTTGTCCTTCATCCTTTGCTTAAGGTTCCCTTGCAGGAACTATGAGAGACTAAATCTTTCCAGTTACTTAAAAAGTAACTTACTAAAATATTTGTTTTGATAATGAATACATGCTTCATTCTTTATCAATGACAAAAATTTTCCTCTAAAAACTTCACCGTAGAGAAAGAGGGTGCATTCTGCTATCCATCTAGTTCCTTTCTCTCTTGTCTTTTTTCAGTGCAAAAGAAGCTCCTTGCCTTGCCTTCTCAATGGAAACATAGGGAGTCGATATATTCTAGTACAACAACATGCTGTTACAGATTCTGCAAGACAAGCAGAACCTTTCCATCACCTCAACTTAGGAATTTCTCATATCTGGCTAAGGATAGGCTTTTTTTTTTCAAGTCTCAGGAATCTGCACAAACAACTACTGTAAGACTGAGATTTAGAATTCAGTGGAAAAAAAAACCTTATATATTGAATCTTTCATACCTTTTATACTTTGCTACAGCTGGGTTCAGGCTGCTGTCCTAATTACAATCCACTTTGTCAGTTATGTCTTTGATGTTAGGCACAATTTAGAGTTTTTCACTCAACTCTAGAATTTCAGAGAAAAAATAAAAGCTAGAGTGAATGATCAGTCTTCAGAGCTCTGCTTGACACTTCAGCAATTTAAACCTGATAAGGGCAAAATATGTTCCCCTGTTGAAATGACTTTTGCCTGGAAGGTTCATATGGTGGGCAAGAAGGGAAATTATGTGAAGACTGGGCCATTGACTAAGTCTAAAGTTGACAAAAGAGGCAAATTTGATTGAGAAACAATGAAGATAAGATAATCTGATGTGATCTTTCAAAAGCATTGTAGAATACTTACTGGTGGAAAGCCAAGGTTCAGCAGTCACTATTGATTGAAATGAAGAAGATTTCTTTGTATTTACAGATATCAGAAATACCCATGGAATAAAAAATTGGAATTGTACAATAAAAGTTTAAGTCTTAGAAAAATGAAAACAAATCCAAATACTCAGTATCCCTTTCCCTTCTATCCATTGTCCCCAGTGTTTGAGCATTTTGATACCAGTTCTATTTTCTTCTGTTATGAAACTACAGATTAACACTTGAATTTAAATATGAAATTTGAGAAAAATCTTGAGAAAATCTTTCTGTTTGGATAGAAAAACTATGAATGTTCAAGATTCTACAGACTAAAGAAATATGTTTAGTATACCCATGCCTTTCTACTTGTTGGGTATTTTTCAAGTTTTGCAATTTCCTATGGGAGTTCTGAAAATGTTTATTTTAAGTGTAGTAATTGAAACAAACTTCTATACTTTTTACTTGGCATGTCATGCATAGAAAAAGTGAGGGTCCTCTCAGTTTGGACACCAGATAGAAAATGACTGTTTGAAGGAACTTCAATAAATTATTTTGTTGAATTTCTCTTATTTTTCAGTCTCTGAAGTTTAACATTAGCATGGAAATAAAAAAGACAAGAGTAGTTATTAAACCCAGTGCTACCTTACTGCATATTATTGAAGGAAGCTTTATTTTTTCACAGTCAGTTTCTGCTGTCCATTTTATCCAAGAATTTCACAAGACCCTATTTTCCAAACAAAAACAAGCAAGATGAGCACTCTGATTACCTGTTCAACATACAAGCACTTTTTTTTTTAAAGAAAGACAAAATTATGTAGATTCACAGCTCTCCTGTAATGGAGACAAACACCAAATACTGCTATTCAGTTTGCAGTCAAGTGAATTCACAATGGATTCAAATAAACAAGTGATATATATATATGTAGTTATGTATCTATCCCTGTTCACCCTAAAAAAAATAAATGAAAGCTTTCCTGTTACATTCTGTTCTCATGCTGAGGTTTCATCCTGCTGTGTGTGCACTGATCAATATGCTCTTACACTTGCATGGACTGCCAGCAAATTCTGAACAGAACAGTCTTACTACGTGAAACCTTGGCAGACTTCACATTTCAGCAAGGAGGGTTCACTTTCTGATCAAAGCTTGGAAATAATTCACTGAAGCCGAGAGGACTCTTATTCTGGTCTGACTGATGAACAGACAACATGAAAGTAATAGAGGTGTTTACAAAAGAAAGAAATTTGTGTGTGTGTAAAGATCGTTCCTGAAGAGAGCTTACATTCAAAAAAGATATCAATATTACAATATTTACATTTGCAAGTCAAAAAGAACTGCCCATATGTGTGTTTGATATATTTCTACCTGAAGTGGCATGCTTGCCAAAAAGTAGTTATAGACAAAGAACACAGGAAAAAAAAAAAAGAGAAGTGTATAAATAATGAAGCTGCAGTGACAGGTTTTGTATGAGAGGGAAAAACTGACATACAAACAACAAACCTCTAAAATGTGAGAATCTATTAATTCAGACAATTGATGTCTGTATAATTGTAGATAGTGTCTTCTCATCATGCAATGCTATCTACACAGATAGAGATTATATGCTTTCAGTTTCTGTTCTTAAATTTAGAATCTGCAAATACAGGTTTTTTTGCTTGCAAACAATAGCTTTTTTTCAAGTACAGTGTGATGTCTCTAATTTCTGAAGGCTGCCATATAGACTTCAATAGTCACCTCATTAGAATTTTGCAGTATATCAGACCTTTTTTCCACTTAAGTCTCACAAACTCCTCTTTCTCCCTTTTGACATGATACACTGCTAGGCAACACAGGTACTTGAACAGTAACAAACCAGATCACAAAGTGATAGGTTTGAAAATCACCATGCAAAGTCTGTTTTTCCCCCAAACTTCCTAACTCAGATCAACTTATCAATCTGGCTTTTCATATGGCCACACAAAAACCTATGCTGGCACACATATGCTGGAGATGTTTGAGAATGGACTGCTGACTTCCCTAAGGAACAGCAAGGACCTTGTCAATAATTTTGCCCATTCTTGTCAGAAAGAACTTGCTATAACAGTTTTCATAGTGAGTTGAAACTTTCTAAGGATAACAAATCTTTCTGATCCTAGGAGAACTACAGATATTAATTAACTATTGTTACAAAAAAACATGTTTTTTTGTTCCCATTTTAAAAAAGCATTTTCATCCTGTCGGTTTTTCCCTATCCAAAACAAAAAACAAGACAAAATAAAGCATACAAACCAGCAAAAATTGGAGCCTAGAAGCCTAAGTTGTTGTGGTTTTATAGGAGGACGGGGTGTTGCCTCTTTTTTTTTAAATGAAAATTTACTGTTACAATATGTTACCAACCCTCTGATGTTAAAATCCAAAGTACAGTAATTCTGTATTTGAAGGAAACCAGTTAGGAACTCATGAAAATCAAACACTTTTCAGTCCACAACCATCAGAATGTACTGGAGGAACAGCTTCCAAGCCTACTCTGAAGCTGAAGACTAGATGCAGATTTTGATTTCATTTATATCAGAGGTATCATTGGTCTCAATTACAATAATAATCCAGTTTTCCTCAGTCACTTGAGGAAATAACTTTATTTTGCTTCTAGGATAGAAAACATGTTTCTGCACTTCTGTTGAATGCAATCTGTGTCTAAAAGGGGGCTTTACAAATAGTCATGTATGAAATGCAAACACTTGCAAATGCTTACAGATCATATGACACTTTTGATTAGGAACTTGGGGGAATAAATGGGTATCCATGGAAACTCATTGCTTCAGAGATTACAAGGCTGCTAAAAGGCTGCTGAGAGTAAAAAACACTACATTGTATCACCTGCCTAAAACAAGTTGATACATGAACAAATATTCTATCTTCAAGTAAGGAAAAGAGCAAAATAGACATAACCTTGTTTATTCAGTTTTCACTAATCATTTGAGATTTCTCCACATGATTTACCCCATTTCCTACCTAGCTGAGGATACCAGCAAGAGTGTCAGTATACTGTGCTGAAGTTCAGCCACTACAGACCTGGCTCATAACAGGCATAGGACAAAAGTTCTGATCATGCTGAAAGGGCTCAGGAAGTTCCTGTCTTACATAACTAAATTCAATGTTATTTTACCATCTGAATATTAACTGACGTAAGCTCATAGTTTCAACGCACTCACTGCATCAACAATATATGGAAGACAAATAAATTTGCGCATGATTTTAAAAGGTAGAAGGTTTTTAGAGCAATTGATACCTAGAATGAAAGATAGGGTACCCGGCCCAGCTTGCATGGGTTTACAAAGTGCAGGTCCTACTTGACAAGTCTGATATGCTTTTATAACTCAGTGACACACAAGGTGGATAAGGGAAGACTGGAAGTTGTCTACCTGGGCTTTGGCAAAGCCTTTGATACAGTCTCATACAGCATTATCCTGGGGAATCTGGCAGCCCATATCTTGGACGTGTGCTCTGCTCATTGGGTTAAAAACTGTCCAGATGGACAAGACCTTCATTGATGATGTGGATGAAGGAATTGTGTTCATCTCCCATTAGTTCGTAGATGACATTAAGTATTGATTTTCTCGAGGGTAGGAAGAATCTTCAGGAGAACCTGGACAGGCTGGATAGATTGGCAGAGGCAATTCTATGAAGCTCAACAAAAGTGCCAGGCCTGGCTCATGGGTCTTAACAGCCCCAGGCAGCTGGCTGAGGGTGCAGTGGCTGTAGGGATGCCTGGCAGAAAAGGACCTGGGGGTGCTGGTCAGTAGCAGCTGAACATGAGCCAGTTGGCCAAGAAGGCCAATGGCATCCTGGCTTGTATTAGCAGTAGTGTAACCAGAAGGACCAGGGTAGTGATTGAACCCCTGAATTCAGCACTTGTGAAGCCACACCTTGAATCCTGTGCTCAATTCTGAGCCCTGCAGCTCACGAAAGACATTGAGGAACTGAAGCATGTCCAGGAAAGGACAAGAGAGATGATGAAGGATCTAGAGAGTAAGTCAGATACGGAGCAACTGGGGAACCTTGGATTGTTTAGCCTGGAGGAAAGGAGGCTCAGGAGTGACCTTATCATTCTCTACAACTGTCTGAAAGGAGGATGCAGCTGGGTAGGGATTGGCCTCTACTCCCGGGGAAAAAGTTTCAAAACAAGAGGAAATAGCCTCAAGCTGCACCAGAGGATGTTCAGGTTGGACATCAGGAAGAATTTTTCATGAAAGGTTGTCAAGGATTGGAAAAGGCTGCCCAGAGAGGTGGTGGAGTCACCATGCTTGCAGGTCATTCAAAAAATGACTGAACATTTAGTGCCATGGAACTTAATTGGTGTGGTGGTGTTTGTTCAAAGGTTGGACTTGACAATTTTGAAGGTCTTTTCCAACCTTGTTGAATCTGGGCATCTAAAGTGCACTTGTGATTTCTGTTATTATGATTTTACACTGACCATAGAGTTCCTAATTAAAATTTAGATTTTTTTTTATTATTATTATACAGGAAGCATTCAAGAACCTCAGTGCCAGGAACCCTAGAAGACCTCTAAGGCTACAGCCAGCTTTACCCTATAAGCAGACACAAAACATTACTTCCTAATAACTCTCCAGTAAATAAAAATGTCCTGGATAGCAAAACAGTTCTGCAGTCATTCTCACAGAGAGACATTCCATCGACTTTAAAGAAAGTTTTGTTCAATACAGCAAAAGTGAAGTCTATTCAAATAATAGAGAATGAAAAAGGAAAGGAACCACAGAGAGTGAATATAACAAAACAGAAGTAAGTAATAAGTTCTTGTTCATAGACATGTTTCTGAGCTGCCTGTTCCAATTAAGAGATTTTGTGATTTAATTAAGTTAAAGTAGAGATTGGGGTTTTTGCCTCATCAGCTTTTACATGCCCAGTTAACTGAAAGGATTATATAGGCAGACACATAGGTGCATGCGGTCCAAATACGCAGTCCTGAGGAATTGTTTGTACACAAACACACATATATGAATACATAACAATACATACACCCTTATTACATACTGTATATACATGTTGCCTTAACAATACGCTATTGTACTACAGCAGTTACATAAATCTGACTTTTTATTGTCCTTCAGTATAAATTATTATTTGTACTCTAAACAACGTAGTTTGCAACCAACCTGTCAGGTGTGACTGGGATTTGCCAATTTTAATATATTTAATTTCTTTTAGGGATAGGATTTAGGAGCAGAGACAAGGCAGGCTTAAGACTTAAAAAGGTATAAGAGGAAATTTATTAATAATACAAAATAATTCAGAATAAGATTTCTAGAATATTCCCTCCTCCCCCTTTCCTCATAACAGCAACATACAGAAAACACTTCAGTCAGTTATCTACTTAAATAATCATTTCAGTTCACTCTAGAGAGAAAAGTTCTTTTTTTGGTTTAGGCTTAGGGGGTGTCTCACTTTCATAATCTATGTCTGCCTGGGAAATACTGCAGATTATGACTTCCTCCCATTCCCACAGTCCTTCCAGAGCCGTGTTACAGTTATGCTGCACACATGGGGTACCATTTTAAAGGCAGGCTGCTGAAAAACACAAAAGTGTCTTCATCTCTTTCTCTATCAAATGTCTCTGTCTGTTGATATTCCAGTCCCAAAACAGAGAGCTTTTGCCCTGAGGCAAAAAGTCTTCATCTCAAGCACCTAACCTCCCCAAGTATATTTCACAGGTTAAAGGAATTTTAGTGAAGACACAGTCCCCTTATAGTCCCACAAAAAAAAAGGTTTTCAGCTACTTATCAGTGGCATCTTTTCAATCTCTTCCATCAGGAGCTTTATCTTCATTTCACTGACTTCTGTGATTCTTCTTGCTTTATTCCTTTCATTCCAGTGAGCTCATGAGATCTAGAGTCTTATCCAGGCATGAAAAGCGTTAAACTTGTATCCAGAAAGTAAGGAGCCAGGCTGAAGCCACGCTGAGAAAAACGTGTCCGCCAAGGACCACATGCAAAAGGCTGGACTTCTTTCTGTCACGCAGGCCTGCTGAGCCAGGACTGTGGACGGGCTGAGCCGAGCCGCGTGGGGCCGGGGTGCCGGGCCAGGTGGAGCCGGGCCGGTCCGAGCCGGGCCCACCGTGCGGGGCCAGGCCCACACCGAGCCCCTGTTGAGCCGCACCGCGTGGGGCCGGGGTGCCTGGCTGGGACACGCGGTGCCACCCGGGGTACCGGGCCGGGCTCCCGCCGAGCCAATGCTGGGGTCGGGGGCCGGGAGCCGTGCCGGGGCCCTGCCTTGCCTCGCCCCACCGGGGCCGGAGCCGGGGCCAGGGCTGGGCCAAGCCAAGCCGGGGGGCCGAGACCCCCGCCGGCCCCCACCTCCCCTGCCAAGGCCGGAAGCCAAAAAGAGAGGGAGTTAACTTTTCCCCTGTGATATGTGGAAGCAAAATAACCTTTTAATTGGGCTGTCACTACTAAATCAGCTCTCTGATTGGTCCCCGCAGCCCACGGGGAAGCTCCCAGAAAGGAAGGGACAGCCTTCCTGCTCCCTTTCCCCACTCTCCCACTTGCAACCAGTACACAACCCTAGTCATCAGCTGACACATAGGAATATCACTTTTGCTGATTATCAAATACCTGTTTCCAGTTTACAAACATTTGCACACTGAGTGGCTTTTGACACTAAAAATGAGCGACTTATTAACTGTATGTACATAAATGTTGTGATGTGACGCTAACTGCTTTAATAAAAGTATTCAACAGAAAGAAAATGCAGAGTACTTACTCATGAAAAGAAAGGCATTTCCTGCCTCGAAACAGATATTTTACACTGCATCTAGTAAGAGATACAAACCACTGGTAGTTATTTGGCTGATCTTTTATTACAACCCCTACTGTTAAAGAGCTAATGGCTAGAAAATGAGCTGCAAACTGAGTGCAGCTAGGAACTTCTCCAATTGTTTATGTTTAACCAATTATATTAGGAGCTTTTAGTAAGCATTGCTCATTATAATCGATTTCCCTGAAGAAATGTCATTTTCAAATGAATATTTAAATGTAGCTTTTGTTTTTGTTCCCTTTTCAAGAATGTTTTAATTCAAAGGAGATACAGAAGTGCAAACAGGCCATTAGAAAACATGAAAAGAAATAGAAGTTATTTTGCAGGATAAAGTGGTGAATTAACTAGATTTATTAACTAGATTAATCTAATCTAGCACTACTAGAGTTCACATCACCAGCACTGTTATTGTGGGGCTTTACAACTAGGTTCCTTGTAATTTCATCAAATTAATTCTTAGTGACCCCAGGTATGATTAATTCTGTTGACAATCTGAACATCAAACTCAGCAAACTCAGCAAATTTGATATCTGAACTAACCAGCCTTTAACAAGGTATGCAGAATGTTTTTTAAACTCAGATCCATAGATACCAACCTAGGAAAAAAAGTATCTTCACATCCTCTATAATGTAAAATAAAACACACACACTATATGAGTTCCCATATTCTGTGGCCTTGACCACCCCTGTTCCCATATTTTTGCTTTTCTGGAAATTCAGCAAGCTAAACCAATCATATTGCTTAAGTCCAGATAGATTTTTGTGTTATTAATTTTCAAGTTAGAATTCTTTGAATTTCTTCAGAAGTTCTGAACTAGCTATATTTGTAGTTCGCATTGCCATGTGTCCAAATCACTTGCATGAAACACTTTTAACGGGATTGATTATTATAAATGAGTCTTATATTGTGGTCAATAATAGCCCTACTAGTCACTGCTGCAATCTTGCCTCAGGTCCTGTGTGCATTCATCGAGCTAATAGACAGTGCCCAAAGGAGAGCAACAAGGTTGGTGAAGGGCCTTGAGGGGAAGCTGTGTGAGGAGCAGCTGGGATCACTTGGTCTGTTCAGCCTGGAGGAGTCTGAGGACAGACCTCACCGCAGTTGCAACTTCCTCATGAGGGGAAGAGGAGGGGCAGGCACTGATCTCTTCTGTGTGATCACCAGTGACAGGACCTGAGGGAATGGCCTGAAATTGTGTCAGGGGAGGTTTAGGTTAGATATTAGGAAGGGATTTTCACCCAGAGGGTGATTGGGCACTGGAACAGGCTCCCCAGGGAAGTGATCACAGCACCAGCCTGACGGAATTCAAGAAGTGTTTGGACAATGCTCACAGGCACATGGAATGTCATTGGACTCCATGATCCTTGTGGGTGCCTTCAAATTTAGCTCATATTCTGTGATTCTGTGGTCTGGAGGATTACCAAAGCCTGCATGAATAAAATACATCTGTAGGAAGTGTTCTAGTATTGCTTTGGCTCTAACTTGGAATCGATGTTTTGTCAGAGTTTTTTCTTGCTGGCTCTGTTCTTTATGTTACTACATTATTTGGTCTTCTCAGGTTGTTTTGGTCTTTTATTTCCTTATGCAAGTTATCAGTATAGGAAAAAAAATAAAGTAACCTGACCATGGTAAAATTTTGACCTGCTAAGCAACAGCATAACATCACATCTCAAACCCAGACTGAAAAATTTTGCTAAGAACATAAATAGAAGAAGATTCCAGACTACCAGTAGATTATACTCTAAAATATTTTTTTTGTGGCATGAAGAAGGAGATAGATGATGAAAGTTTAAGAAAGACAGGCTGGTTCAAGGCCATGGTGATGCACTGCTGGCAATTTATGCAAATAAACATCATAAGCAAATGTGTGGAAAGGCAGATTGCTAAACAAAAGGTGGAGATGGTTGATGCAGATCAGTATTGAGAGGATACTCCTCAGGACCATGGAAGACAAATCTGATAAATAAACAGTCACCATATATTACCTTGACTACTTTATCTTCGAATTATTTGACTACTTTATCTTGTGAATTTGGCCTCATAAAATATAAATTTAGCTGTATAATATATGCTAAGACAATATGTTTTGGTATATTCGAAGATTTCTAGACAATAACTATAACTGAAAAACTAAGAAAAACCAAGAAAGCATTCACAAATTAGACAAAGTTACTTGAAAAGAAACAATGTGGCTATGGGGAGAGATAAGGTTATACATATTATATATACATGGCTATTATGTATGTAGGTGTATATATATATATAACATATATGTATTCATATGTGCATAAATATAAACTCACATATTATACGCATATCTAGTTCTATAAATTTGGGACCCTCTAGACAATTAGGAAGCAGGTCATAATGGAGATACATTCTGCACTATTCAGAGTTATTTTTAAGAACTTAAATGCTCTGTTTGCTGAAATGCTGATGGCTGCCTCATTCCAATTCCTGTAAAAGTCTGGGGAAGTGCTCAGGAACCATGTTTTTGGAGATTGGCCATCATGGTTTCAACTTTCCAAAGTGTTAGAATGGACAACATCTAAGGCATATATAGCATGTCTGAGCACATCTAAGGAAATTAAGATGGATACTGAATTTAAAACAACACAAAATAGTTACAATTTTTGTTAAAAAAACTAAGCAGATTGAAAGATTGTTAAAGTCTAAAAGCAATAAAACCCTGATTCATTGCCTTTTTCAATCAACATCTTGAATCATGACTTGTCACTGTGATTAGAAAACTGCCAGTTTTTTCCTAAAGCCCAGTTACTGCTTCAAGGTGCAGACACTGAGATGGAGAGCAAAAGTGATTTTGTCTTGTTATTCCAGAACAATCTTACAGAAATATATTCCACCCCCCACTCCAAAAAAAAAGAATTTTTAGGCTTAATGGAGTAATTATTTCTGCAGTTTTATTGTTTTTCTCTGAATTTAAGAATGAAAAGACATAAAACCAGCAGTGAAGTTCTACTTTTCCACATCTCGTCAAATCTTCAATGAAAATAGATTGGCTATTTTGTTCCGTAAATTGGCTGCATATAAAAGTATTTTGGCTCTGTCTTGGTTTAGGTTAATTGTTGATAACAACGTTCACTGACAGTATCAAAGATAACTGGTAGAGGAAAGGGTAAATGAGAGATAAATTAGAATGTCAAGCCAGAATGGTGCATTGCAGTAAATTCAGTTTCCTGCTATGGACCTCGTTTGTACATTGAAAAACCTCAGTTTCTCTAGAATTTTCTCATGACTGATATCATAACTGATAGAGACAACTCATTTTGTCAGTGACTACCCAAACCTTCAAGAGCTCAGAGCATAAAGGTAAATTTACCCTCGTTCTCCAGGTTTTTTTAGATGTTTTGGTCCTATGAGATATCTGAGGGCAAAGGGGTCAAATTCCATCACATCAACAAAGTACTGTTTTTTAATTTGTGGGAACTGGACACATCTAAACTGTTGTGTGTACTGTAACTTTCTCATTATCTCTTGGATGTGGGCCTAATATATTTTGAAATTAGCCATAGAATTACACGGTGGGTCTCGATTTTAAATCCCATAGAAGAGTGTCCCCAAAAGATTAGCATGTGTCCATCAGCCAGGTTTCAAAGGCATCTTCAGGTCCCACAGTACATTTGATTAGCTTTGCACACTAGAACACATATGAATGCATTTGTTAAGGATGTATGCTCTTCAAAGGCTCTAAAATGTGGTTCTCTCACACCCACATCCACATGTATTTGGAAGAATTGTATAGGTAGTACTCCTGCTCCACTGGGTAGTTTTATACACCATGAAAAATTAAGTTTTAGCTTACAAAATTCACATGCAAAATACAAAAACATTTGATTCTTATGCAAACACATCTTTACATCAGGTCTATGCTCTATTTTCTGGGGGATAGATTATAGCGCTGTTGTAATTTAAGTAGGACTCGTGAGACTATATTAAGATGTCACAGAAGCTGAATTCTGCCTTCTAGGCCTTAGACAATTAAAATGAAATTTCAAATAAGGAGGTTTGGAGGGAAAAGAGGGGAGGCTTGAGAAGCATTCAGAAAAATTATCCTCTGGGGGGAAGAGAGGCAAGATGATTAACTAGTTTTCTTTCAGCTCTTGTTGTTATGATTCCATACTCTGAAGGTTGAATAATTTGAAAATCTCTGTCTCCCAGACAGAGAACATATTCCTCAGACTCAAATTTCACAACCAACTCAAGTTTCTCCACCTTCCAGATGAAGCATGAGAATTTAATTTCATAATATTCTAAAATCATTAACATTCTATTTGGTCCCTTAAATTCTTATGAAATATCTAGGAAAAAAACCTAGAAGCTAAATTTTAATGCTTGTTGTCTGGCTTGGGGGATCACTTAGGAATCACCTCCTATTTAATGAGACTAATGAATGATTTTCACTCTGAACAGCAAAAGAATGTTGAGAAGGGAATAATTCTCTTTCCGTTCTTACAATGGAATATGTGGTAATGTATTTCCTCAAAATACATTGACAAAGGTAGCAAGTGACAGTAACCTACCAATTCCCTTGACACACGCAATGAAAAATAGAAAAGGATTTTTTAGATTCTTTTGATTATGTGTGATCAGACAGATACCTGACTGGACAAAAATCTAAGCAATATGCTCTGAATTTAGCATTATATTGTGCTTGCCAGCTTGAATTCTATGATTATGACTTTCCACTCAGCTTCCTCTTTATAGGGAATGTGGAAATGTGTTGTATGTTCATAACAGAAAAGGACATATATGTACAACAGAAAAGGACTAATCATTTAGAATGGCGCATAACTTATTTCCCCATTTGTGGGGTTTTTTTTGGGGTTTTTTTTCGGAACTTCCATATGTGAATAACAACTTCCAGGAAAAAAAAACCTTCATTAAGGAAGCAAATATTTCACGTTACTTTTTTTTTTTTTTTTAACAGACTAAAAATATAAATTCAGGAATTTTTCAAGAACTGGAAAGTGTATGCACCAAAAAAAATATTTGACTTGGTCACTGTTATAAGAAAAGTTTCTATTCACCCAAATCAGCTCAAATTTTCAATTTCTTCTTACACAGGTTTTCCTATCAAATACATTGTTGAAGCATGTAGTTTAACTTTCTGCCAGTCAATATATTGATTCCCTTGCATTTACAGCATGTTTCGCATAGACAAGCAAGTCTAATATGTAAATTATTGAACAGGCAAATGTATATTGTAGGTTTTGAAGAGTTATATGTAGCATGAGGAAGAGGAATCAATAAAATTCATTGCAACATCAACACTGTGTTTGATGTGGCAGCTGTTTCCTTTGCTGCCTCAAGAATTTTGTTTTGACTAGAGCTAAGTAGCAGATGTTTATGAGCAATAAGGATGCTGGTAAATTTATTACCTGTTTCTATCCGTAACATAAGTCTCTAAACTTGAATTTTCTTCAGAATTGCTTACTAAGATCACAAAGTGATTCCAGCCTGATACTATAAAGGATATTTAATAAGTTTTTTGAAGTAATTTTCTTTCCTGTATTTAATTGATTCCTGTAATTAATTTATCTATATCTTTAGGAAATCATTGACTGTGAAGATCAGCATTCATTTTCTGTTGTCTGTATCTATAATATCACTTCCTTGACAGCAGAAGCAAGAGGATTTTTCAAATATATATGTGAAGGTTATTTGGTAATAATATAGATGGGAAGGAGGGCAATCTGCCATCTTGTAACACAATTCATCTCTGCTTGTCTCTGGTCAAGCCTGCTGAGTTCGACTTCTCTGAGTTACAGAACTCAGAACAGAAATTCATACAGCACAGCTTGAAAATGCTGCCCTCATTTTGATCAGCTAAGCTACAGGGCAAGGAGGAGAGACGAAGACCTATAATTGAAAGACATTTTCATAAAGGTTTGAAGGGCTTCAATGGAACCTTTCAGCCGCTGGGATGATGAATGCCACCTTTGATAATGATTTGAATACCCTCTCAAAGAAGGGACAGCTTAGCTTGGCCTCCACACTCTGTAGCCAGGCAAAATCCATCAACATGGAGCAGGAATGACTGGAGGAACCAAAAACCAAGAAGTCCAACTGGAAGTAAAGCATGTTACTAGTCCCATTTGCTTAAGTCACCTCTATTTTCCTCAGTAAAGGAAACTGTCATCTAGGTAGTGAGCAATGTAACTCAAAGATCTTGCAAACCTACAAACAAGTGGGAGTGTAAAGCAGAGCTGATATTACATGGCAGAAGAGAAATTTGGCTGAGATTAGACAAACTAATGATCTGAATGCATCTTTTGATTTTTTTTTCTCTGACACCTCTCCTAGTATTGCTGCTTCAACTAAGGAAATAGAAATAACCATTGTGTTCCAATTATCCCTTCTCTTTTTCTCTCTCTGGAACAACATTGAATGCAATGTAGAAAGAACACTGGAGAAAAAACAAACAAATAAAACAAAAAAAACAACAACAAAAAAACCCAAAAAAACCCAAAAAAACCGAAAAACCAAACCAAACCAAACCAAAAAGACTTTAGCACTGGTGACTTCTTCTTACACTTAAGGTTTACAACTCCAGCATATTAATGGTAGCTTTGATAGCACTGCACAGGTGAAGGATGAAATTTCCAAAGATTGTTCTTTAGACCTTTATTTGCAACAAACAGCATTCAAAATAACATTCGTTTTCATCTGATCATGAAAATGCACTTCTGAGTAGTCAGAATATATGTCTGTAAAACTTCAATTATATATTTTTTAAAAAATGTAAATTAATAGATTTGTTGTTACTATCAAGCATGAAGAAATATTTAGAACTGTTTTGCACATACTTCTGTATCCTATGTAGGCAATGTGACCCTCAAGAAGAGCAAAGCCAAATCTACCCGGATTTTTCTCAAAACTGCTTTTTAAGTATCTTTTGAATGGAAACATCATTCAGTTAGGTAATTTTGTGTCTACTTGGATTAGTCTTCCTTTCACAAGAAGGTATCACATACAAAGGTTGCATCATGATATAAACAAATATCACGTAACTAAATAGTTCATTATGGTATTACAAGTCTCACTGTGAACTGCTAGCACATAAAGAGTGATGACATCTATGTTCTATGCAAGAGACATGATGATCTCTCCTTGCCTTCTTTGATGACTTCTTCACTCTTAAGGCCTCGGCAGTGAGAATACTGAAAGGTTATGTCAGTGGGAGTGTATAAACCTAATTAAACAATGAAAACTGAAGCCAGGGAATATTCTCACTGTCTTTTAAGTATTATTTTTTGTTTAAAGGTTAATTGTTTTACCCTAAAACTTAAAGCAAAAGCTAAGCATCAAAATGAGGAAGACAGAAAAGGAAAGTTTTTATTTCAGACATTCCCTGTAGGCAGCTTTTTAATCACAAAGTACTGACATTTTAATTTAAACAAAATAATTACAAGCAAGAGGTGAGTGAACCTTTTTGCATGCAGTACACAATCACACGTTCCTTAGCTCTAAAGAAGAGAAGTTTCAACAATTCATAATTAATCAAGTCCATAAATACTGTATATTTCTTTTTCTTTAGGTAAACCGAGACAGATTTATTTTTAAAGAACTAATACATTCATTAATAAAGCAGAAAAATTAACAAACCCCACTCAGTGTTGACTATCACTTTCATGATATAATCCAACTTCATGAGTCTCAACTGAGTGAACTCAGCCCACTTTTACTGAGGGGGAAAATAATTGTTGATGGGCTGTTTGAGTAATTGTTGAAGGCCACTATTTTTTAATCACACAGACAGGTTCACTTACACAGCAATACAAAATTAAACCATCAGTTAAGAAAGTTGAAACAAGCAGTAAGGCCAAAATTGTTAAATCATCAATAATAACTCAAGAGAAAATTACCAGAAATCAGGCTAACCAGTGCAATGACTCTCTTTCACCTTAGATTTCTTTTCTCCAGGCTAAAATCCCCCAGGTCCCTCAGCTGCTGCTCATCAGACTTGTGCTCCAGACCCTTTCCCAACTCCATTGCCCTTCTGTGGACACACTCCAGAGCTTCAGTGTCTTTTTGCAGTGAGTGGACGGAAAAACTGGACACAGGACTCAAAGTGCAACTTCATCAATGCCAGGTACAGTGGGATGATCACTGCCCTTAACCTACTGGCCATATTATTGCTGCTAAAGGCCAGGATGCCA
>WBND01000697.1:327553-344027 GCA_013398595.1 Tychaedon coryphoeus
GGGCACACACTGGCTCATGCTCAGCATCCCCAGTTCCTTTTCTCCTGGGCAGTTTCCCAGCCACTCCACACCCACTCTGTAGAAATGCATGGGGTTGTGATCCAAGTGCAGAACCTGGCACTTGGCCTTGTTAAACCTCGCAAAATTTTTAATGGTTTTTCTGACTGTGGTCTCAACTCTTTGTGTAAATGTACAATATACTGGTGCACTTCAAACCTACCTATTATCTAGCCTGCAAACCAGACGATAGCTCCAGGCCAGCTGCTGGAGAGTCTCATGAGGGTTTGGGTGCAAGACATAAAAGCTTTTCAGTTTGGACTTGCCAGCAAGTAGAACAAGAGTTCTGAGGTCTGTATATTGAACCAAGTAGAGGCCTAGGGTCTAGGTGACTGAGGAAAATCATATAAAAGAGTGTGGGTATGTACAGAACTACTAGCAAGATTAATGGTGAGAAAACAGAATAGTCTCTTCAGGTTTTTTGAAATTTATGTAAACATCATTCATGCGTATGTAAAATCATAATTCTGTCTTGATGTGTTAGTGGTAAACTGAGTCTGCATATGCCTACTGGCAGCATGCACCCAGACTCACTATTGTGTGGACACAGGACTAGGAAACCCACAGCATCTTCTCATCTGTGAAATACTGTGAGGGTTGTGACACCTGTGAGGGAATGTGATCTCATTGTTCTAGAGCACTCTGACTTTTTACCTAGGTGACTGGGGATGAAAAACCCCCCTAGGTGCTCTGCATTCACCTAAACTTAACCATAACAGATTTTAAAAGGTGCTGAAACAGTGATTCTATACAGAACTGCTATGCAGGTTGAAATTTGTGATAAAACTTCTGAGTGGGACGACTGGACGCTGATATATAGACAAGCCATAATTCATCCTATCAGGTAGCAAAGATTCCATATCATGTAAACTGGCTAATTTATTTAATATAAATTATAAATATCAATATATGAATATTAAATATATTAATACAATTAATATTATATTATTAATATATTAATATTAATATAAAACATTAAATACATTTAATATAAATTGTTTCAATTTATAGCCCACAAAATTTGTTCTACAAAGTATGTGCTATGAAATGTACAAAATGGTTGCAAAATATTGTATCTTAGGAAAACATCATTTTATGCATATCTGGATTCCACAATACATTTTGATTAACTAAAAATAAACAAAAACAAAAGGGGAGGGGACATAAGTCAATGTTATTTTACCTTTGCTAATTGAGAAATTCCCACATGTCCCTAGGCAAGAATATTGGAAAACATAGACAACCTTTCTGATAACCAATCTATGCAACTGAGGCAGAACTTTTCAACTTGTCCCTTCTTAGGCTCTGAACGACTAAATGTATTTTAAACTTCATTTTTTTTTCTTTATTACAGACAATAAGAAACATAATAAAATAGAAAACTTATTCAACTGAAAACTTTACAATAATCAGAAAACAACTGTTCGTGTAAATGCAAACAAATGAGATGTTCATGGCACATTAAATAACACTAATATTGGTAAATTTTCTTTTCAGCTTTTTCTGAATGGGCTTACATCTCAGATAACAGCTGACAAAAGACAGGAAAAGGACAGTGTGTTCTGTCCATACACAGTCACTAGCTGGCATTTGCAGAGTTCATACTAGGGCACTGTCAAATTATTACATTATGCTTTCTTTCCAAATTTGCCCTTCCACGGAAGTGTCACTTCTATCTGATATGGCTGCTCTCTGCTCCTATGAAATAGAGCCGTCATCCATGTAGCCTAAAAATAAAATGGAAACTTCTGTTGCCAGGATACGAATAAGAAAACATTGCAGTTTCTTCTCATTGCACACTTTTCCTAAGTTACTTGGTCAGTCATCTGCTAACATATAGAAAAGATGCCATACTAGCCATGTCAATATGGATCATAATTTGCTTTGTATTCTACTTTTTTCACCTAGATTTTTCCTGTATCTTTATTCCTCAAGTCATGATTCTCTTCCTCAACCTAAAATACGTTTTTTGTCAATTTCATCAGGGCAACCTTACCTCCAATAGATGTGACACAGCATGAATAGAGGAAGATTCCAGTTCAAGTAATCGACTACTACCTCAAACGTGTTTGTAAAGTCATTGTCATGCATTATCAGGCTGCAATCTTCCTCACAGCTCCAGGCCAAAAGGCAGTCCTGTCCTCCTTTGTACTTGCACTGAGCACAAATCACATAAAGCTACAGAAAAGTTTGCAAACTCTTTTTTTTTTTTAGTTGGCAGATGTTCTTACATTCAGTGACTGATACACTGACTAATTTTCAGCTGTCATGGCACATATAATGCTACTATAGTATAGTAAGAACTAAAACTTTCAGGGAAAAGAAAGTTGCATGTATGCTACCTTAGAAATTGTTGATCTGTTTCAAGAATGTTCTTGAAAAGACCCTTCCTCTTCCTGTTTGTGATTCCGCCATTGCAAATGCCTTATTTTCAAAAAACTGGTAGCACACACGTATTTTGAATGAGGGCATAGACAGCATACACTTTCTAGAAGATCCTCATGTATAGTTAATACTATGACAGCTTCAACTCACTTTTTCTGTTCACTTCAGAAATAATGAACAGTCTTAGCGACAGACTCATTAGCTGCACAGCAGCAATGACAATCTTTTAAAAAGTGAGGTTCTAGTCTAAATTTCATAACAACTCAACACACAAGTGCAACTTTACTAGCTCAGGATTCCATTACTTTTACTGATATACCTTCACAAATTCTGTGCTTATATTTGCAAAAATTATTAAAAGGTTTTTTATATCAGAAAAAAAAAAAAAAATAAGAGGTGAAGGATACTGAATGTGAACAACTCTTAAGTTCCTCAATAGAACAGAATAAGATTTAAACATACTTTCATAACTATTATAGAAAATTAGCTGGACTCCTCATAAATTTCAACAGAACTGGAATTCAGAAACATCATATTTTGTTCAAAACCAATCATAATTACAACAATAATAAAAATATTCATTACTTGTAATTTAATAAATCAAAGTATAAGTCTTTAATAAACTGTTGCTAAATGCAAGCAAAAAGTGATATCCTTTTTAGGGAGAAAAATGGAATAGTGATAAATATTCATGTTTCACAGGATTATGTGAATAGTGTACTGGAATAATTTTTTAGAATCATTCTCTTTTCCTCCCTTTTAGTATTCTGTCCCAAAACCAATCACTTTATTCCACGATTTTTATCACATTAGCACCAGCCTATATGCCTCTTTAGTTTAATATGAATATGTTTGATTTAAAGCATGTGTTTAAGTCTTATGAGCTGTTCATGACTATAGGTATTTTCCTTATCAGGAATGTAATTGTGTGTATATATAGATGTAGATAATAATCACAGCCCTTTGCTTTATTATTTTTTCTTCTAGGAAATCAACTAATTTTTTCATTGCCAGAAAATCTCCAATTGTTTTTTTCATTCTTCCCCTTTCTATTTTTCATTGAATATCTGAGCACATAATTCTCAACAAGTTCTATGTTAGAATTCATTCTGTGAAAGATAATTTACTGACATTCAAGACACATTAGTTTTCCTCTCTAGTTTGAGTTAATGTAATCTTGGAATTAGCACTCAAGCAGGAGTCTGCTTCATTTTTCTTCATTATTAATTTTAGGGATTGGGTACATCTGAACAACCAGATACTCTTAGTAACATGATTTTTTATTATTCCCCTCACTATAAAAGAAAAATATTTTCCATTCTTGGATGTCTTGTTTATTCATAAGTGAATGCATGTAATACGAACATGAATGAATTTGACTAAATTTGGGTATTTTGCCTATTTAAACACGAAATATGTAATTTGTTTTCCTTTTTTTTTTTATTTCAGACATACATTTCAAAATTACATCAATATATAAAAGACAAAATATTTTTTTATTCTACTTTATTTTTCTTCCGTTTTACAAACGCAAATTGTTGAACAGAAAGACATTAAAGTGAATTCATTTACTTAGAATAGTTATTCTTTGCTGTGTTTTTTATGGTTAATTCTACCAAAGGAAACAAAAAATAATCCCAGAGTAAACAGGTAAGATTATTATCTTTTACTCTAGCATCCTCACTTTAGAACTTCATGAATGCAAATCTGGTTGGTGACAAAAATACAGTATATGGTAGATAGGATTTCAGTAGAATTCCCTTCAGAATTCCCTTAATATCTCTTTTACAGCTATTCCTCTGTAGTATGTTAATAAAAAAAAACAAAACAATTAAACTTGTTCCTTTTTGAAGCATTAATTTCTTATTTTCAAAATTAAACTTTTTATTCTTCAAAACATTTAAATAGGCCACCACTGATGGGTTGGGATAGGAAGTGGCTATTTGAATTTTTAAGTCATTAGTGATATTTTTTTAAAGAAGAGCAAAGAAACTTGAGAGTAAATAGCAACTTTTCATCAAACCATAAATATTAAATATTTTATGTTCTAGTTTTTCAGTCAAAGGTCTGTTTATGTTACATACATGCATATAGACAGCTAGTGTCTAGTAAAATCGAATTAAAAACTAAAGGCTCAAAATATCAAAATAAATAGCCCCTAAGAGTAGATAATACTATCACAGAAAATAGACCAGGCATGTAAATTTTTTTAAATTATGCATACCTATAACTATGGATTTAATTTACATTAAGTCTCCCTTGCTCTGCACCACCACCACCACCCAGTTATGCTTTGCCTTCCTGTGGCCTCTTGCAGTTCCTGCACTCCCCATCTCTCCTTCAGCGCAGCTGTGCTGGGGCAGTCTGTGAGAGGCCAAGGGGTACGGCAGGGTCAGCCGTGGCGAGAGTCACAGGATCTGAGGCTGCACAGCAGTAGGGAGGAGGGTCACAGTTCATTGTTGCCCTACTGCCTCTACGTGCTTGAAAACCCTGGTGCTAGCTGCCTGGAAAAAAAAAAACAAAAAACAGCAAACTAAAATAAAAAATTAAATAATTCAAGAAACTCAGTAACGAAAAACTGAAGCCCTCACATAACAGACAAGAGAGGATGAGCAAGGAAAGTAGTGTTTAGGGAGAGAAAGGAGTTCTTCCTTTGACCTAGTACTTGCAAGCCAACACAAATCATTTTAAGAATGAATTAACACCATATTAATAGTGTACCATACTGAGATAATATTGTGAACAGTGTAACAGTCAAGATGTTGGTAGAGGTGCAAAAGGTGTGGCATCTGCAGGAGTTTTTAGAAAGATGTGTCTGCCTGAATTAAGGGGCAAACGAAACCGTATGCCGAAGTCAGTACAATGGATTTTATTAAACAGCAAATGAGAAAAAGCAAAGAGAGAGAGAGAGAGAAGAGAGAGAGAGAGAGAGAGAGAGAGAGAGAGAGAGAGAAGGAGATAGAAAAAGAGGCGGGGGCCAAGAAAGTAGAAAATATCACCGCTCCATGGATCTAAACAACATCCTGTTCAATCTCTCCATCTGGTCCTCTTGGTAATAAGAATCCCCCCCAAAAACCCAGAGTCCAATGGATTAATACACATTTGGGCCAACTGGGAATGCCCAAGTACCTCCCTGGTGGGGGCAAGTTTGACGCTGTGTCTCTTGCACCAGTCTCAGGATCAGCTGCATCACTTGGTGTTATGTGCAGTGTTCTCATGCAAGGCCTCAGGAATGAGTCTGCGGGATTCTTTAGGGTTATTTGATGGATTATGACACCGCTTTAGGTACCTCTCATGAATGTCCCATGGATGTGGCCTTCACAGGGTGGAGGGTTTTACAGCTGAGCCAGTTTGTGTAAGGGGGAGGGTGGACATTCTCTCTCTCTTACACGGGTTTATGCCACACCCAAAACTCTCCCCCTCTCCCCTTGGTTGTGTGGAGTGTGTGCAAACCTGGCCCCAGCAGATGTGTGAGCTATGACCTCCTTCACCCCTAACCCATCCAGGGATGATTTTCAGCAGAGCTGCTGGGTTTGGCTTTCTTGTGGATGCATTCTTCTCCCTCAGGTGTGTTTGTTTTTTCCTGTATCTGCGATAATCGAACAATAGTGCAACCTTTATATTATCTCAAGTTCCCTTAGGTGACTTGGTGCACAGTTACCCTTAGAAGACATCTTCAGGGGGAGTGGACTTTAGAGGGTACAGCATCTGTATACATAGTTTTGCCATATCGGGAAAAATCTTTCACAACAATGTTTAAACCATGAACCATAAGATTTCAGTCTCTGACAATGTCAGAGACAGCTCCAACTGGTTCTTCGATGAAAAACACAGACAGATCATACACCAAACCTGACCCAGAAAGAGGAGTTTGAGAAGCCCTTACAGAAACATTTTTAAAAAGAGGCACAAATGAAGAGAAAACAAACAGTGTTTGAAGAAAAGGAAGAAGCAATGTGAGGTCAGGAGGACATTCAGGAAGAGACACTAGGAAGCCACATCATATGAGGTGGGACATGGAGGAACAAAGAAGGCACAAGCCACAGTGGCAGGACAGGAGGGGCACGAAAGCAGAAGGAAGAGAGAAAAGGTAAATACACAAGGAAAGGATGGACAAAAGAGCAGGAGATATGCTGGAGCAAAACTATTCACCCAGAGTGGGTCAAGAACCCCAGGCAGGGTAGAAACAAATAGCTGCCCAAGCAGGGAAAATGAGGCAACCATGAAGGAAGTATGGCTGGTAAAAACTTCTGTTTTGTGAGAATCTTGGAAAGGGGTATCAGAGGCACTAAATTTGGCAATGCTGTTCATAAAACACAACAAGGAGGAAGCACAGAGTAATTAAACCTGCAAATATTTTAATATTTTATATGATATCCACAAGACCACAGGGAGAATTAAAAAAAAAATCTTTACTGTCTGAAAGTTACTTCCCTGTTTAAATGTGAAGCAGAATTAATAGACATAGTTTTGGAACTAATTTTTTTTCCTACTTTTTATATCCCATTGCTAGTATTGGCCACTTTATGTACAATAAATATCATCTAAAACGAGGTATTTTGCATTTTCAAATATGTGCACATACTACAATAAATTGTTTTCCACCCATTGTAGGATTTGAGGAACATATTGGAAATAAGTTAAAGAGTAAAGTAAATGTTCTGAAAAAACACTATGAAAAAATTTTAAGCAAGTAATCCATCTCTTTTTTTCCTTAGCAATCTGTCTTCTAAATATTAGTCTCAACAAGCCCTTAGATGTTCACAATGAACCAAAATTAATAGAGCAGGAAGAAACCTCACTGAAGCTTTAATATTTAAAAGGACAAATAGGATGAGCAAGGTAATTACAGGAAGACATAAATCTCAAAATAACAAGATGGCTAGTGAGAGTTTGATTCAGACTTAGGTAACTCTAATACAAATAATGCAAATCAGAATAGATTTGGAGTAAAGCAGACCTTGTCAAAATCTATGAAAAAAGTAGATTTTTTTTCCCTGGTGGCAATACAAGCTTAGTTGATAAGATAGCAGTGCTAATCCAATATGTTTCTACAAAGCATTTTGACTTGCATTACTTATCAATGTAGTGCTTTGAGTGATATACAGTTTTCTAGTTATATTATAGACTAAACCAGCTAGTTTGTGAATCTTAAACATGCAACTGCTCATTAAATGAAAAAGATAATTTTTAAAGTTTCACCAGAGATTGTTTATTGGCACTGTCCTATGCGAAAATTTTCTTTACTGAAAACATCACAAGCATAGTGGCTGTGATAATGAGCTAGGGTAAGTGACAGACCTGAAGCTCTCTAGCTGCCTGGTACCAAGCACTCTTTCAACAGAACCAGAGATAAAGATACAATCCAAGCACAAAATGGTTGAATTACTGGAAAAAACAATCTACGGAAAAAAAGGCTCAAATGCAGTCATCCAAACATAATTCCATATAGTTTATATCTTCCTGGTATATATATCTTGGGAAAGGAATTTTGCAGGATATAGTACCCATACATTTTATTTTGTTGCACTGCAATTACACCGCCAGTTCTAGCATTTGCAGTACTAGAGGTTTGGTTAGGGTTTTTTCAGATGGAGAAAATTCAGAACAGTCAAAAAACATAACGGATATGAAAGTGCTCTCTGTAGTACTGTGATTAAGCAACTAATGAAGAGAGCTGTTAATCAAAGAACTTTATAAACTGGAAATGAGCCTGGAATAGTCTTGACTTTTTTTCTCTACAGATTTATGCTTGTAGTATGCTTAGAAAGTTCCTTCATCCAAGACAGAGACCACAGGTTCCCCAGGCATATTATATATTGCAAGTGTTGTTCTTTTTTTAAAGTTGTTATTAAAAATTTTTCCCAGTATTTCAAATTGTCATAAGTGTGTGTAAGTGAAAATACCACTTCTTATCTTGGCTAATGAACACACTGTTTCTTTCTTCATGCAGTCAGCACATCTTATGTATGAAGACAATCTCAATCTTTCTTCTTCAAAGTCAAATTTCCTCATAAATAATGAATTTTAAGAAAATAACTGTCCCTGCTATTTCACTGAGCTCCTTTCAATAAATTTGTAACTTTACTATGTACAGTACCCCAAAACAGAATTTGCTGGAGAGATAAAGAGATTTGCTGGAGATACTTCATGAGTCCTGTAGTCCAAATTTGCTTTCATAAAGACCTTAATGTAGTGTTGGATTTTTGCATTTTACAGGAGCATTCAGTACCCTATACTCAGATATTAATTACTCTACGTACTGGAGCAGTTGTTCTGAATACTGTATTGGGATGCCTGATTATCTCTGCCTTGCTACTCCCCTTCTTGGAGAGTACACTACTTACCTTCACACATTTCAGTTTGTTGGTACCACTTTGACTCCAAATGTGCAGGCACTGTCTTCCCATAGTGTTATCTTAAAATTTAGTAAACATGCATCACCTGTGTATAAACCAGATTCTCTCTCCCTTGGCTTTTACATGAAAGCAGAATAAAGCATTATAGTAGTTTTGGTTTTGAGGTGTATCTGTCCATTAGTCACACAGTAAAAGGCTATCTCTATTTGTGGTGTTCTAGTTTGTTAATTCAAGTATTTGAAG
This sequence comes from Tychaedon coryphoeus, assembly GCA_013398595.1. Taxonomy (NCBI): domain Eukaryota; kingdom Metazoa; phylum Chordata; class Aves; order Passeriformes; family Muscicapidae; genus Tychaedon; species Tychaedon coryphoeus. The sequence continues at coordinate 336,598 of WBND01000697.1, forward strand.
TAACTGTGTGAAACTTTTTAAATTGTCTTGATGTACCTAAAATCAAAGCACAAGAAATAAAAGTTAGGAAAACAAATCCTTAAAACAAGGATCAAAAAACCACAGGCTACTAGCTGCTTATGTATTTATTGCAATCTTGGTAAAAATAAAAATAATTTTTAAAAAGGGAATGCTTTGGTAGAAAGTTTTAACTGAAACTGTACAAAGTCCTAAAAATACTACTGCATAAAAATCAAACTTTTATCATACTAGTTCTAGATTAGGAAAATGTATGAAAATCAAAGACACTCAAAGAATTATCTTTAAAAGCAGTGGTTAAGAACTCTGAAACTAACAAGCTACCAAAGCTTAGTCGTTGTTTGATAGGCAGTCTAAGTCCAGCAACCTACATGAGTATCTTAGTTACTAAGACAGTCAAATTTTTGGCACCACTTAAAAGTGATAGTCAAACAATTAATAAATAAATACTAAATAAATTAATCATTATGGTATGTTTGAATTCATTTGAAAGCCATAAAAATTTTATAGAAACTGTGTAGGACACTGAATGTCTGGAATGAAAGCCTACTTGTATTTGTGGGACATGGAATTAAAAAAGGATTTAGAACATCAAGCAAGAAATTCCCTAAGTCATGCTTTACAGTAATTCAAAGGATTATGTACAACTGTTATTTCTCATAGTAACAATTTCGTACCATTTTGAAACAACTTATAATTTTATTTAAAACACTTCTTTTTAAAACTTTTTAAAAATATCATAATCATTCTACATATTCCAGTTGTCAAACTAGAGCAGTGTAAAGTTCATAACGAAAAAATACATACTCATAATCCTATGAGGTTTTCTAGAAGTTACTCTTATCCAGTTAAGTTTCTTCATCTAATAAGGAATAGGATAGCAAGTATGTAATATGAAATCAAAGATACATATGCCTACACACGTGGAAACAGACCTGACCTGTTCCAAAGGGCAATCAAAAACCCAAAGAATTTTATTATATTTATATATATATATATGCATATACATGAGTATGTGTGTGTGTGTATGAGTTATTTTTGTTTCTTGCTTTATTTAGGGCAAGTAATTCCCTGGAAAGGGAAATGTGGGGGAAGAAGTAGTAAAAAATAGTAATTTCTTCCACAAAATCCAGTTTCATATTCTGCAGCACTTTCTCAGACTCCCTTAATTACACTTGAAGGGTGAAGATATGTCCCGTATGTCAGACTGGGTCTTCTCTATGTCCCTGAAGTCATCACTATACTGAAAATTTGGTGGAAGAACCTTGAGCTCTTTAGTTTTCTTAAAATCTTTCTTAGCTTGTTTTTGAATAAAAGCAAAAATATATAAAGTGTGACTTCATCTTTCCAGAAGGAGGTGTTTTCAGGATCTTACCTGTCCGTGTTAACAGCCCTAAACCAAAGAGCGTTACATGATTGCTGCAGAGTTCAGTAGTTCAGCAGTTCAGCAAGAGGAGAGTTTGCTGAAGAAGGTCTATGGCATCAGTGAAACAATCTTCAATTTAATATCTCTCTCTCTCTATCTCCCTCCTGAAATATTGCCACTTGCCAAAATGAAACTGTTAATGAAAGTTTTTATCCTCTTGTTGAGAGGAAAGTTATACTTTTCAAGTCATACACATTCTATCACACTACCTCAAGAAATTCCCTTAATTGCAAAAATAACCATCTACTCTGTGTTTAGTGCAAATGAGAGATTCTTTTTTCAGCTAGTATCTTTTAAATAATTCCTCATATAAATTCAAACATGTTCTTTAAAACAAACAAATACAATAAGTTGTAGTGCAATTTCTTTTCTAAGCAAAAAAGACTGTTAAGAAGGAAACAGATAATTTACAAATACAAAAGTATTTCACTCAAATGCCATATCTTGAAAGCCATATGGGGATTCATTTGGAAGGAGAACCCAGGAAAACACTACATATTTTCACAATATGTTCTTTTCTCTGTATACAGAACAAAGAAAATCATTATCAACGACAAAAATAAGACAAGAAATTTAATGGCCCGTGTTAAAAGTTTTCCAGTCTTCCCCCAGCTTCATGCTCCAGTGTCATAGAAAAGAATCGCAGAATACCCTAAACTGGAAGGGGCTTTTAGGGATCATCAGACTGCTCTCCCTGCACAGGACAACCCTGGAGACTGAGTACCTTCCTATCCTTGAGATTTCAGCAACTTTGTAACTAGTAATTTTTACAGTAATTTTTCTTGCTTGTTGTGATTTTTTTTTTTTTTAAGTAAACTTATTTTCCTTCTTCCTTCTACTAATATTTGTTTCTCCCTATTGGTGGAATGGGAGTGGTTAAACCTAAACAGGAAGTAAATAATCATTGGATATCTGTCCCCTTAACTTTTCTTACACCAACATAGAATGGTAAAAGTAAGAAAAATTGTGAGGGAGATAAGAGCAGTTTAATAACAGAAATAAAATATAGTAGCAATAATGATAATTATTTTTATTATATAATGTAATTAAAAGGAAAAAATTAAAAACTAGAGAAATTATGCAAATGAAAACAATTGATCATCACCAGCCAACTGATGAGCACCCTGTCCCTGAGCAGTGACCCACAGACAACTATCCCCAGATTTTTATGCATGAATATGATGTCTAATGGTATGGAATATCCCTTTCATCCATTGGGGTCATCTGTCCTAGCTGTGTATCTTCTGAACATCTGGTTGAACTCCCAGATAACTCACTGGCAGTAGGGTATGACAAGCTGAAATGGCCTTGGCCATGTGTGAGCACCACACAGCAATAACAGAAATTTCTCTGTATTATCAGCACCATTCCCAGGAGAAATCCAAAATGCAGTCCCACATCACTTTTCATGATATTCCAGCCATGACCAGTACAGGACGGAAGGCAGGTAAGCACCTACCAAGCAAAGCTTTTTTGTACTGAAACATTTTTTGAACCTTGTTTCTTTTACTAAGGGAAATATTTGCTTAAACAAGCCTCTGTTAAACTCTCCTACCCCACCAGAGTTGTCTAAAGCTTGAGAAATTCTAATGAGATCTTTCTAACTGGTTCAAAATCAGGGTATCAGACTTTCAGCCCCTGACAGACAGCACAAGTTACTCTTTTCTTTTGAAAGCAGGAAAACAAAAACAGAGTATATACCTTTAATTATCACTCTTAAGGAAAGGCCAATGGAGCATTTTGATTGGGTTCTGTATATTTAGTGTGCTTTAAAAATGTGATTTAAAAGGAATACTAGACTTAATTTCCTTATTCTTACTAGCTTGCAAGAACACAAATAATATACTCCACAAAGGAAACTGGGCAAACCATATTAAATATCATTAAAATGCATTAAACTCATTAACAGAATTTTTTTTTTGTCATCTTACCTTGCCTGTATTTTAGGAAAGTATTACTGCAAGCACTGAATTTTTAAAGATCAGCAGACAGTATGCACTATGGTTTTCTGTTACACCTAAGTGGAAGTTGAATAAACCGGTCAAGATACAAGACTGTTTAATAACTTCCATTGCTTTAGTAAATCTAATATCAAAAGAAGAATTAGATACAAGTAAGTACTTGTCTGAAAGCATTTCATCAATATACAATATGTCTGGAAATTTGAGGGCTAGTTCTCAATTCAGATAATAGAGTTGACAGAGGTAAGAGTGCTGAATTACATATCATATTACTGTGTGACTTACTGCTGACTTAAAGAATAGATGTGATATTGACATATCTAATATTAGGGGGATTTTTAATGTATGCATCTCCCAGTACCTCTAACAGTTGCTGATATCTATTTATCTAATATTGACAGAAAGGCAATATGTAGAGCATTAATTTAAGCCTGTTTCTTCCCTAACTGCCATTTTAGGCTTCACTTTCCACTGTCTCTTTAGTAAGTCACACAATTCTGAATTTTCCATACCTCTCTTAAAAAAATATGATAATTTAGAACAAAAGTAAAAGACAACAGCATGAGATCAAAACATGGAATTCCTCATGCAAACGTATGATTGTAGTTAATTTTAAAAAATAGCCTGGAAAATGTTGTAAAAGAAGGTCAGGTGGAGTGACAGTTTTCCACACAACCAAAATAATGAGCAAGTGCCTTCATGTTCCTTCTTGGCAACATTATAGTCACTGTGAGTATTCTAAGTCAGATCACAGGTTCAAATACCCTGCATCCCACAGAACAGTTAGCTGCCTTCAGGAAACTAAGTATAAGGTAAGTATAATATTTCCCTGGACTCATCTTGAACTGATTTCAAGCTTGGATCAGAAGTGCAAGTTTAGCAGACCTTTTTATTACTGTCAGTCTGTCCAGTTACTTTATTCTAGCTAAGATCTTTGTATTCCCTGTTTATGATGAAGACTCCCAAAATTTTTTGGTGTTTTCTACAGAAAGCACAAAGTAAGTAAACTGGGCATGGATCTTCAAGCACTTGATGCAAGTAGTAGTAGACTTGCAGACTGGTTCAAGGAGCAGCCTGACAAATTTAAGAAAGAAAAAAAAATGCTAGATGCATTATTCTTCACATCCACTTTCAGACAATGTCAAGTATAGGAGAATGACCTAGATACAGATAACCACTACTATTTATGTTAATTACAGTTTCACATTCACATATCTAGGTCTAATTACAATATGATAATTAACTGAGAGCTAGAAGCTAGCTTACGTTGTTTCCCACAGAAGAAAATGACAGTGCCTAAGTGAGAGCTAGGGAAAATTCACCCAACCCTTTTTCTCTAGCTCTCACAGTGTGCACACCTAAGTACTTCTGAGACAAGAGGTATAACACATAATCTCTCACAATATTCACCTAAAGTCTAGGAAACTCCTGGCTGAACATATATATATGGATATAGATACAGTCTTAAAATGTACTTGTTAAAATGGTTCCATCAGTATGAAAATTTCCATTGAATATATTCTGTGATTCTAAGGTTTGTGGTTTCAGCTTCATGGTAGAATTACCTGCAGAAAAGCTTCTGCAGATGAAATGACAACTGTCAATCGTGTAATTGAAAATATATAACTCACACAATCCATGCAAATTTGAGAAATTTTTAGTGACAATCTACTTCAGTAATAGACCAAGTGGTACATTTCATCAAACCTAACAGATTTTTTCGCTTTTCTTCTGAATTTTGCTTACACACTACTCAAGGTGTTTTCCACAGCAAGCACAGAGCTCAACTTTTCTTCACAACCTTATGAGTTTCACAGGATACATTTGTAACTAAATGTTACTGAAATTAAAATAAACTGTACAACTTAGTACAAATTGCTAGTGTTCAAAACAGTTATCTGAGGACATAGTCACGGCATTGTTTTTTGCAGAAAACATGACACGGCATAAAACAAGAAAACAGAATAAGTCTTGAAAACCATGGCATTAATTTCAATCAATGTTTACTACATTGAATATAAATAGTTTATTAATTGCAAAATACTGCTGCTGCTATGAGACCAGACACATAAGAAAAGAAATTTATCTGCAGGTATTTAGTCTTTAATTTTGTTGAAGATAATTTTGAGCCATTGAGCATAAAGTTGCATAAATCACAGGTCTTCATAGGACTTCAGTGGGCCCAGAGCAGAGAAAACAAATCATCTGTTATGGGGTGCCCTCCTTGCTCTGCCGACTGTGTTGCTATTGCAGACACATCTGGAGTATTGCATTCAACTCTGGGGCCACCTGCACAAAAAGAGTCTGAACCAGTCAGAGGAGCTTCAGGGGAAGGCCACAAGGATGATCTGAGGGGGCTGGAGCATCTCTCCTATGAAGTCAGGGTGAGAGATTGTGTTTGTTCAGCCTGGAGAAGAAAATTCTGCAGAGAGACCTTACAGCAACCTTTCAGTACCTTGGGGGGGCTGCAAGAAGGTTGGAGAGGGATTTTTACAAGGGTATGGAGCGACAAGATCGGGGGAATGGAGGGCAGTTTTAGATTATATACTAGGAGGAAATTCTCTACTGTGAGGATGATAAGACATTAGAACAGGTTGCCTAGAGGAAGCTGTGGATGCCCCATTCCTGAAATTGTTCAAGGCCAGTTTGGAATAATGTTTTGAGCAGCCTGGTCTAGTGGGTGGCACCCTGCCCGTGGCATCCTGCCCATTGCATGGGGGTTGGACTAGATGATATTTAAGTTCCCTTACAAACCAACCTTTCTGTGGTTCTAATAAGGCAGGTAGAGGTATGAGTAATCCTCCATGAGTAATCATGGAGGACAGAAAAACGAAAACCTGACAGATATGTTTGCGCGGCAGTCACAGATGAGCATGAAAAGCAGACAAGATACTGCAAAGCATCAGCATCTAGAAGAGCTGAGAAAGAACAGTAGCAACACTAGCATTGTAGTTAGAGTTTTCCCTACTCCTCCAGTCTCAGTGTAGCCATTAAAAAAGGCTCCTTCTGCTTGCCAAGGTCTAATACACATGTAATGGTTTAACACTCAGCTGTTTTGACAAACTTTAGCTAGACAGCTTTATAAAGCTCTCTTGCTCTGCCAGTAACAGCTGCAGAATTTCAAGAACTGGGGTAATTCTACATATCTGATCTAATAGCACCACTTCACAAAAACAAGCTGAATGTTCTTATAATTGTGAAGTGTATGCTGTGTATAGGTGGAAACTTCTTCAGCTGCAATCTGTTCTGTTCAGCAGCATTTGCATCCCTTCAGTAAAATTTCACATTCAAGCAATGAAGGCAAGTAAGCAGTACAGTAAACAGACAGCTATGCCTGAGATTCAGCTAACTGCTAACTTAGCTAATGACAGGCAACTGAACATGATGTGAGAAATTGCTGAATGTAAAAAAAGATGATTGGGAATAAGATAGGGCTAACAGACAACAGCATAAGAAGTGAGTGGATTTCACAGATGATTAAATAGAGTTCAAAAGAGCACCTGTGGGCTTTTTAGAGGACAGAAACAAGATGTGCTTGTGCTCAAGAATCCTTTGACCCAAATTTGCTACACATTTCCATTTCACTGCAAAATGTTTGGGTTGGGTGCCACAGAAGCTGGGTTGAATTCTGTCTTTAAAAAGCAAGCTGATTTTATCGCCTTGAATGCACTGGCTTGTTCAGGATTGAAATAAACTTGCTTTATAGAAAAGACTTTTGAGGAGATATCTAGATAGATAGATAGATACTGAAGCTTCTGACTAAAAGGGCCCTGGAGTTGATTTACTATATTCAACAGAAAACCACCACTCCCTGTGTGTAATTGCAAGGAGAAAATATAACAATTGAGATAAAATTTTTGGGAAAATTGTCAAGTTTACAGTCTCTAAGATAAGTTCTTACTCACAGTTAAGCCACATTCTGAATTGCAGTAAGCCTACACCACCAGCCTTCACTCTCTTGGGAACCACAACTCAAATCTACATATCCTCATGTTGTGGTAATGCAGTGCTTCGAGAGCCAGTCT
>WBND01000697.1:348209-375550 GCA_013398595.1 Tychaedon coryphoeus
CAGTGACATCTGGCATCCCTGGGTGTGGGCGTGGCTCACATGATGAACACCCACCCCAAATAACAGCTCGAGAAGAGGCACACCACTGGAGAAGATTGTGGGGAAGAAATTTTGGTGTTCATTGATGTTCAGTATTGTTCATTTTTGTGCTGGGGAGTGCTTTGCCTGTTAAATAAGCAGGATTTTTTCACTTCTCTCCAATGAAATTGTACCTTGAACCAGTTGAGGGAGGGACTGCTTGAATCTGCTTTCTAGAGGGGCCCCGTTCAAAGGTTTCCTCCCAAATTTGCCCTAAACCTGGACATAGAACAACCTTTTGGTGTACTGAAGCAAAGGAAGGGGCTAGGTATTCTGATGGGACGTAGAGAGTAAATATTTTGGCTTTGTTTCCACATATAGCTTTTGCTTTTTCCTTTATTTTTGTCTTGGGTTGCAATACAGGATGTGACCAGAAATGTGTATTCTATCACCATCTGTTGAAGCTGGGTGAGGCAGTGACCCTTATCTCTGTGGCACATACTATCTGCTAATGGGCCATCTTTAAAACCAGGTGGGGCAATCATCTTCATCTTTTCCATAACCCATCCTCCCTCCAGGAAGATATCTTCTGTTGCTGAGCCATTAAGTCCCACTGTATGACTGATAAAATTGCATCATTCCATTGGGAGATGCGCCAGCCAGGGGGAGGAACCAAGCCTTTCCTGTCTAGAGAAAAACTGAGATTTGGACACCAAGACACCTTCTTTCCACTGAATTCCAGAGGAACACCTGACCTTTCCACATCATCTCTGGACCTTCAGAGGAAAACTGCATCCTTCTACAGGAGCACTGCTTCAGCTGAACCACACCTGTCACTGTAGGAGGACTGTAGCCACCATTTTGATCAGACTGCTACCAACACCCTGACTGACAGGATGTCAGGCTGTATTCTGACTCTGTCAGGGTTGGGATTGTTCTTTGTAATACTGCATTACTATTTTAATTTTCCTACTAAATAACTGTTATTCCTAATTCCCATATCTTTGCCTGAGAGCCCCTTAATTTCAAATTTATAATAATTTGGAGGGAGGAGTTTTACATTCTCCATTTCAAAGAGAAGCTTCTGCCTTTATTAACAGACACCTGTCCTTCAAACCAGGACAATTTTACACCTTTATTTTCACCCATGAGCTTTCTCCTATCCTATTTTCTCTCCTGTATTGCTCGTAAGGGGAGTGATAGAGTGGCTTGGTGGGCACCTGGCAGTGGTGTGGTCTTTATCTGTAAGTCTGAATTGAATAATCAGGAAAGGTAATGATGAAGATCTGATGTGCTACTCATACTGTAACATGTTCTATAAGCTCAACATATTTTACCAATCTTCAATTCACTTTGCAGAACATAAAAATTTATTTAAAGTACTTTACAGAATTTTAAAGTGTTGCAAAATAGTTTGGAGAATAATAAAGTTCAGTAGATCAGTCTGGCGCAGGAGGACTGTCACTGCTGAAAAAAGGAATGAGATTTATCAAGGACAGTGAATGACAACAGGGAAATATAAGCAAATTCTGTAAGACTAATGTTTGGACAAATAATTCACACTTCTAATATTATCATGTGAAAAGTCCAAAATATTTGAAATCTGACTTACAGTACTTCACTGGCTGCCAGATTTTCCCACTTAAAGTGAGAATTACTTGTTTCCATATCAAATGCTATCTTTCTGAAGTAATGTTAAATTTCAGTTTTCTGTCTGCCTCTAATTAGTGAAGGAAAATGCATGCTAGACTCCCATATGTTCTAACTACAAACTGAAGGTATTGATTTTAGCTTGGTATGCAGAGAACCCCCTACAATACTTTGTAAATATGTTCTTTATCAGGTCAAGTGAAGGAAATTGTGTGAACAAAAAGAAAGAGCATGGGATACAATTTATTCTGGATAGAGTGACCAGTTGCTTTTGAATTACTATGTTTTGTAATGGATTTAGGTTGCCAAAGATGTTGGTCGTTTTTGCTCCATAATTGAAATGTTTGCATATTTGTTTATGTGGCAGGGTAACTCTGGGGCATACTCAAAGGTCCCACTGACATCTCAGGTATGCAACAGGTACTATTGAATCTAGGAGAAGCTCTAAAGGGAAAAAAAAAAAAGAATTTTCTTTACTGGTATCATTTTTAGGAATTTCGTGTAAGTCAGCAAACTTATTTAGTGTGCATTGAATTCTTGTATCTAAGTAATTTATAACAACACTGAAAAGATCTGATGCTAAAATTGAGACCTCAGAAATATCTACTACTGTCTGTCAATGTGATATCTTGAGCCAAATTTTTGTCTGTTATCCTGTTGTTCACTAGCATCTATTTTATAATTGCAACAGGAGAAAAAATTCTTTTTCACAGGTTTTGTGGTGTTATAACCTCTGTTGTTGACGGTCCCAGTTGTAAACATATCCCAAATCTTCTGAGCAAATGTTGATATTTCTTGAGCTATTTTTATACCATCAATGCCTATTTGTCCGTATTCCTGACATCAGGTAAGATTAGTTGTTGGAATACGACCAGATGGCAGACAGAAGGACTGCTCCTGGTCTGTGGGAGCATGAACTGCCACAGCTTTCTGATAGTCTTATTTTCCTGAATGACAATTACCCTATGGACTCCTAGCAAGTGAATGATCATTTGGAATAAGAGACATCAATTTCAAAGTCTGAAGATTTGTGGGAATGAGGAGTATAAAATCATGATGTATAATTTCATATATGTCAAAATATAAGCACCAAAAGCCATCATATAATCTCTTAATATTCTTAGTACAGAGTTGTGAGACTTATTTAGGGTTTGGGTTTTTTATTTGCAGTGCAAGCATGTTTGTGTTACTCAGCTGTTCAAGTAGAGCCTACTGTAGTTTTAAATTTTGAGTTTATAATAAAGAACAAAATCCCTGCCATGCAGTTGTGCATTTTAGAAATAATAAGTCTGTATATTTTTTTCACTATAAAACATTTCTCTGAGTCTACAGGCACTCCCATCATGATGAGAAAACAGCATAACCTGTAATACATAAGGATCTTTAAGCTGACATAAACTTTGACAGATGGGAATATCAAGGAGTATTTGTCTAAGCACATTTCAAATTTACAGTTTACTACACTTTTACAATTTTCATGAAATAGAAAATCACTATTTGATTTTGGGTGGATAGGTAATTAAAAGAACTTCAGATTTCACGGAACAAAAAATGAGATGATGAAGACAGTGTCAGATGGGTAAGAATTACAATACTTTACAAATTAGGGGTCTTTCCACTTCTTTATAGATTTACAAATATACACATATTTTCTAAATCACTAAAGAAAATTTGTTTTAAATCGATGTTGAGGCAAGAATGATGGTTTACAAAGGCAGAGCTTATCTCTCATTCACTTGTAGTGGACACCAAAAACCCTTACCATGAGAGAAGTACAGAACCAGCCAAAGCAACAAAAAAGTAGTCTGAAAAGCTTCTAACGAATTCCCCTAAAATATTAAGCAGAGGCTGTGGAACTGCTCTCAGTTGTTTGCTGTTTCAATTGAATAGCATTTTATCCCCGTAGTCTCCTATGACTACTCTCTATGACTACTCAAGCAGCAGCAGAATGGATGTTTAACAAAACCTATCTCTTTTAAGCAAAAATGTAAGTGGAAAATAACCCATGGTCCTAATTAATGGTGTGACATCCTGGCATTCTACCAGTATTACTTCAGAAAAAAAAAAACCTGTGAGCTTCAGAAGTACATCTTTACTTACCCATTACTTTTTTTCTCCCATAAAAATCAAAAATTTGTAATTATAAAGAAAATCTTGCCCCCCAATATAATTCATGTTTTGAGTGAACAATACAGAAAAGGAACATTCACTGAGGCGATTGTTATAATTGTGAGGTATGTCTTCAGGAATAAATTCCTGCCTAATCTAAAACTGTAAAGATCTTTTCAAAGGATAAGAAGACGACAGAAGTTATTGCCAGCTTGGGAGAAAATTTAAAGAGTGATTAATATGAGGAGTTTTCTTTATGGATGCACTTCTTAAAGTGAATGAAAAAAACACCACTCAGTTACAGAAAGATCATTTTCCTGCCAAATACTTTCATTGCTGGAATCTCAGTCAACACAGAAAACTGTTTTCCTCTAAAGAGAATACAGACTTTATTAACTTGTTTTTTGCCATCCTGCTTTTTATACTGAATGCTTTTTAACTACAGTAGGCATAAAACTTCTGAATACTGAACTTCACGAGCTGGAAACAGGGAAAATAAATCAGCCACAGCAGAGAAATTTCTGTTGCTGGCAGTCTTTCATCTGACTTCAAGTACAAGATGTCAGACTCTGTCTTACTACCTGTACAATAATTTATACAATTGCCGTTTCAATAAACAGAATCTTTAATGGCTATGAAGAAGATGAGTTAGAAGAAATTACAATTTTTATCACCTGGGTTCTGTCTGGCTTTCACAGAGCTTAAATCATAGAAATTCAGTCAATCAACCAGGCAATAATACATATCCAGTATCAACATATGCATTTACCTTTATCTAAAATAAGGATTTTTCAGCTTTACAATATCAGAAGCCTTCCTTTCTAAATAATGTAGGTAGGCTTTCTACCAGTTGGAAATTTGAAATGGATTCCTGTATGAAGACAGTCCTATGTTTATTGAATGTGAAGGGAAACTTAGTAGCAAAGGATGAGGTAAAGACTGAAGTAATTTATGCCTTCCTTGCCTCCACGTTTTATAGCAAGGCCAGTTATGGTCAGGGTAACCAGACACCTGAACTGGTAGACATGAATGGGAAGCAGAATTAAAACCACGTTAAACCAGTGTAAAATGGGTAGTGACCTACTACATAATTTAGATACTCACAAGTCTATGGATACAGATGGGATCTCCCTAGGAAGGAGCTGGCAGAAGGCTTCACAAAGTCACTGTCCTGTTCTGGCCAGCACAGAGTTAATTTTTTGCAGTAGGGGACATGGCCAGGATCCAGACTATGCCACCTCATGCCGTGGTCAGGGCACCCTTGCAGCTCAGGTATCAGTGAGACAGATTGGGTGTTGTCAGGAGCTTCCATGTGAAGAGCAATATGGATTGTTCATCTCTTTCTTGTATGCTCTGTCATTAATATTGTTGCTGTTATTGTTCGTTGTCTTATTTCACTGCTTTTTCCAGTAATAACTCTTATCCCAATGCATGATCTTTACCTTTTGTGCCTCCAGTTTTCCTCTCCAGGCTGCTACGTGGGGAAGGATGAAGGGATGGAAGGGAGGCAGTGAACAGTGCATGATTTGGAATATTTCAGTGGTAACACTGGATGGTGTTGGGGAATACCATTCATAAACAGCCACTTAAAATTGTAAACCATCAGACCTGATTTACTGTAGTAGTCCCATCTGATGAGATTAGTAAATGTGACATCCATCTACAAGACCGTTTGGAAGAAGATCTGGGAAACTATAGGCTTGTCTGAGTTCAGTGTCCAGAAAAGTCATGACGAGGATAATGTTGAATGCCATTACATGGAATGTTCAGAGTAATCAGAAGATCAGGCCCAGGCAGCGAGGGTTTGTGAAAAGCAGGTTCTGCTGGACCGGCCTGATTTCCTTCCATGTCAAGGTGATTCACCTGGTGGATGAGGGAAACGTTAAATGTGTCATCTACTCAAATTTTAGTAAGGCCTTTGCTACTGTTTCCCAACGCATTCCCCAAGAGAAACTGTCTGTTTATAGCTTGGATGAGCGTATTCTTCACTGAGCAAATTGGCTCATTGGCTGGGTCCATAGGGTAATAGTGGTGGGAGATAAATCATGTTGATGGCTGCCCCCCAGGGCCCAGTGTTGGAGCCAGTTCTGTTCAATCTTTATTCATTTTCTGAATGAAGAGTTGAGTGTGCCCTTGGGCAGTGTGACACCTAGATGAGTAGATCGATTTGTAGGTTCTGCAGAAGGATCTACACAGGCTGGGTCAATACCTGAGGCCAAATATATGAATGCTGAGTTCTGCCTTTGGGTCACCATGACCTCAGGCAACTTCAAACAGTACTACCAGTTTGGGGAGGAGTGGCTGGAAAGTGGCTCAATAGGAAAGGACCTGGAGGTCCTGTTTGACAGTGGCTGAATATGAGCCATCTGTGCCCAGGTGGACAGGTAGACAACGGCGTCTTGTATTAGCAATAATGTGGCCAGCAGGACGAGGGCAGTGGTTGTCTCTCTGTTCTCAGGCACAGCTGAGGCCACTGACAAAGCCAAATCTCAAAACCTCTGTTCAATTTTGGGCTTCTCACAAGAAGAAATACATTGAGGTGCTGGAGTGTGTCAAGGGGAGGGTAATGAAGTTAGTTAAGGATCAGGAGCACAAGTCTTATGAGGAACAGCTGAGAGACCTGGAGTTGCTGAGCCTGAAGAAAAGGAGGCTCAGGGGTGACCTTATCACTCCTACAACTGCCTGAAAGGAGACGTGGTCAGCCTCCTCTCCCAGGCTGGAGTGACAGAACAAGAGAACATAACCTTGTGCTGTCTCAGGAGGGGTTTAGGTTGGACATTAGGAAGGATTTCCTCATAGAAAGTACGACTAAACATTGTAATGGGCTGATGATGCAGGTGGTGGGATCAGCATCCTTGGAAGTATTTAAGGAAAGATGAATATGCCACTTATTGCCATGGGCTGGTTGACATGGTGGTATTCAGTTGTAGGTTGGACTTGATCTCAGAGGTCTTTTCCAGCCTCATTGATTCTGTGACCCTGTGATTCTTTAATAATAATTGCATTGAATTTTTTAATTTGCAAATTTTCCAAAGTAATAGATACAGACCTAAGGAGTTTAAATTATATGTAGGCTGCATTTACGAATCTGAGTGCAGAATCACACCCAAGTGAACTTTAATTAGTTAGTTGCTCTCTTTTCAGAAGTATCATTATCAAACCTCAGCTTATGTTGCAAATTTACTTCCCTCATGTAATTTCTCTTGCCGTATCTCTTCTGCTAAATCTGTGCAATACTGTCATTTGATCCTGCACAAATTTAGAGATCAAATTCTCATAGGGTCTTTTCACTTCTACTGAATAATATGTTCGCTTTTGTGCAAGTTCATAAGAAGCCAGACTTTGCATATCTCTGGTTTTGCAACTCACATTTAGACCAATAGTACAGAGTTTTAAAAAATGTAAATCCTTCCTTTTTCAAAGAGAGTTTTGTATATTTCAGGGTTAATAATTTTACAAAAGTCAGTAAATAGTCTTTTTGCAGGGTGAAGTTAGAAAGAAAGAAGACATCTCCAGAAGGGTTAGTGAATCTTTTGTCCCATATAAAGAAGTTGTTTTAGAGCACTGTAAAAGACATAGCTTCCAATATTTTCTGTGCTCTTCTTTATTTTATGAAACCATTAGCTTGTACTCACATACACAAAACACCTTTTTAAAATGGTTCTTATAAATATGTTGGCATCTGCCACAGATTTCAAAAGCACTAAAGAAGGGAGAAACAAATACTAATCCAAAAATAAATTTAAGATTTCTTAATTACCGTAAATTATGAAAAATCATTAGAGTAGTCAGATTTGACTATACATATATGCATTTAAAAAGTGCGTCTCTTTGGTACTCCAGTACATAATATTAATATGTAGAATATATTTTCAGGTTTGCTTGTTTGTTTGTTTGTTTTTTTGTTTGTCTAGACATTATTCAAGATCTCATATGTTTTCTATCTAGCAAAAAAGAAACTGTTAAGCAAAATATTGCCTGAGAAGTTGCTCTACTATTAGTATTTTTTAAATTATAAAGCTGCAAGTTCAAGAATTACATTCTGATCAAGATTTAAAAGAACTTCTAGAAAATGTAAAATAGAGATACTCCTGATCACATCTTTGGATTTGTTTTATATTTTAGCTGTGGTTAGCCAAAAAGCTTGTATTAAGTAATTCCCAAGATACCAATAAAATAAAAGATCTGGACAATTCTTTGTAAAAATAACCTATCTGATTTTGGAATGATTCAGAATACTCCTAGGAACTACTTAATGCCTGAAGTCAAACGTGTAAATTTGTGGTTTTCTTATAGACTAGACTTCAGTTCTAATAAAGTCTGTAGAGTAAGTGGAGAGCAGCTGCAATTTCTCTGTGAGTTTCCTTGCTTTAGCTGAAGTTTAAAACAGGGTTCAGGCTGCCATTTGTCTTGGCTGTAGTCTTCAATGACTTGCTATAAATAATGAAGTTGCTGGAAAGCTGATAGAGACAGCTGGAAAATAAAAAAGTCCTGTAAAGGTCAAATTGATTTTAACAGGCTCCTGTAATCTTCACATAGTAATCTTGAAGCTCCCCTAAATTTCTGAAACAGAAATGTCACTCAAATAAGTAAATTTTTGCAATATTCCCTTCAGAGGTCAGGAAGATGTCCTATTTTGGATTCTTAAAAAAGCTTTTTTACTATTTCAGAAAATTAACCATAGTTATACTTAAGGCTGGCAAATATTCTGTTCAGATATTAAATATCCAAAGCTGATATTTTAGACAATTTAAAATGTAGTTTCTGTATGGATTCTGTCAACAACACACAAATTTTACAAATTTTCCTGGAATTTTAAGAGTTAATAAAACCTTCTGGAATTCATTGGAGATATGGAGGAAACCTTAGGTAAGCAATGGCATTGCAAAAACACATGACCACTGAATGTGCTTTTTAATTCTACTTCTCTCCCATTCTTTATGGAAACAGAATCACAGAGCCATAGAGTTATGTAGGTTAGAAAAAACCTGTAAGATCATCAAGACCATCCATAAACCTTGCACTGCCAAGTCCATCACTAAACCATGTCAAACCATGCCCTTAAGTGCCATATTTGCACATCTCCTAAACACCTTCAGGGATGGTGATTCCACCACTTCCTTAGGCAACTTGTTCCAACACTTGACAACTCTTTCAGTGGCTAGTTTTTTTCAGTAGTAGGTACAGCTTGATGCATTTTCTTATCCTATCACTAATTATCTGGGAGAAGAGACCAACACCCCTTGCTACAACCTCCTCTCAGGCGGCTGTAGAGAGTGATAAGGTCACTTCCTGCAGCTGTTAAATCCTATTCCCTGTATGTGAAATAGCCTTCCAATTGACAGAAACATAGTATTACGAAGACATAATGTCAATGGCATAATACAGTTAATGATTACATTGTGCCTTCATAAGAAAGTGGCATTATTACCTTGGAACCAAGAGTAATAAGGCTTTGACATGCCCCACAGACTGAATGAGTGTGGACTTGGTAATGTAGAGTAATTTTTTGACATCAAATAATGAAATTTGAACTAACAGTATCGACCCAGGACATACTGACTCTGTCTTCAATGATGATTGACTCTTTGGGTTCGGCCCAAATTTAGAGTTGAAATGTCTGTTTCTTCCTCCTTTCTTTCACGGTATTTCTAAAATTCAATTTCAAAAGAAATGTTAATATGTTTCAAAGCAGTCATGCGCATCGGATTCATGTACTGCTTTTATCCAAAAGACCATGAAATAACAATGATCTAGTTCTGTAATCAGTATTTAATAATACTTAATACATTAGTTTAATTTTAAGGAGATACAAAGGATTAGGTTCTATTTCCAAACCAACTTACTTGTCCATATATAAAACTTCCTTGAGCAAGAGGAAGAAAGCATTTTAGGAGTTCATTCTAGGTGGGGAAAAAAGCATCCTAAACTGACAATAATAGAATTTGAGTATTATAGTAAAGCTGTTAGTAAGTCATAATAAATCCAATACAGAAATGAGAAAATTAAAATTTCATTGTATTTTTATAGAGATTTATTGCTGGGAGAGCAAGTGTACCTCCATTATATTTTCCCCCTTATTTAACTAATTGTGCATAGAACTCAACAGTTGCACAGACACCTCCACAGAACTATAAGTGCAACTCCACTGTTGATGTAAATCTCATAGTCCCCAAAGTGAAAATAGGTTTTCCTTTGGTATGTATCTTGACTTTCAGATTTCAATAATTCAGTGAATTGATAGCTATTTTGATTGAAGGCATTAAAACTGCTGAGAAAAAATGTTCTGACTTGTAAAATTTTTACATGCTAATTAAAATGCTCAGTAGCTGACTAATTTCTAAATACAGACACGGAAAAACAGAAGATACAATCAATTCTTTTTCCTCTGCAAATAAAAACTATATGAGTGACTGCAAGTTACCTCAATTAGTTATTTTAATGACATGACATTTACTACCATGCTTATGAATACTCTAGTGGGAAATATACTGAGGTCTGTGGAAATAACCTAAGATCCATAAAAATAAATTAAAAATAAGTTTTCAAATGCAAGAACTTTCATTCTTTTGCAAACATGGTATTGGAGGTCAAATATACTCTAGGGAAAGAGCAATTTCAGGAGTCAAGTCATACATAAATTATCTAGTAGTATGAAATTGCGATATTATTCTTGGAAACCAAATCAGTGATTGTTTGTATGCTGGCTTTTAACATCTTTAGGTAGCAATTGATTGATGATGATTCATATGAATATCCCTCAATATCTCTAGCTACTCAGAGATTTTTTTCCAGTGATAAATAATACTTTGCTTGGTTCATCTGTTTTTCTCCTTTATAATGAAAGTCTTTTCATGTGTAGTTTATCAGTATCTACTTTCTCTGAGGCAGATACAAACACCAGACTATGGAACTAAAAATATAAACACCAGAAGTAAATAGAGAAGGATGAAATACATTGAAGAATAAAATTCCTTCTTTTCTAATCAATGAGCCAACATGAAAACAATTATTTTAAAATGTCTGTTGGTACCACCTCTGGCAATTTTTAGAATGTTTTTAGAAGTTGTACTGATGGATTTTGGTTAGGTATAGCAATATTTAGATCACTGCAAGTGAAGCAATGTTGACTATGGAGACACATTAAACATACTACAAGGCATTTGCAAAATACTGTGGATGAGATTCAAGTAACTTTGAAAGGGTTCTTTCTAACCTCACCTAGTCATCCAAGCATCCCTCTTCAGTCAATAGGCATTTAATGGGCGTGATCCATCTTACTTTAATCAGTATATCAAAAAGTAGGCTAAAGTATTTCAGACATCTGCTTTAGGATGAGCTGCACTCTAATAATGACTTCTCTTCTACATGGATTGAAGCAGCAACTTCAGATGCCTGGTCAGATTTTATGTATGCGTTATAGGTATGAAGTTATAGAATTGAAATTCAGTTGATACACTTCTGTTTACTCTTTTATTAGCTTATATTCATACACTCAATTGTTAAACAATTGAACCTCAAGAATTCCAGGATTCTTCTGAGGACTGGTGATTCATTTATTGCTATGACATGTATTATCAAGACAGTATGTTTATACTGCATTTGTGATGCACTTAATTTAGAGATTTAATCCATGAAAGTGAGTAACTAGAAAGAATTGTTCCAAATATATATGTTATTACAATCACTGCCAGCACAATTCCTACCCAAAGTAAGGAAATATAAATTTAGTTACCATGGACACTTAGGAGAAATTCTTTCTAAACTTAAATTACTCCTCTAAACTTCATGCAGATTAACTCCAATTATGACGTGCCTCCATTCTTTCTTGTGTAGAAACATCTGCTAAGACCTCAAAACCTATAAAGTGGCTATTCATTTATGCGTACATCAGCATTAGTGAAAACTAGTAACAGAGATTGGCAGATCAACATTTTTGGTGCTGAGAGCCCAGTGCTTATCTCAGATATTTTTGTTGCAGATTACTGGTCATGTCCAGCCTCTCACCACCAGAACCCCAAAACCCTTCCTGGCAGGGCTGCTCTCCATCTGTCCATCCCAAGACAGATTTTGGTACTGAGGGTTGCTCCAACCCAGGTGCAGCACTTTGCACTTGGTCTTGTTGAACATCATGAGATTTGTGTGAGTTCACTCCCTGAGCTTTTCTAAGTCCCCAGGGAAGGCATCCTGTCCTTCAGATGCACCAGTCAGCTTGGGGTCACTTGCAGATTTGCTAAGCATGCACTTGATCCCTTTATCTACATTGTTAATGAAGATGTTAAATAACAATGGGGAAACTCAGTGTTAATAACACAGACAGCTGAGGGACACCACTTGTCACTGATGTTCTTTGGGACCCTGAGCTGTTGATCACTACCTTTTAGATGCCACCACCCAACCAACAACCTAGCAGCCCACCCACCAAATCCATTTCTTTCCAATACGGAGAGAAGGATGTTGTAGGAGACCGTGCCAAAGGCTTTCCAGATGTCCTGATAAATGACATCTGTAGTCATTCTCTTGACCACTGATAGAGTGAACTCCATCATTCAAGGCCACTATGCTGGTTAGGCAGGACTTGCCCTTGGTGAAGCTGTGCTGGCTGTCCCAAACCACCTCTCTGTCCTCCATATGCCTTAGCACGGCTTCTAGAACTATGTGTTCCATGGTGTTCCTAGGCACAGAGGTGAGGCTCACAGGTCAGTAGTTCTCAGGGTCCCTCTTTCTATCCTTTTAAAAGATGGGTGCAATATTTCCTGTTTTTCCAATCACCTGAGACTTCACCTGACCACCAAGATATTTCAAATACCATGGAAAGTGCCTTGGCAATGGCATCAGCCAATTCCCTCAGGACTCTGGTGCGGATCTCATGCAGAGTCTTGCACACATTCAGGTTCCTCAGGTGGTCATGAACCTGATGCTTAGTTGCAGGGGGAGGGACTTTCCCTCTCATGTGCCATCCTGCTGTCCATCTATTCAAGAGGTGTGGGAGGAGAGGTTTCCCTTGAGGACTGAGCCAAAAATACTCTTCAGTACCTCAGCCACCTCCTCATCCCTTGCCACCAGTCTTCCAACATTGTTAACAAGGGGGGGTCATCCTCCTTTGACCTTCCTTGTTTACCTGTCTTTGTTTCCACCACCTGTGTGTTTGTTTCTTTCCATCTAATTTACCCAGCAGGGTCCTCCTCAGTCATGCTGGTCGATTCCTTGCCAAACATCTTGCTCTTAGGGATTGCTGGCTCCTGTGTTCTATGGAAGGCTTCCCTAAACACCTTCCAGCTCAGTTCCATTTCCTTGTCCTGGAGAGCAGTGTCCTAAAAGATCCTATTCCCTATCTCCTTAGAGCTGGCAGTTTGCTTTTCTAAGGTTTGGGGGCCTAACTTTACTCCTCAGCAGATCCTTATCCCTCAGGACTGCAAACCACCAATTCATTTTCACTACCTTAACATCTATTGTCAGTCTCCAACCTTGAACTAAACATTCAATTACCTATGTTAAAATAAACCTACAAAAATTATATAGACATATAATAAATATATCTATTTGAACCTGCACAAAAATTGGAAGGGTTTTCAATTGGCCTTTTCTTTTTATAGTTTCCTGGTAAAATTTTTAATTTCTAGCTTTTCTTACATTATAGCAAAATCACTTCCAGAACTGCAGTGTTTTTTAATTTATTTTAGTGAATATAAGTAAATATTGAAATGCAGCCTTTTTTTATTTGGCAATATTAAGAGTCAATAACGTGAATTTTAAATTATGGATACTTGTATTTTCTGCTGTGTATGTGTAGAAAAGATTTATGCTGCTATGATCCTGGCAGCAATGGTGAGGATACTATGGTAAATCCTTTATCCAGCATAATGCTGTTAGACACCTGAATAAAGTTTAATGTTATTAAACAGAATTTCATTATTACCTTGTCCTCTTGGGTATACCTTTCTTCTTCTAGAAAATCTGCTGGGACTGGCATTTCATTGGAATCTGTCTCAGTGCCTTCCTGGAAGCCTTTGCCTTATCAAAAGCATTTGATTCTGCTTTTTAGATAAAAGACCTTCAAAAGTATATTTTTAGTGATTTTTTTCTTGTTCTTTCTTCTATGTGGCATTTCCAACAATATTATATCTCATCTATTTCAGCCTTTCTCTGCTTTTAGCAATATCTAGAAAGGGAATTATATCTATGTTTATGACAAATCAAATCCTGTTTGATCTTTGGAAATGATTCATAATTTTATTTCCATTTATGTGTTGCATACAGCTGTTGAATAATCACTCAGAAATTATTATGTTCAATTATTTGCTATTTTTTTCCTCTATATATCACTGATGAATTTCAAATAAAAGAATTTTTTAAAAACAAACCATACTAGCAGAGACATAGCAAATAAAATTTGAAATGACTACTTATTTAGTGAACATTATTTGTCACAAAACTCTATAAAAATTCTGATGTTCACAACAATTTGCATGACTGTCCAGCTACATAAAATATGCCGTGAGCAACACAAGTTGATCAATCACCACCTGGGTATTTTAACACTCATCCTTGTAAAAAGATAGGAATAGAAAAGAAAGTTCTTGATTTCTGTTGGTTAATTTCTGTTGGTTAATTTCTGGTTTTACACCACCCTAGAAATTATGCTATTTTTCTTTTTCCCAGCCCAGCACAAAACCTTCGGGTTAAGTTTGTTTGTGACTAAATGTCACAAAACTTATAGTCTTCACTTTTATACAATGAATTCCCACCTTTCCCTGATCCATCAATGAAAGATACATTGTGTAAATAAATGTTCTCAGTTTCTTTTAACAGTAAGTGAACAAATACTTCAGGAAACTGCCCACTATAGCATATATTCTCATCTCTCCAGAAGAAAACCTTTGTTTCATTCTTTGGATACTAGGGTGCTCTTGGAGAACCAAAACTTCATGAAGCTATTTTTTTCGAAGAAAAAAAGGAATCCTAGGGCATATCTTTTTGCACGATTCTTAGGGACTGATAAAAGATTTACTGAATTCTGTGATGAATTTTACACTGAATGCAATAAGTTTTTAAATAAACCCTTTGTGAAACCTTCCATACCGGCAATTTTTTGCTTACTATGTGTCATAAAAAGTTTTGCTTAGGCCGAAATATCTTATTAGCATTTTATTGTATTATGAAGTTTTCCATTGGTGCTTATTTTCTCAGGAATAATGGGTTTCTGTTTGGTTTTAGGTTTTTGATTGGTTGGCTGGCGGGGGTGGGGTGTGTGTATATCCACATGTGGTTTTGGTTGGATGGTTGGTTTTAGGTTGTTTTGCTTGGTTGTCTGTTTAATTTATAAGCAAGTCAAGATTTTTGGGGATAGATTTACCCTTGACACTCATTTCAAGATACATATGATCCCAGGGAAAACTAGATTCTTCTTCAGACAGAAGATGACTGGAAGTCCATCCATCTGGATGGACATCAGAACAATCACAGGCTTAATGCAAGTATGTGATCTACTTAATTGACTTTTATGTAAATGTATCTAGAAGAGCTTAAGGAAATAACAAGTATACATCAGCCTATCACTGTCACAAAACAATCTATCACTGTGAGGAGTTTCTCTGACCCAACAGATCCAATTAGAATTTAAATTAGAATTTTTTCACTGTTCCGGTTAGAAAAGGTGGTTGTTTCCAACTGGACAATTCTGACTGATTTTACTGATGTAATGTTGCCCATGAAAATATGGGTATTCTCCAGTGGCTATCAATGAAATGTTATTCTGCTGTTTTACAGTCAATAATTTCATAATTTTACTGCTGCTCACATATATTGTGTGAACAGATATATAACAATGTAGAATAATGTTGTAGAAGATGTACTGCACAAAATTTCTCAAACCAGAACCTTTTCAGTTCCAGTCTTCCCCCCACAACTAGCACATCATTATGTTTTAATTATTAATGTATAATTTCAAACCAGTATCAGAGCTTCAAGTAGAATTCATGGATTCAGCTAGCAGTGGAAATCCTATCTTCATTTCTCCTTGCTTTTATTACTTTATTTGAAGTACATTAAACTAATACTATGTTACTATTTGCTTTTGAGGTTTTAAAGTTATTCTCTCCTGGTGATTGTTTCTTAAGCCTATATTAAATCAGAACTTCTAAAAACAAAGTGTTACAAACATTTAGTCTCTGCCATTGACAAAATGAAAATACTCGATTTTGGTCAAGATTGTAAAATGGCATATTAATGACTTGTTCCTGTTGATATGAATAGAATTACCCTGAGGGGAAAAGCTACTACTCTTTTGCAAGTGTCTTAGGTAACTAACTTATCCAAATGGTAAAAACACAGAAGTTTTGAATCAATTTATTCCCATTAATTGAAAGGCTGTTTTGTAAGAGAGACGTATAAATTTAGATCATGACAAGAAATGCTGACAATTTTTCTTTATAAGCTCTAAGGTCTTAAATTTGAATCTTAAAATAGTTTTTACTTAAAGCTCTGTGATATATTAAACTGTGCTATATTGGATAAAATTAACCTTTCCAGAGGGATTATTGTGTTATCTGTTCCAAATAAAATTACTTTGGTCCTAATATCTTCATGAAAAAGAACAGAAGATGTCAGTACTATGAATTTATGAAAAGAAAACCTGCTGATTGTAAGATATATTATAATTTAAGTGCTCATTACATCATTGTTTGGTATATCCAGTGGACCATACCACAGAGGTTTTTGGTACATCTAAGACCTACAAGTGTTTATTCGTAATTGCTACAGCTCACTAATTGAGCTACAATAAGTTCATAACTTTCTAGAAAGGACTTGCCCAAGAAATAATTACCATTTAGACCTCTTGTGTGTGGTTTGTGCCTCTCTTGTTCATATGGTTAAGTATATAAATACTAATCTCAGTATTATGATTTTGCATCTAATCGCAGAAAACATCAGGAAGTTTATATTCTGACTGTCATTTTGCTTTTCTTTTTCTGTTATCTATCCTTAGAACCAGTCAGATCTATTTAAACTCATCTGGAGGAAGTATCAGCCTGCTATCTGTTAGTCTTCACTGTTTTGAAAGAATAAAACCATCCATTCTAAGAAAATCACACAGCAAATCACACTCCAAAGGACTCCCTAACTGGGTTGGGCTCAAATACCCAGGGGAACTGCATACTATCTTCAATCTAACAGAAAGTTTTTTCTCATGACTGCTTGTGCCATGTCAATAGCACTTAATTGCCAACAATTTGTTTGCTACAAGACCCTCTGCAATGCTAGACAGTTTGCTTAAACCTGGGTCTCTAGAAATCCATCTGTTCACCTGTTGCAAATTAAATGTGAAGATACTTGCATCAGCATTTTTTTTGTATGTTAAGGACCAAGTATTCTTTTTCAGCCACCACTACAATACCAAAAAATGGCATAAAGGCTTGGATTTTTTTTCCCCACCCATTATTATACTTTTTCTGATAATCCCAGGAAGCAAATCAATGCAAAAAAGTTCATGCAAAAGTTCCTTGTCTGCAGGAATCAGAATTCAGATGATGGC
This sequence comes from Tychaedon coryphoeus, assembly GCA_013398595.1. Classification (NCBI taxonomy): domain Eukaryota; kingdom Metazoa; phylum Chordata; class Aves; order Passeriformes; family Muscicapidae; genus Tychaedon; species Tychaedon coryphoeus. The sequence goes on from WBND01000697.1 coordinate 365,521, forward strand.
ATGAGGCCAAATAGAGCTGTACAAATGAAAGCCTAATTGCTGAAAGGACATATTACTAGATAAAAAACAGAATAAAGGGTATCTTATCAATAAATATATCAGAGGGAAAAAAAAAAAGCCTAATTGTGTCTCTTAGAAAAGGTGAAGTTTTGTTGCATAGGGAGAATAATTTTACATTCAAACGACATGTTCCAGGCACAAATAATATCTCTTTTCAGACACATATCCCCAGAATACATAACTCTGTGGATGTAGTGCAGTAGTCTACACTATGTGATTTTACATGCTAAAACATGTGCAAATCATGCTAATCATTCTAAAGATACTCTTTCCTCCTCATATTGGAAATGAGAGCAGACTCAAAATACTAAAAATTTTGATTTCTGAATAAAAAATAGTTTGAAAACTGTCCATAAACTGTTTGCTACATTGAAAACCCAATTTCAGATATTACTATATTTCTTTAGAATGGCCTTAGAACAACTTTTCATGAAGCAAAATGAAGCAAAAATATATCAGGAGGGAAAAACTATTATTTCTTCCCCTCTTACTCAATGCTTGGCCAAAATTCAAAAGTTGATCAGATCATGCATTTTTAACAAATTCAAAGGTATATTTCATCCAATATAGGGAATATGAAACATATTCAATACAAAAAAACTAGCAATTACTATTTGAAAATCAGTAAGCAGTTTCCACAACAGTTTCTCCTGAGTTACTCAAGAATTTCAAACAATTAATTCATTTACATATTTACTCCAAAATTACATACTTCAGAACTATAAGACAATAAAGATCAGGGTCTGGTCTAAAAATCTGGTCTACTATTAAATCGAAAAAAACAAAGGCAATTGATAAGATAATGAAAATACAAGCTTTAGATATCTAATTTTTCAATATAATATGCTTATTGTAGAACTTCAGAAAAAAAAAGTTTCAAAAACAAACAAACAAACAAACAAACAAAAAAACCCAACAAAAAACCAAACCCTTAAATGTTCAGAACAAAGGAAGAATGTGTCAGCATAAATAAAGATATTATGATGATCTGTTAGGTTGGAAAATCCAAGAGGGGATCATACTGCTGTCATCCAAACAAGTCTACAGGAATCAGGTAAAAATAAATACTAAGCTCATTTAACTACCTACCTGGGCGTCAGCTTTGTTTGCAATTTTATGATGACCCACGGTGTAACACAATATCCTGTCACTTGCATTGCATGTTTTTTCTTCTTCATAACAGTGAATTTACATCAGTTTAGCCCTTCTAAATAAGCAGCAAAAGCTTATTGTTTTTTATAACTGTGTTTTTTACTCCTTTAAATCTGTTTTTCTCTCTGTACCATTCTATTTTTATGCGTTTATTTTCCCTATCTAAAGGAGGAAAAATATTTTCCATGTGTAATATCATTAAGCTTTTCTCACATTTACATGACCTGGATCAGCTCATTGTCAGAAATAAGAAGTCAGTGAAAGTTTATTAGTTTAGCTGGTGCTCTGACGATAGTAGACCAAGTATGTATAAATTAATTGCATTCTGGCAAATATCCATAACACTGCCATATAGGAAGGTTTTACTGATACATTTTTTACCCCAAAATAGCAATTTCATAATACTTTTACCCAGATTTATTGAAGGGAAACAAGTTCCTGGATGGAAGACTGTGTGCCAGTTCCTTGGAAAATTCAAGAGCATTGAATTTTCTTGGACCAACAGATCTAAAGTCCTGTCTTTTACACGTATATAGGTGGCCACTGAATATCTTAATGATAAAAAGTTCACTTTCCTGTGTAAAGTTGTATAAAGCTGTATAAAGTTCTTCATACATCCCATCCAACCAAATTTAGAGAAAATCATTAAAATGCAAAATAAGACCATTTTGCAAGGAGTGGATATTGCAGCCCTCAGAGATTTATGATGGTGCCTGGGTATAGTAAGAAGCAATAGTATGGATAAAATACAACTTGTCTTAATATAAGGCATTTTCAAGGGTAGTCTCAGCAAAGCTATTACTAATCTTTCAAGCAATAATGATTTCCTTTTTCAAGGCCAATTCTTATTAAGGGGGCCAAGGTTATAGGGCTTTTTGCACAAGACCAAAAGGCTGTAACTTTCTCAAGTACATATGATTTGGTCTAGTCAAAAACTGTAATTAAGAATGGTCAGGAAAAGTTGAAGAAGGCCAAGTTCATGGTCACTTATGGTAAGAGATGTGAATGGAGGATTTCCTACATCAAGTGTGATTGCTTTGAGCACTGGGCTAAAAAAACTCAAAGTTAAGTCTTAAGGATTACTTAGAATCTTTTAGAATGACTTAAAACTAGAGAGATCTAGAAACATTAAATCATACAAAGGTGAAAACTGTCAAAGAGGTTCCAAAATCCATCCCTCTCCCTACTTTGCCAACATATTTCAGTGTGAAATACAGTTCTTTTCCCCAGCAAAATGAAGTTTTAAAACATCTTTTACAAAGTTATATATTCAATAAAAAGAACTCTAACAATTATAATACTTTTTAAGCTTAATTGCATAAAATTAAAAATAACTGATTATAATGACAAAAGCCCTGAAATATCTAATATCTTCCAAACTTCCACCACCTTCCATTTTATCTTTCTAGGAATTTACTTGCTACACATTCTAGCCTGAGGTTTCTTCCAAGGCTATAAATATTCTACATTTTGCTACAGGAATTATTTTCCTTCCCTGACACCAATATCATTAGACAGATAGGTTTTTGGGGTTATATCATGGGGTAAATCATGGAAAAATTGTAATGTAATGAAGAATATGAGGTGTTTGGAGTTTTGGTGGAGATTTGAGTGACCTGATCTATTAGAACGTGTCCCTGCCCATGGCAAGGAGGTGATGCCTTAAGTTTTAGCTTTTATATTTTTTAAATTCTATACTGCCTTAGAGTGTAACTCTGAACTTCATATAAAATGTTAGTAAGTTCTCTTCACAGTTTAGTTAGAAAAAACAATCTTTTTCCAGCCTAAGAACCAAGGACACTGTTACAGCTCTTGGCCCAAAAATTGTGAATAGCAGCAAACTGAGGAAAGCAATCTGGGAGGATGGGATTTCATAACCTGAAGCTGTGATTGCACAATTAGCCCAAATATGTAACTGGACCAAAACTTCTACAAGGGTGAAAACTCGTGACTGATCATCCCCCTTGGGTCCATCTTGGGTGGAGCCACTGCTGAACTCTTGTACTGCCCAAGGGGTGTTCTTTGAAGACTTTTATCAAATACCTAATTTATTCCTTTAACACTGTCTAGCCTCTGTTCCAGGTCAACCTCTCATAGGAATCAGGGCATCTGTATTAGATGGCCTTTGATGGTTCCTTCCAACCCAAACTATTTTATGATTCTGTGATTCTAGTATTTTTTAAAATTACATTCTTTTTCAGCTTGATTTAACTGTCAGCACATTAACACAGACGTATTACTGATCAGTGTTGCCAGTAGCTACATATTGTCATTTGTGGAAAATTTAAAATCAGAATTAAAAAGTTTGAAACTTGCGTTTCGATACCAGAATTAAATAGGTTTGGATGACTTTCAGGTAAGATAAGTCATAAGGAAGCTTATTTGTTTTATGACAGAGACAAAAAAACTTTGACAATATTGTGGTTTTTCTCCATGTGTCTGATGCTTTGTACAGAGTTGCCCCAAGCAATTCTATCTTTTGTGCTTGTGACTTTGGCTAAGGTTCTTTTAATTAAGAATGTATGTCTGTGATTGAATGGTGCACTAACAGTAAGAACCAATGTACTGAGGTCAAAGACTTCCACGGTTATACTATTAATTATCTATGTGTTTATCCTTTTCATTTTGATATGAGTGCCTGGGGCAATCTCAAAATCTGAACAAAAGAGCTCTTGTTTTTCTGCATTGGTCAACAATAGTACCTCTATATCATAGCTTGTTTCCTGTATCATGGCAAGAGGAAACGATGGATACATCTATAAAAGTCTATAACAATAGTTTAGAATTTTCAGAATGTAAAGTAATAAATCAGAAATATGCAAAAACCCTAGAAGCTAGACTCATTTTCTCATGGATGTCATTTCATCAGTTAATTCTCCTTGGTACTCTTCTTTTCAACTATGAGTTATCTAATTAAGGTATTATTAACTAACATAGTTAAATGTTTTATAACATACCAGAAATATTTCAAGATTTTTTTCATATGTTTGTTTATCAGCTGCTCTCAGAGGGCTCTCAATTAGCAAAATCTAAGCTCCTACTAAATTATTTCTTTATGAAAAGGAAGCAGAATTAAATTGACTGATAAGAAGGTTGTAGGTGGTTTTCTTGCTCACCTAGCTATACTAAGTATGGTAGTGCTTATAAACATCATGTCTATGGATTTCCTCTTTCCCAGGAAGAAGCTTAAACTTCCTAGGAACTCTGGAGTAGAGAAATATAATTAGAACTTATGTATTCATATGTGTATCTTTTCACTAGGCTGAAATTAAGATTGCAACTTCTGTTTCAATGGTAACTCAGTAGCCTCCTATAAGAACATTTTTCAGGTTCATCAGAATTTGTAAATTTTACTCACCCTTTGCTTAAGTGGTACATAATTACTAACATGAACAAAAATATACTTACTGCCTCTGCTGCTGCTGCTTCTCACTGGAAAGATAGGGACATTTTCTTCACTTCAGCTAGAGTATTTTTTGTGACTGTAACAAAATAAAACTTACTTGACTGAATAATTTTACTGCCAATAGGATTAGTTTCACTGTAGTTCAATTAATTATGCCAGTTTTACTCTTCTACTGCTACAAGCTATTTGTCTGGCTTAAATTCCATGCTTGCTGCTGGTGGACTTCTTATTAAGCCTATTTTACATGGAGATAAAGAGAGGGTCAGAGAGGATTAGTGGTTGTCTAAGGTTGAGCAACTCTCACTAGTACATAATTTAAAAAAAAAAAAAGCCAAAATAAGCAAATTTATGTATTATTCTATTCACTTGGAATAGTCACAGTGAGAAATCTCAAATTTCTGGAGCATTTTGAAAGTCCTGTGAGCTCAGAAAGATTGAAATGGGCAGAAAAAAAGAGTGGGGGAGGATACACTCCCATATGGCAAAGGCAAACTTAGTATTTGATTAGACTTGAGCTATTTTTATGTTGCTCTGAAAATCAAAACCAGAATTCTATACGCTATAATTATCATTCCTGCATTAGAATAGATTTTTTTTTCAGAATCAGATTTGCCTAAATTGTTCATCTAGATTTTTTTAACAATATTCAATCAATAAAGTTACCTTACAAAGTCTGGGATTCAAATTTCACAATTCAGTAGGAATATTAACAACACTTGACTCATTCTGGTTCCTTCCAAACTGCTTCAAAATTCATATTCAGCAACATTTGTCTAGAATATTACTATTTGCTTTTATTATCCCAGTATTAAATTATCCATTAAATTATCCTTTTCTTCCTCTAGTAATGTCATTTTTTAACTTAGAGGGATCTCCTTTGTGATTTATCAGACAAACTCATGATTGGTATCTTTTCCTGTAGAATGCTGCTACCTTACTAGGTCTTCTGTCCTACTCCAAACCTTACAATAACTGTTGTTTGAATTGTTTAGATTCCCTCACATTTGAGGCTTCATGTCTGAATCAGAAGATAATTCAAAGTGAAAATAACAATAATATAATAACAATAAACTGATCTTCAATTTCTGCTTGTGATTCACCAAGTTACCTGTCATTCTTTACATTTGAAGTTCTTATCTCTTCCATATCTCCTGTAGTAAATTTATATTTCTCAAAAATTCAGTGTTTTGTCTACAGTTAATCCTCTTCATTTCCTTTTATGGTAATGAATTATGCTTACAATTTGTGCAAAGTGTGATCTGAGTTTACAGTCTGTTTCCTTTTGACTTTTCACTTGCTACATATTATTCAACTGGATTGAATAAACTAAAGTTCAATCTGACTGATTTCAGCACCATCTTGGGACAACTGTAGAGGACTGAGAAGATGCTAACCTAAATCATACCTTTCCTGTAAAAAGAGTAATTAATTTCATTTAAATCTTACAAGATATTGATAAGCATGGTCTCTGATGATTAATTTAATTTCTGATCCTGTCTTTACCTCACTTCTCTTCTAGCAGATGCACACCTAGCATTAAGATGTGTTGTAAGATTTCTAATTACAATGATCATAGGGGAGAGTTTCGATGTTGTACTTTGAAAAACAGTTACTCAAATCCTTCAGTGGGCCTCTGAGCAGATTAATGTTGCTCAGAGGAATCTGGATGAGCTTAAGAAATGGGCCTCTTCCTGGGCTGGACCAATCCTGGTTTCAATACAGTTTGTGGGGTGAAGGAATAGAAAGCCCTCTGGAGGAAGACTGGGGAAGGGCTTGGGGGTCCTGGTGAATGAAAAACTTGACATAAGCCCAGTATGTCTGTGGTTGTATGGATGCACTCACAGCCCAGAAAAACAATCATATCCTTGGCTGCATCAAAAACAGCATGATCATCAGGCCAAGGGAACTGATTCTCTCCCGCTACTGTGCTCCTGTGAGTCCCCAGCTGAAGTGTTGTACCTGTCTCTACAGCCTCCAGCATGGAAAGCCATAGACCTTTTAGAGTGCATCCAGAGCAGGGCATGCAAAACAGCTGGAAGAAAGAAACATCTGTCTTGTGAGGAGAGGCTGAGAGGGCTGGGGTTCCTCTGCCTGGAAAAGGCTCTGTGAGACGTTATTCTGTACTTTTAATACTTCAAAAAGGTGTGTCAGTAAGAAACAGACTTTTTAGTATGGCCTACTGTGACAGGACAAAGGATAGTGGTTTTAAACTTAAAGGAGGTAGATTTATCTACAAGGAACAAGCTTTTTGTGATGATGGTGATGAAACACCAAAACAGGTTGCCCAGGGAAGTAGTAGATGTCCCAGGCATGGCTATCACTAGAAACATACAATCAGGGTCCATGTTGTTCAAGTTTCTGTGCTATCTGATGTAGTTGGAGATGTATGTACTGCTGATTGCATTGCTTATTACATGACCTGTAAATACTCCTTCCAAACTGAAATCTAGGAATCGAGGTTTCTATGATTTTATACATCTGTTATTTCATTAAATGTATGTTTTCCATTTGCTATCTCCTTTTCACCTGTTCTGACGCTCATTTGTGCATGTTACATTATGATAATATGGAATAATATGGTAACTGAAGCTCTTTTTCCAATACTGACAAATGCAATTTCCTTTTCTACAACTGTTCCACAACTGCCAAGTCTCTGATGAGATCTGTATGGTTGTATAAGATTTCTACAGAGATGGTAGATGACCCATTCATAATGGAGTTGGGCAGGGCTCTGAGCAGCCTGATCTAGTTGTTCTTGTTTCTCCCAGGGAGGGTTGGACTATATGACCACCCCAAACTGCTTTATGATTGCATTATGCTAACTTCATAAAGTAGCTCTCCGCTTAGAGCACTGAAAAAGAGTTAGATAGGGAGATCATGCAAATCAGATAGGTTTTATCTGGCAAATGTACTTACAGATCTGGATATTTTCTTAATTTTTTCTCAGTTTCAAAATGATTCAGGCCCATCAAAACTGTACAAGTTTAAAAAAAAAAATAAGGTTCCAATGAATCAGCTAGCTTTTAGCCTTTGTTTCAATGAAATGTGAGTGTTCAGCAGCAGACAAATTCCAACTTTAGTGTTTTTAAAGCAATTTGGGAGAAAGTGCTGAGTCATTTTATTACCATGCTCTGAGGAACATTCTGCAACTTTATTGGTTACCATCAATTGTTTAATCTGAGATGGGAAAGTAGTGAGGGGAGAAAGTTTGGTGATCTTGCCAAAACAAAAAACAGACCCTGGGGTATTGTCACAAGCACAGTAAGCAGAGCAAAATGGCAGTATATAAGGATACAAAAATTAAGTTCATTGGTTTCTGGTGCTATTTTTAAGCCAAAAGGAATAGAATTGTATGATACAGGATTTTATTTAGTTTCACAAGCATTGGCACCATAGTTAGAGAATCTTATCCATGAATAATAGAAATTTTCTGAATTTTTGTTCAATAAGTCTATGTAAACTATGTTTAATGCAAATGTTAAGAGAGTCATGTACAAACTCTGTATACAGACTCTGTGCTTGTAGCAATAGAAATATATATTTATACCTTTATTTCAGACAAGTTTTGTTTCTGCGAACAAATGCAGAGTTTCTGGACTGTATTTAATTTGAATGACTTTTTATTGTAATTTTTAGTTCTATAAACCCTTTCCTCTAACACATATTTAAGCTGTAAAAGATTTTAAGGGCGTATAATATCTTTTTCCTTTGAACAAGAGAAAAAGATATAGGATCAAAAGGGATGGTGCAGCCCCTGATAGAAATACCCCCTAAAAAGGTTTGAACAAGCATCCTTTCTAAGGGGAATCTAGTTCACAGAAAAAAGCCAAGAAATTATTAAAGGTCATCTGAGAGAAGAATACAGGATTGAACAATTTATCATAGACCATCTTTTCTATATAATCAAAGTTTGCAAATAGGGAATTAGGAATTGCAGTGTAAAAGAAATGGTGTCTTTGTATTCTTAAGGGGAAAGATACATGAGGGTCAAGTATAAAAGGACCTTTTATTAAGAAAGTGACTGCAACCCATGCATGAACAACTGTCAAACTAGCATTCCTGTGACTGGTGATCCAGCTAAGGATCTTGATCCACTTACATATCTTTCCCAAATGCCAGTACTTTTATCTGAGGTGATGGCCTATGGTTAAAGAACAAATTATTGATGTATTACGCACTGTATCTGTCCTGAACTGGAGCTACAAGGAGAATCTTGTCTGACAGTATTGCATGTGGACTTATTTCATGAGTTACACTTCTTTGAATGAAGGATTATGGGAAAACCTTTTTACTTGAAATTCTCTTTATTAAGAAAGGAAGTTATAGTACATTTAGAAGTTTATTCTGGAGCTGTGTCAGTGCTGCTGAGTGCATGCTAAATCAGCAAAAAAAAGGGAAGTAATTTCCTTTTATTTTTCTATGCAGTGCCAAACTGATAGAAGTTAAAATGTAAAAAAAGTACCATTTCCTACTCAATACACTTTCTGAGTCTTTATAACTAGTTTTTCTGAAGTGTGATTTGCAACCCTTTTCACCCCATCCTCCAAAAATGTGTCAAACATAAATAACAGTTCCACGGAAATAGGCCACAATAATATTTAAGGCACAAACCACAATTCTGGATCAAAAATATACTGCATAAGGTGAACCATGCAAAAAGGTCTCAGAATCCTGGAAATTCAGACCTTAACAAACATACTAGGATGAGAACAATTGTAAGTTGCAATCTACCAGTAAAGTGTTCAATCAACTTGTCAACTTGTACAGCTAAAAGTGAATGGGAATAATGCGACCAAAAACTCTGTTTAAAGATGGATATTTTAAATAATTTTAATTTTGTATGCAACAACACAAACAGTAACATACTGGATCAAATGCCATTATTTATGTCATATGTCATGCACAGTTTTAAAGTTACTTTACTTATTGTTAGTAGCTGAATTACAGTAATTGTAGAGTGTTATAAGTAAGGACTGGACTGCAATTGTACATTCACATACAATTATGCAGAAGATGAAAGTAGAATCAAATAGAAAAGGTCAGGAGGGAGGGGAATAAATTAAAAACAATCAAAGAATCAAAACTTTCCACACAAAAAAACCCCCAATAAACCAAAAGAACCAATATACAAACGTATTTAAATATCCTTTGTCTATATTACTGTGTCTTCACAACACTCCTCCTGAATTATGAAAGGATTTTATTATTACATAGGTCAAAATGCTAGCAAAGTAGCTTTTTTATTATGCAGTTTATCACTAAAGACACCAACAAAAATGTTGAATACAATTAGAAGTTGCCAGAAGTTGCAGCTCTAAGCTTGATAGCTGGGTAGCACAGTTGATCTACAAAATTCAATCAAAATTGATACAATATGTTTCAGGGATTGATATTGCTTCTTTCTAGGCTGTC
>WBND01000697.1:378808-402347 GCA_013398595.1 Tychaedon coryphoeus
ATGTTTAGTCCATAGTTCTAGACTTGTTTATCATGGGTTTTGTGACTTATTATTCAAAGTTTACAAAATATTTTTCAGTGATAAGAACAATATAGTTGAAACTTGTTTAACACTAAAGAAGACCTCTACCAGTTTATAATATTGCAAAGCTATAGGGCAAATATCTCTACATGGCTAGAACACTCCTTTTTATTTTTCCGTTTAACAAACCAGCCACACTGCAGTTGTGCAAGAATTACATACCTAGAAACAGAATAGCAACACAGCATCTGTGTATTGTTCAATATGGGCATCTGAAGACAATCAGTAACACGAAATTTGGATGCATAAAAAAACACAGTATTAGAAAACAAAGTATCATAAAAATTTCTTGAAGGGAGACCATTTAAAGATGTCATAATTAATAAACACATAGGCAAGAAAAAGGAGAATGAATAATTATGATCTTGTTTTTGTTCAGCTTTACCTTAGTAACCCATTTGATTTAAGATTAAATATTGTTATTGCATTGTTTCCTTGAAATTTGCATTTTTGCGTGTATTCATAAGCTAACTCCACTTTCTTTTCAGTGATGATTGTTGTGTTTACTACTGTTTGGCTTTTTCTCATTTTTGGGTTTTAATTGAAATACTTTTCCAAAATTCTTCATGATGCACTACAACTACTAACATAAGGAGATAGGACAAAAGTATCTATGAGTGCCCTTCACAATGTGAGTGAGAATTTTGACATTATCCTGATAATATTCCAGGTGTTGGAGTCTTAATAGTCAGAGCATATTCTTATCCTTGAGCATTGAAAAACCAACACAGCAGGACTAAGTTGTTCCCATTCTGTTTTGAGTATATTTAAGACAAAACATTGCTTATTATCTGTGGCATCCTGTGGCATCTTACACTTCTAATGTAATTTCCACTGAGTTAAGCCTGAGTACTGAACATTCTGAAACTCCTGTTCTACTTCTAAAAGATTCACAGGCAATGAGGTTATAAAAATATTATTATTTCTCTTGTATTTGTAACATTCTTTATACATGTTAATAAACACTCAGCTGAGATGTTCTGGAAGAAAATAATTTATAATATAAATGTCTACAATAATTTTACATTCAGTATCAAAATTCAAATAAAAACAAACACAAAAATGCTTTGCAGAGGTAACAGCACGGGGTTTTTTTCTGCAAGTACTAGAAAAAAAAAGCATGGATGACATACAGGCACTTTCTATCTTTAATAATGGGATAAACATGAAATTGTACCTTGTGAATTATTCATGAACCTAAATTTGACAGGATTAAGTTTTCTTACCATCAAGCTATTGTATTAATTTTATTCTGAGCAGGAGCAGTGCTTTTAGTAAATTGCTAATTCCACAAGGAGAAAATGTGGCTTATAACATATTTTTAAACCTGCAGAATCTATAGGTTTAGAAAAACATGACCTATGCCGCAAAGAACCCTAAGAAAGCTTTCTTCTTTCATGGAAAAGGATCCACAACTTCACAGAGAAAATGGAGGAAGACTTAAAAAAAAAACCCCTTAGAATTTCATTCTTGAGGGAGTTAAGGAGAAACCAGACAAAATCACTGGTTTTAAGCCACATTTAATGAAAAGAGAAAGAGATTGCAGTGGATTTGGATTCCATCCAGACTTACTGGCACACAACAGTTCATGCAAGTAAACATCATTTTCAAACAGAAATGTTTGATGAAAGGCAACTTTAAAAGTATTTTCTGGAAAAATGATCTCCTAGCTTACTTCTGTACACAATGCTTCAAAGGAAAAAAGGTCATCTGTCCCTTAGAACAACTGAAACAGACCTTTTTGTAAAATTTTGGTATTGTGGAAAGCATTTTGGGGCATCAGGTCAGCTGTTCAAGAGGAGATTTGTTGAAATACCTGGGAAAATTGGAATGATTTTTTTTTCTTCTCATTTTAAGGCTAATTATGATTACTTTTTTTTTTTTTAATACAGGAGCTAGCAATGCTTAAATTAGGCTTAATTTTAAATAAATCTAGTTGTAAATTATGTGGTAAATAGGGGCAACATTTTTATTGGCAGAAGATGAGGAATGCTGGACAAAATATTTTTAGCCACTGGAGTTACACTGAAATTCTCTGAGCAATATAACTGTTAATTGCATAACTTACAGGGCATATTCATCAGGATAGACAAAAAGATCTGTGGAAATAGGACTCTTCTTCTAGGAATCTTTCAAAAAATAGGCACTATTTACCAAAATGGACTAAGAAGTCAAAATATAAAAGATGATAGGAGAAACCTAATGCAAAACTTATTAAATATATTCACTTTGGCAATGATTTAAATTCCAAGGTAAATCCTATAAGCAGGAAATGCATTTTAAAATATATTAGTTGAAAAAATATCCTCTTTTTAAAATGCTACTTTTACTCAAGTGGCAAGAGAAAGTTAGTGTAGCATTTCCCCAAATCAGAATGTAAGAGAACAAAATTTCCTTAGAAAAATGTCCTATTAAAGTAATCTACAAATACCTGAGATGTTTAAACTGCTAAAATCTGATTAGACATGTCAAGGAGAAAATTCCTTTTAGTATGAAGGAGCCACACCATGTGACTGGAGCAGTACAGAAAGAGGTCCCTGCATTCTATCACAGCTCTGGAGCAGTGGCTGAGGTCATGGTCAGCATAATGGGCAAAAGGAACTCATCCACATCTGCCAGTATATGAAGGGAATATATAAAAAGAGGCCAACAAGCACTGGAGAGCATCATGCATGTGAGCAAACTCCAAGTTCATACTCCGCCATTTTGATATGCAGGATGTTGCTGTCTGGCTCTGAATAAATACCTCAATTCCTGCAGTAGTCTTTTTCACACATCTGCTTTTAGGATAGTTGAAACCATCAAGCAAGTACTAGCCTTTTCAGGAGGCAGAGTGTAATCATTACCATATGCCACAAAGCACACTTTTCTAGGTGTTCTAAAATATTTTAAATGCATTGTTGAACTGTAAGAGCTCTTTTGGTACTCATAAACTTCAAGAAATATACTTTTCAAAGTATCTTAAAAAACTTAGTGCAGCAGTCTCAAAAGTCAAGTTCTTGTCAAGTTCAAATTTGCAGGCAATATTTTTCCTCAGCTCAGATTTATTATTTAAATTGGTTTATATATATATAATCATATCAGCTTTGAAAAGATCATCAGAAAAAGTTGTCATAACATTTTGTGACACAAAAGGAGGAGGGGAATAGCCTACCATTTGCCATATGGACAGAATAATAAACGAAGATATAAGATTTGGTTATAGATTTAGCATGCTTGGTCCCACAGGTCAAGTGCAGCTGCCTAAGGCCAGGGACCCACTTCTCCTCTGGATACATGGCACTATGGAGTGCAGGTATCTGATCTGCACAGCTTTAAATAAGGCCTTCACATTTTTAATCTAGTTTTCTATTGTCTTATTTAGCACATTGGAGAGATTTCTTAATAAATTCTTAACGACAATTGCTATTCATCTCATGATTGTTTCTCTAATACGGTTTTCTTGGAGTGTCAAGGATTTCATTGGATCCTGCACTCTGAATTAAACTTTTTGCAAGCACCAAGATAATTTTTTGGCTATTTGCATTTGCTTTAGCCACATCTATACCTACCGATTTTACTTCACGAAAAGGTCTAGTTTACTTTCATATCGACCTGTTGGAAAAGTGTTTCTTCATAAGTCAAAATCAGTGTAATTAATCAGATAAGGTATATATCACAAGAAAATAAAATCTCTCTTCCAGGCAAGACAAACCTATAGTTTAGGTTACATAATTGGGATAGAATTGCTGTTTCTATCCTCCCAAAACATATATTCGCAATTGTAATGTATGTTCCAAGATTCCAAGTTTCAAGATTCAGATGTAATATTTCTTGCTCATGGTTCAGCAATTCAGTAAAAAACGACCAAAAAAAAGTAAGAAATAGTAAAAAGTATGACCAAATTTCCAAGTGATCCATTTTCAGTTTGAATATGATACCTAGAGACCTGTTCAAAATACATCTGATTATCTTCACAAAGAAGCAAAATACCAAATTACATTGTTCATAAGAGAAACTTCAGCTAAGGTAAAAAAAGATTTTATTACAGACAGAAATTATCTGTAAGCATCTGTATGAAACTTGAATAAAAAAAGGTATTGCCCTGGGTAAATGGACAAAAGCATATTGGTTAAATTATTGTCTTCATCTTATTTCAAACAAGTATTTTCTTTCCTTGTGAGACTACACTCTTCAAAGGCGTTCCAATTACCTAACATCATGATTACTCTTCAGTTTTGGATTTTAACATTTTGTTGAGTAGTTCAAATCGCTGAATCACAGAATAATTTAGACTGGGAAGGGGTCTTGCAGGTTATGTTGACCAACACTTTTGCCTAAAAGAGGACTGTTTTCAAACTTAGAAGAGATCTCCTTCTCAAGTCTGGGGAACCTCTATAATTTTTATCAGGGCAATCCAACATAGCCTTTTTTACGGTGTTATTTCCTATCCTTACCTAAGCATACTATCTTATGTTGTGTCTATTGACTCCAACCTCATGAAGGGCATCCTCCAGGAGAGTCAGGCGACTCTTGCTCATAAACACCTATTAGAAATTTAAAGTCAAGCCCAAAATTCTGCCATCAGCCCACTTATCCCTGGAATCATATGATTCTAGGATTATACCAAGCATCCTCAGCTTACTCTCACATATAATGTTCTCCAGCCCTCAAACCATATAATGGCCTGAGATTTCAGGTGCTTTGGTTTGTCAAGGTCTTCCTTCTACTGGGGAGTCACAACATAACTAAGACACTCTATTACAAGGGTTGAATCATACAGAATCATGTATTCTTGTTATGTTCAGTGTAATGCATGGCTGTGTGTGTACCATGTATGTACGTGTATATATATACACATACAAGTGTATTTATATATAAAAAGTGTATAAGTATATATATATAAAAATAAGTATACGTATATAAAAATACACGCACATGCTACATAATCTATATGCATTTATTCACACAAACACACACACACACACACACACGCACACACTATAAGGATGTCAGTGTTCCAAGGTAAATTTCCAATGAATAATCATGCAGAGGACATACATATTAAGGTTCAGATTGTATTACTGTTGGCATTGTGAACTATCATTGTAAAGTGAAGAAAGCAAGGGCAATGGCATTAGAAAGGAATGATAGATTGCTAAAGAGATTATCAGGTTCTAGACAGAGGAAGGTTCACCACACAGAATTTTTAGCATAAACATAAAATACATCACAAATTGGACTCTGCACACTCCTTTAACAAGATATGTGTGTGCTGAACGACCAGGTGGAATAGATGAACATATTTTTTTCAAAAAACCAATTTTAGATTATTGGAATTATTCCAAGAGGGTCTGATTCTGAGCCCAAAGGGACCTTAAAATCATCTACTTCTAGCACCCAAGCTGCAGGTATGGAGACCAAGACTGGTGAGGCTAGCAGTAGCATCTTAATTTAGGAAGATTGGATTCCTTTTGTCCCCCACTTCACTGTTAACAGGGTTGGCTTCTGTGTTTCTCCAACAGGAGAAAATGAAATTTGTTTCTAAGTCTGTATTGTTATGGTGTTCATTACTGACTAGCAACTAACTGATGTTACAGATAGAGACACCAAGACTTTACTGATCTTCTGTTTTATCTCTTCCCACTCTTGCTGTTAATGAAATACATTAACAGTTTCCACTGGAGTCTCAAAGCAGACTAACCACAGGCTACAAATGAAGCATCCTGTAATGGACCCCTCAAAGTTGTTCTAGCCCTTTAAAAGCAGATTTATAAAATTCAGAGCAATGAACACAAAATCTCTGTAGCTGTGAGAGAGACACTCTTCAGTAGCACTTAGAAAATGAATTAGCAGATTAAATTTAATTTCCAGTAAAGAGATTCGACTACAAACACAAGTTTGTTGTCTCTACAAGACATAATTTTTTAGGATTCCTCAAACAATAAAGATAGGGGCAAAAGCTTCACGTATTTTCCTGGTTTTCCACTGTTCGAATTCTGGAGAAAATTACATTTATTTATGTAAAATACATTATCTTTGAAAGAAAAAGGAAAGATATATTAAGATATTGTTTCAAATTATATTAATTTAGCTCCAAAAACTTGTTTCAAAACTATTTTTGTGATTTGTAAGGTCTTAAATTGAGAGCCTTTATTTCAAATCTATAGTTAACATAATTTTAATTTCTGAATAGCCTTATATAGCTTACATACAATATAGTCTAACTTCCATGTTTGTAACATGGTCTGCAGAGAACTACTGCACTCTTCTGAGATTTATATTTGCGTCCATATTTTTAATATCGGGAGGCCTTATCTACGTTAGCATGTAAATGTGTGCTTTAACTTCCTAAGTTTTCCTTAGCAACACAAGTTTCTTGAGTATCTGGTATTCACACGACAATCTCTAACCACATAATATTTAAGGTCTCTCCAGATGAAAGGTTATAAAATATATTTATTAATCAATGGCATTGCTGACATATTTTCATTTATTTTTATTACATGTTTTTGAAAATGTGGAGGGGAAAAACTAATCAGTAGTTGCATTTATTTTATTTTCTTATTTTTTCAAAACCAGAGATTTAGGTTTACAAATTATGAGTTTGCCTGAGGTTCTTTCTCCTTCCCTGACTTTAAGTCCTGCCCATCTGACACCCTCTCAAGAGATCAAGAACATGTTAATGTTTGTACTTTATCCAATTGGATTTTCCAAAGATTTAGTAACTTAATAATGAATGTATTCAATAATCTTGGAAACAGAATACATTAACAGAAAACATGGAATATGCACTTATACCTTCACTGTGCTTGCTTTTGGCACAGAAGTTAAAAAAACCATCCCAAAATGAGCATTGTTTTCACTTAGGAAATATTTGTAATTTTAAGTTATCAATAAATTTTTATTGATTAAAAAAAAGGAAAATGAGATATTCTACCTGTTTATCAGTCCCATTCTGGAATTTTTTTATTCACTTACTTTATATTCCAGAAAAAAATAGCAGCCTTTGCAGCAGATGCTTTATACAGCAATGCCAGTTCTGTATCAAATAATGGCTATAAAATTATGTGAAGCTCCATTGACTCTGACAGAATCTGCAGGGGTGGACACATCTGCCCAGTCAGATCAGATTAAACTGGCTCTGCTAAAGCAAAAATGTCAATGACTTAAGAAAGGACAATTTGCAGTATTTTCCACCCTATTCATCTGGCAACTGAATTAAAATTACAGAAGGTACTTATCACAGAAGCTACTGTGCTTTATTAATAATAGGAAAGTTTCTAGGTGTACCAATTATATTTGATAGATCTACTGATCTTGCTAAATTTATAAGATTAAGATAATGACTAAATTTATTGCAGAATTTTGCCATGAAGAAGTTTTAAAATATGTTCAAAATCTGCTAACAGTTAAGAAGTGACTGATAACCTTGTATTGCTGATTCTTAAAGGCATGAATTCATTTATTTTCACAATATGATGGTATGCATATCCCAAGGCCTGACAACCACAAAGAAGCAGATGAGTGCATCCATTTATATCTTTATATTAATATGTAAATCAAACAATTACATTTTCTTATAGACAGCTAACAAAAATGAAAATGGAAAGGAACTTCAATTCTTTAATTTAGCAGTATGTTCCAACATAGGATATTTTCTGATTATTTAAATTACAAATGAACTATAGACCTGCTCAGCTCACGAAGATTATTTTTACTGAGAGGTGATGTACACAGAAATAAATTGATACATGTATATACCTAATCCTTCCACACAGAGAGGAAATAATGGAAATTTAGCATGCTTTTGTTTCTCTTGCTTGATGACAAATTAAATATTATAGGCTTACAAGAAACAAAAGGAAAATACAGTAAAAGCACTTTCTAGACAATCTAAATAACATCAAAACTAATGAAAAATAGAAAGAAGTGACCCAGGAGCCTTTGAGAGTGTTCACACTAATACTTCTGAGTCTGCAGACTGCCCTGGTGACAGGATTTGCCTCCGGGCAGGCATTTCTTCAGGTACTTCCCATCACATTAATGACCATTTTCCTGTTGTAACTAATGAAGGTAACTTTCAAGATCTTCTGTTTATTATGGAGCCATTTAGCTCCTTAATTAGTTTAACAGCACTCAAATTGCTTTTTGGAACCTGATTACTTTCAGCCACCATTAAACACCCAAATGGGGCAAATAATTTAACATGGCCCTTTCTACTACCACTAGAAAATGACTAATATCTATCAGACCTGTGTCATTCCAATCTGGTCAACCTATATTGGTAAGCCTTAACCATTAACCTCAACCAACTGGGATCACAGAAAATGTAAAAAAATTTTAAAATACATTCTCTTCCATGATAAGAAAACTAAACTGTTAGAACTGTTGTTGAATCAGGCAAGCAAAATATAAGCAGTGGACAATATTTGGATTAGATTACTGGGAAGGCTTCTTTCTTAATTTATTTTATCAAGTATTATTTTCAAATTGAAGTTATTGAGAAAAAATTGCAAATATACATACATATACATATACATATCTATCTCCTCCCTCAAATTCAGCAGGGTACACCATCATTAGTTTTCCAAATCAAGGAGTTTTTTAACAAATTACTCTTTTTAATTAGCATTATGAATAAATTCCCACAATTAGAATCTGAAAAAATAAAAATAATTATGCAATACTTAATAAAATATTAACAACAACTTTATGGATTCTTCTTCTGATCAGTTTTGCCTCCTCTGCATATGAGATTCACAGAACAGATCATAAAAGTGTGCCCTTATTAAAGTTTTTAATATTGAAGTATCTCCTATTTTAATTCCTAGAGATTCATAGTTTGGATCAGAAAATAAAAATATGCCCTTATTAAAGGTTTTAATAATGAAGTATTTAATATTTTAACTCCAAAGACAATAGTACCTTCCTTAGAGAATAAAACAAATTTTAAAAATCGTATTTTTACATTTCTGTTTAAACCATTTCTCCTCATGCATCCGTATGTGACTGCAGTCCGAAGAGGTAGAGTCATGAAGGACAGTGTTCAACACCTGTATTACCTCCTCTGAGGAATGTGAAAATATATTGAGCCAAGAAAGCACCAAAGGAAGTCCCAAAAGAACCCTGGTGTCTTCAACTGCTCTAAGAAAATAGGAGTGCCAAAGTAATATAAAATAATTCATTCTAAATTTCTATTAAATTCCCATTTGTTTCCATGAGGAGGTGCTACTTTTGTATTTGCCTAAGCTTTATCAGAGTTCATGAACAGGAAGTAAATGTGTGACTGAAACATACTTATCACTCCACAGAAAACCATTTATCTCCTTCATATTTCTATTACATGGAGCAGTTCACATCCCAGTTTTAGAGCTGCCCTTAGTCCTAAATCCGTTTGGAATATCTGGCAACAGTGTTCATTGCCACAGATATCAGAGAGCTTTATGTGCTACTCTTTAACCTTCAACCTATCTGGCAATTTATTTGAATGCACAAATATTAACATTATTTTAAAGCCAAAGTGTACTTTGCAGTTGTCCAATTATACTACCTTCTAATTAGCTATGCATAATGGTCTCTAATCCTTTTGTCAACTAACTCTGTCTTTATGTGAAAAATGTATTTACTTTGATGAAGTGGAACTATTTTCTTAGTTCTGTTTCTTCCTGTCCATTTTTGTGCCCTTTTCAACAGGTACAGATATAATTCATATTATCAGCTTTCTTCCTCATCTCTCTGTTAGTATGGTGTTATATGAGTATATAATTTTTGAGTGAAAAAGATATTTAGACCTCAAGATCTTTTTCTTTTACTTTAATCTTCAAACTAGAACTTCCTTGATTAAGTCAAAGGATAATTTACAGGGTGGTGTTAAATAGGTTTTAGTTTAATGTAGACAGAAAACATAAAAATTAAGACACTTTTAATACTCAGGCCAAAATTTCCATGGTGGAAGTGGGTTTTACAAAGAGGAGAAAGTCTCCCCCATCCTCTTAGAAATTTAGTAATGTTCTTAGATGACTCTGACTTTTTAAAAGTAGCAAATTATTTTAACTGTTGCATCAGCTGTAGAATAAACGAACACTAGTACTTAAGCCCCGACTGATGACTGACTATAAGCATATTCGCCATGTTGTGTCAGATCCCTACAATTGCATATTAAATTCATACAGATAATAAAAATAAAATACAACTAATATTTCACCAAGTATAATACTACATCTAATGCCCATCACAATGTATAAACAATATGTTTATCACCTTCCCTGCAAGGTTGTTTCCAAAACCTCAGAGGGATCAGAATAGCATATTTTCTAAATGAAAAAAGGAATTTAATCACCCTTTGGCCTTTGCATCTTATAAGAAGCTGATTAAAAATCATCAGGAACTCTTAGTTAAGTATATGTTAACAAGAAATCTGAGTATCTCTCAAAATCAAGGTGAGATGAAATAAGCCACCAGAGATGATGGCTCTAAACAGTAGTCCCCACTATGGCTGCATAATGGATAGGAGAAGAGGCCTTAGTAGTGAGCAATTATGCACACATACTCTGTTGAATCACATTTTCAATACTTTAACTCCCTGCCTCAAAGCAGAATTCCACTCACTTAGAACAGTATCAAACAAAGGGGGATGGCAAGGTAAGCAAAACAGAACGGGTATTTCCCCTAACTAACCCTTGCACAGCAGGGATACCCCTAGTGTAATTTTCTTTGGTAACAGAGAACTCAGCCACTGACAGTTCAACAGAGAGCTGCAGATTCTTTTCCCACCCTCCATCAGCCCCCTGCTCTCCAACTAGATATTTGCAAATTTCACAGGTTTGTAAGTTAAGCTTCCCTTCCAAAAGGCATTACTCTAACTGCCATATCACATGGGAGCTGGAGTTGCTGTTCAATCTGCTATTAGACATATTTCCCCAGTGGATATATTTTATTGGCATTTCCTATTCTTCCATCAGGTACTGATAAAATATTTATGGATCCCATCACTTAAAGCAGACTAAATGAGAAAAGGAAACCTCATGGTAAAATGCTTTTTACAAAACAAAAAGGAAGGCAGTTCTTTCTTATATTTGAGAGTACAATGCACCTTCTTAAAATATAAGCAGCTTAATCTAGGATAATGGATCATTGTTGCATTTTGACTTATTAGAGGTTATGCTAGTCATCTATCCTTTTGAAACTCAGCCAGTTGGAATTCCTGTTTATTTGTTCAGCCTACCACTTTAATGGTAGAAACACAGCAAATTGACATAATGTGAACAAATACTGGGAATTAATAATACTGTAAGGAAAAATATAGATACTTACTTGGCAAATGTAATTTATATATTCATACTTCAGGTTTTCCTCCTTTGAGTGAAGAAGATAATTTGAATGAGTTTCTCACTTCAGATACTGTATTTCAATGAATGCTGATATTTTTATATATGTCTATTCCTTGTTTTGGTGAGGATAACACCAAGTGTTAATAATCAACTCTTGTAATCAATATTTGATGTTTTCCCTCTTAAGATTAATATCAGTTTGACACAGCAGAAGTGAAAGAAAA
The DNA here is from genome assembly GCA_013398595.1 of Tychaedon coryphoeus. Lineage (NCBI taxonomy): Eukaryota > Metazoa > Chordata > Aves > Passeriformes > Muscicapidae > Tychaedon > Tychaedon coryphoeus. The sequence continues at coordinate 390,426 of WBND01000697.1, forward strand.
ATATTACTATCTTATTTATTTGGACTACACTGAAGTGACAAGGGGAAACTAACAGCCACATTTGGAAATAATTGCACATTTTTTAAGAACATCTCTATTTCATGCATATCTTGGCTATTTCAGTGTTCTTATCTCAACCTGTTTTTGCTAAGAGCCCTGACTCACCTGAATTCAAGATCAGCATCAGAATAGTGAGACTTCCCTGGAACTTGGATGACTACTTAACTTTCCTGCAATTTAGCCACACGTCTAAATCAAATGAATTTGATGTATTCCTTAAGTACATGTTATATGGGAAGGTGGAAGGGTATGGCTCTACAGGGCTAGGCACAACATCATCAACCCTTGGACAGGCTTCTGCAAGTGTGTCAATTGCCTGCCAGTGCAGCTGAACATCTGCCACACCTAACTGTTGTGCCAGTTTGTTACATGAAGCAGGTCAATATTTCATAACCTCAATAGCATATTCTTTCCACTTAATAAAGCTACTCATAAGAGTATGTATGGGGGCAGTGCTGCATTAGCAGATTTTTCAGATGCTTGTTTTATTTATAGAAGGCCTGGGGCTTCCTTTTGTGGAAGAAAGGCTAGTCTAAATGGATTTTGGAGTAAAGCACTGGAGGTTTTGCTAAGATTTTTAGAAATGGTGAGAGGAAACAGTGGTAACAAACCCCTACCCAATGTTTGAATTGTGTGTTGGGCCAATGAGACAGTTTTGTCACTATGGTTTTCTCACACTGTGATTGTCTGCTTAAGGATTCTGCTTTCTAATTTACTTAATTGCAACATTCATTCTAATTTTTTTCTTGAACTTTCCATTATTTTTCCCTTATTTAACACCATTGGTTAGTACACCTTATACTGCACTTTGAGAACTTTTTAAAATCAGAGCTATTTTCAATTTCTGATTAAAGCTGGTTGTATCATGGGTTCAATTCAATGTTTGCAAATACTAACATTAAGGGTGCATGTTAGGATGGAATGATTAAATAAATAAAAGGAAATAAAATAAAAGGAAAACAAAAAACTTGTTGCACTGAATAAAATTATTCAAACTCTAGTTTTGATTTTACATTTTGAAAAACATTTAAACACTTCTAAATCTTACATGTAATATGAAAGTCTGCTGAAGTGTTGTTTTAACTAATACATAATATCAAATTTATTCATCAGAGTTTTTTGAAAAAGAGCACTCCCGTAATGTTATTTTACCCACTCTATAACTGCAAGAAAGCTATAAATACAGCCTTAAAATGAACATATTTGATAGGAATTATTTCTAAACAAAATATGAGTTTTAAAGATCATGTGTGAATAAAATAAAAAAAATATATTTTTATCCCAGAACCCAGTCACAAAGCATTAAATCTGGCTCATACTCAGATCTCTGTTACTGTATTTTGGAAGTAATTTGCATTGCTAGATGATTCTGTACTGAGTCTGCTGCATAAATGAGAAAGTCATGCCTTCTAATACAAGATTAACTCTGGTTATATCTGGTGTTTTCTACAGTACAAGAATTTTTCATAGTACTTGGTTAATATGATAGGCAGAAAATATTTTAACCTCCACCTAGTAGTGTGTGTAGGATCCGGCTGAATTAGATGCCAGCAATTTGAAAGGTAGTTTCTGATAATCATCTACACATATGGTCTCGACGTGGATATGGATGCGCTCTAAATCTCTGCTATCATTCAGAAAACAATTTTATATACCTTATATATCTCCCATTCTCATTTCCTGTGATAGAATGATAGACATGTGTCCTATTGAAATATTCACCTTATTAAAGACCCATCACTTCTCTTATGGACAAAGAGAGGTGAAAAGCTAACAAGGAAATTTTGAAGCTGTGTTTGTCAGTATCCTCTGTGAAGTCATGACTACCAAGTTATAAGTTAAAAATGAACATGAGTGTATCTAGGCCACAGCTTCCAGGATAACAGCTCACAAGATTCGCCTATTTTTCCTTTCCAACAGAAGAAATAGTTAAAACATTACTTACCAGTCAAAAATGTGAAATACTATCTTGTAGTTTCCAAAAAGCTAAAACACACTATGGAAATTAGCAGGTTTACAAAATTCATTGTCCTCTATAATAGTTATCTTGAAGAGTGCATTCTCTCCTCACAGTGTGCAATCACTTAGTATACAGAGGGGGAAAAAGGAAACTAAAAAAAAAGCAGGCAGAGGATGCAGACTAAGAAATTAGAGGAATGAGAAGAAGAAAACAGCTGGTTTAGAATTATTGCAAGGGGAAAAAGAAGTGCAAGGTATTTACTTCCTGGGATGTGGGAAAAACCGCAATATTTTACAAAGCTCTAAATAATTGAAAGGGAATATATTAGTCCTCAGTGTATATTTTCCCACTGAAACACAAGCCAGATAGTGCTGTTGATGACAGTCAGCAATCTTAGAATCACAGTAACTTACCTTCCCTCTAAGAAAAAGGTATTAAACTGAAAATGCATTTATTGTCAGAACAATTAATTTTATGATTGTGTCTAGTACCATGGTTCCAATTCCCAGTTTCTAGCCACAGACCCAGCTTACCTAAAATTTTACACCTGCCTCTTTTCCAAGCACTCCAGCCTATTCCCATCTTCCTCCTCAAGTCCCCCTGAACTGCCTCTGCACTTCCCAGGGCACCTGTATACAATCCAACTCTTGAGAATAGGAACTAGCTGGGAAACAGTCTTTTTTTTCACAGTTTACTACTACTTTGCCCTTTTGTGTTTCAGGGCAGTGTTTTATTCTCTCTGCATTAAAGGCTTCCCCTCACACATTTCTTACACCAAGAAGAGGAATAAACTGCTTGGTTTTCAGAGAAAAAGACCCTTTGTTCTGTCTTTATTAGGAGCATGCAGAGTTATAGTTGTGCTGAAATTATCCTTCTGTCCTAGATCAAATACACTTAACAGGAAACAGCGATGTGGGAAATTCAAAACCTACAATTCTAGGAGGCCCTTTTTTAATAACTATGAACTTCTCTATTTCCAAGGCACATAATTTAGCCCAGCTGGGTACATTTTCACAAGGACATGAGGAAGAAAGAGAATGCTCCTTACTAGAATGCTCCTGCTCTAGACTGTGGAAAGACTAGCATTCAGCCAGAAATGAGAACAGCTTAATGTTTTTAATCATACAATACTTATGTGTTTTTTTAACTTTGCTTTTGATTTTCTGGACTGGAATTTCATCAAAACACAGCATGCCTGGCATCAAAATTTTCTATATGACTGATAGAACATAAACAAATTTCTCTTTAACAAATAAATTCAATGATCTGCTGTGATAGCCAATGCTACCAGGATCCTCTGTCAAATAAACTGTGAATGGATAAAATTTTATTTTACTAGGGCTTCTAATTCCATTGAATTACAAGAAATTTATGCCAGAATACACAAAGGTATTTATTTATGAAAATTGTTTAACCACTTTGAAATCCTGCCTCATTTTAAAGTCTTTCTAAAGAATTCTTGGATGAAAAACTATGAAATACAAGAGAAACTATGAATTCAGACAAGACTTTGTTTTTGAATTTGCTGTCAAATAGTCTAGTTTTTAAATCCTTAGATTGTGGTCCATTTTAGTATGTCTAATTACCCTATGACCAATTCTACAGTGTATCCAAAAACTTCTAAACATAATTACATTTACCAAGGCAAACTTTGTCTAAAGAAAAAAAGGTTTTCTACATGTCATTCTGTCAGACACAATGAGTACAGACTGTCACACCAAAAACTCAGACACTGAGAAACACCATTATGACTAGAAGGGATCAGGCCTTTATTAGGAAGAAAAATATTTTTTACTTTCTTTAACTTGAACTTTTGCTAAGCTGAGCTTCACAATATGTTCCTGACAAATTATCTATTCTTTATTGATCACTTAGGACTGAAGAAGTCAGAGGTGAACCTTTTCTGGGTTGTTTGTTTGTTTTTGTTACACTGAGCTCTTTCACCATCATTAAAAGTCAGCAAAACTGCAGCTGCTTGTTACCGACAGCAACACACAAATATTTTTTGGATTGCAACTGTCTTGGTCCCCAAATTCAAGCACAGCTTTCTTGAATACTCATTCTTCACAACTCATGGCAGGTATGATGGAAAAGGACAGAAAGTATTGTGGCAGTGCTGTAGGTATTTGTGGATTGCAAGTTTTTACTATTGTGACCTACTAAGATAATATTATACTTTCACAGGCACTACACAAATTCACAGAGAAATGTCTTCTAAAAAAACACCTTGTATCTTTCAGGTTCTCAGCAGTTTTAATTATTATAGCACTTTAAAGTACTGAAAATAGCACTTCTAAAATTATTTCTTCCTTCTTAGTTAAAAAACATCACAGATATTAAGGAACACATTGCTTACTTTAAATCTACCTTTGTTTGATATGATGAAAATCTCTAAAAATTTATGAATCAGTTAAAACATTTCATTGACCTGCTTTCAAAAAACGCTTATATTAATAGGAAAAAGTGACTTCTTTTTTCATTTGAAACCTAGTTACAATGAAAACCCAAGATAATTATTCCAGTCATCAACATAATCCCAAAAGGTGGTGTTTTATGTGGTGATCAAACCTCTCTGATATTTTTGCCTCATTAAGTTTTATAATGCTGCTATTCTTGTAAGCACTTTGTCCTATAAATGCAAATCCACAGCAACTAGAACCAGCCAACAGAGACCAAGGGGACTCAAGAGACACAAGCAGATTATTCTATTGTTTTGAGCTTTTGGCGGTAGTCCAAATCATTTCAAGAATAAAAGATAAATCCAAGTAAAGAGCATTGATGATAAATTTATCTCAAGAATCTGAGACACGAAATCTGAAGCTTTTTTTCTTTTGATTCCCATCAAGTTTCAAGTGTCCTCAGGCTTAAAGCTCTGAACACAATCCATTGATGGAAAAAACCTGCAAGTTGACACAAATACCACAAAGCAAAGCATGTCAAACCTCTAAACCAAGATGCAACAGTGCAGATGGGTGAAAGGTACAGTAGCGCAGCATAGATGGACCATGTTCAACTGCAGGAGGTCAACCCTTACTTTTATTTTTGTTTCTTTTAATTAGAATAACCAAGATATTAATCTCTAATAGGACTCCTCTGCTTTCATTGCAATAAAACTACAGATTAAAACTGTTTGAAAGTATTTGACAGATGATATAACTATTCAAGAATATTATTTTGGGGAAACTTGAAATAAATCCACTTTTTAAAAAAAAAAAGCGAGGGGAGAAAGAAACCTTGGATAAACTTAACAAAATCTTTTTCTTGGTGATTTTAGAGAAAAAAATCTTTATCTCAGAGGCAAGAACTTTTCAGGGCCATCATGAAACTCTTTGGGTTCAATGAAAATAACCCAGCACTTCCCAGGCAACAAAATTCCTGACTACAGAAATTCTGTTCAGTTCTGAAAATATTGTGGTGAAGCCTTTTTATTATTGAAAGGTTAAAAAAAAAAATTCTGCTGGACTTCTTAAAAAATTTAATGTGAATTGAACAAAGTGTTTAAGTCTATGCTGTACTTGTAAAAGTTCTAATAGGCTTGGACCTATTCAACAACCATTTCCTACTTCACTCCTAGTTTTCCATGATCTCTCTACTTATCATTAGGAAAGCAAATATAAGGAGGTTCTTCAAAAGTTATCAGTTGCTAGGAAAGGGGAGTGATGAAAAAAGAAAGCAGTTTTCCAAACAGTGGAAAAATTATACCAGTAATGAAAAAAGAAGATTGAACTAAAAATTCAAAAGTCTTGAAGAGAAGCAGAAAAATCCCTAAAAGCATATTCTATAGGAATATAAATTATGTATCAACTCCAACAGTCCTAAAAATGTGATAGAAAATTTAATCACAGTGTTATTGGAATACAAATATTATTGAGAAAGGGTTTAATGGATCTGCTCTTAAAAAATAAAAAAAAAAAAATTTAAAACCCAAACAACTTACTCAAAATTAAAGAATTATAATAATCTCTCCTTTAGAATGACTAATAAAAGCGATGCAAAAATTTGAAGCACACATTTAATTTTTTGATGAATGAAAGTGAATTTAAATCCTTTTGCATTAGTTCTACTCTTTAACCAATCCTAATATTGGAGATAGAAGATAGTTCTTTGCACAGTATATTTAATCATTTGAATAAGTTTTGATTTGAGTATAGAATAAATCAGACAAAAAACCAGGTTCCTGACACATTTACACTGGGAGAAATGTTAACTAACTTGCTGTTTGAACTTTGCTCTCTTTAATATCAGACCAAGATGGATGTAATTTGGATTTACACCAGTACAACAAAGCACATCCTATTTGATACAAATCTTCTTACTCTTTCATTGCAACAATCTTGCAACACACTTGCAACAATCCCATCCATCCTATTCCTGAGCATGTTCAAGATTATCTGAAAAGTGCGTTGTGTTTTGAAAAGTGGTGAGCTAGCCAGAAACAGCTTAGAGACCTTATTCATGCTGCAGATGAGTCATAATAAATCAGATTGGAAAGAAGGCCAATTCCAGAGCTGACAAACTAATGTATTATCACTGTGTAATCTTAGCTGACACAAGAATGTAACTTAGTTTTTAAAATTATTAATATCTGCATCTGCAAATTTATAATAATTTTCATGCTAAAAGAGTCTTCCAGGCACTCACTTCTCCTATGTTCTTTCATATTAAAATATTTTATAAAATTTCAAAGGTGTATATCATAGCATTAGAAGGCTTGAACTAATTAGAAACTAGACACAAGGTTAATGGGAGGATAAATCCCTTGCTTAAAATAATTCTCCATTATTTTAGAAGAAAAATATACCAACAACAAGTGCACTTCATGTTAATGCAATGAGTTATTAGAGAGCTAAAATGTTGTACATAGGTGATCAACTATAAACCTACAAGTAAAATAAAAGAAATCTGCAAGACATCAAGCGGGTCAGATTTCAAAGACTTCATAACTTAATGGAGTGTTCTTTCCCATTTGTCACATCCCGCCCTTGAGAAGTGGAGAGTGACTAAGATTTGTAAATACCCTTGGTGTGGATTAGGGCGAGATAACGGAACGAATGTTCTGCAAATGTTGACCCTCTCACAATTACAGTTACCTAAGCTATGAGGCTTTTTGAGAAGTCAAGGTAGGATTTATGTTACTTAACAATTTAAAGAGAGAAAGTGAGAGGGGAGGGCCACCGGAGGGGGCGAGGGAGGGAGAAAGAAGGAGAGAGAGAGATAGAGAGTGGGTCTGGTATAGAGTGAGACAGATTACCAGTCCTGGATTCTGCATCAGACCTGTCAACAGAGTTGTTTGGAGTTGTTTGGTAGGGACAGAGAGAGGCACACAGGGAGAAATTCTGGAAGTCTCCCTTGGCATGCTGTCCAGGCTCATGGTACAGTCACACCATCTGAATGAAAAACAAGGAATATCAGCCAGATGTGGAGCACAAAGACGAATTCAACTTTATTGATTAAAAATATGGTAGTTAGAGAGGGATGGAAATCAAGCTGAAAAGGATTAAGGGTCTCCTAACAATATCACATACACAACCAGAGACCATCATACAGTTACTCACTTATGTCTTTCTTTTTTACATTTCCAAACATTGTGTAAAACAAAGAAATAATTCAGGAAATACTTTGGAGCAGTGACAGTCAAAACCCATGATCTAATATTCTATTTTTAGCTATAGCATCAACATCTTTCGTACCTGAGCGATGTGTTTGCTAGGATTTACTAATATATACAGTGTGTTTGTACAATAAAATTATATAAAAGTTCTTGTATTATATAGTTTAGTACTCTCAGTTTTCTCTTATGTTAGAAGCACCTCAGGTAGAAAATCTACATAATAATTCAAAATATTTTGTTTAAAACCTGAAGCAGGAGGGAGGGTTTTATTCTGCCCCTATTCAAAGTTCTTCAGTCGTCTACTGACCTCTTATCTAAAAGGTTAATCATAGAATTATGGAGTCACAGAATGATTTGGGTTGGAGGGGACCTCAAAGATCATCTTACTCGGAACCTCCTTGCCATGGCAGAGAATATTTATATCAGACCAGATTCCTCAAATTCTATGTATCCTGGTTTTGTACGTTTCCGGAGACGATGCATCCTCAAATTCTCTGGAAAACCTGTTCTAGCGTCTCACCTCCCTCTAAAGAATTTCTTCCTGTCCTAGTAGATAAATCTCTACTCTTTTAGTTTAAAGCCATTCCCTGTTGTTCTATCATTACCTGCCTGTATAAAAAGTGGTTCAGCCTTTTTCTAAGCCTGCTTTAAATACTGGAACATCGCAGCAAGTTCTCTGCAGAGACTTCTTATCATGTGGAACAGCTGGTGGTATCCTAGATTTCTCTGTATCAACAATATGGAAGAAAGGCCCACCACTAGCTTCTGATCCATTTGATTTAAAAATTCCTTTAAATTTAGGTATGTACAATGAAGATCGAAGCTTCCTTTTCCTGTGTATCTGTCCAAATATAGATATTTAGAAAACTATAAAACTTCCTGAATACTAACTTCGGGTTAATTAAGTAAAATTCTGTTATGAGGAGCTCCATTGATTATTTGAGATTATTATTAATTTAAAAAAAAAGTTGGCCCAGGTCATTATCTAAATCATTCTGCCAAAGCTCTCTTGGAGAGTCATATGTTAAACTGATAGGTTCCTCATGAAGGAACCTGCCAAAAACACATTTAGGTAGGGATCATTAGTCTTTACAAGTTAGATGAAAAAAAATTTGGCCCTTTAGAGGATAAAATACAACAAAAGACTGAGAGATTCTGGAAAAATATTCTATAAAATACTGTTAACCTTTAAAATTGAATTTCAAAAAATTAATTTAAATATATTCTCTGTTTTAATACAGGCAATTATTCTGACTTTCCTTTAATTATCTAGACAAACGTTATTCACAATAGTTATTGAAATGAGGTAACCTTTGATCTTCTACTTCATACATGAAAGACTTTCTCTGAAGAAACAGAGATAGTGTATTTTGGTGCACTCCTTCTTTTTCATACTGAATTATAACTTCCTTTAGAAAAGATAAAAAAAAGTATATGTAAATGAAGTTAAATTCACTGACCTACTTCAGATCTAATTCAGCTTGACCTCATCCTCTCATGTTTCCTGACCTGTAGTGCTCTCTTCCTCACTTTCTTTTTATCATTACTCTTTACCCCTCCTTAGATTCTTCCTCTGCATCCATTGATCTTCCTCTTTATTACAAATGCTTTCTTACTTGGTTGTAATTCTCTTTCTATACCTCCTCACAACTCCTACTGTGGGTCTCTTAAAAATGGATATAAGTACTAATCCATATCTATTTCCTCACTTCCTTGTTTTCATTCCACATATCTGTCCTAATCTAACTGTCCTCACAAATGAACACGATAACCTCTTCTGATCCTTTTGATAGATGGGAAATCATCAACTTATGATAACCTGCTGTCCTTGTACACAACGTATCTTGGGGCGTTTTTTTCCTCTCTCCTCTTCCTTTTTGTCTTCAGGAAAATATTTCTTCTTCATCTTACCACCTAATGTCTTTTCAGTGGAAATTACAATTTCTTCCCTAGTGTTCATCCATAATTCCTTTGTTGAGAGATTATTATATTCCTAGTCCTTTAAATTGTCATTAAATAAGTGGCAGAGTTTACTTCACCTGTGTTTTCTGTTCAAGCACACCTGTGAACCTATTGTGTTCTTTACTTTGATTGACTATGACCAAATTTGATGGAATATTTTTTAATTAAATATTTAGCTTCCTTCCTGAATTTTTACTGTGGCCACTTTTTCAAACTCTCAGTGAAAGCCACTCATGTCTCTTAATTATATTCCTCTTTCCTGTCTTCAGCAGTATTAATTGCTCTATAGTCTTTCAATGAAAGCAAGGCAAGTTTGAACAATTATCTGGATATTTCTCCATGGCCGTATTAGTTGAAGTACATCAATATTATTTTGAACTTCTAGACTTTTTTAAAAAAGCAAATATTAAAAATAAAATAAGAAAATACATTGTGCAGCATTATCTTTATGACGAGAAGGAAAGTTGAAGAAATTTCAGTAAGTAATACCTACAACATCCTCAAGAGTACTCAAGGGAATTTGTATTTGTGTATATGCAATTATGTAAGTATGTATGCACACATAGAGGAAACAATTTTTGAATTTTTCATAGAAATTGAAACTGAAAAGGCCATTTTCCCATAGGAATAAACATAATCTTGTTTGAGGCACAAGAATATCAAGACAGTGCATACTGGACAAACTATTTATATTGTATTTACAAGACTGCAGGGCTAAGTATAACTACTTGCCAAGTTTGACAGAGGGGAAAACCACCTCATTTGGATTAATCCTGATGGATTAAACCATCGTCATTAAGATGAATCCTAAGGGTCAGTTTTTTAACCCCCCACTTGCAACATATGTTTTCTAATACTTTTACATTACTTGATTACTATCTTCAACTAGAAAGTTGTCACTAATGCTGTTGCAGTCACAACTGAACCTTGCCAGATTCAACAAGCTTTCTACATAACAGGAGACGCAAAGCACTTGAAGACCAACCCATTGTTTGGGTGTTCTTGACACTTTTTTTCTCTAGAGAATTCATCTTTTGGTAGATCGTCCTGAAAACTCTATTTACACCCAATTTAAGATGGATAAAAGAGGGGAAAAAAGATTCATTGTATAAGTTAAGACCCCAGTTAATAGGAAAACTTTTATGAAGAAGGAAAAATCAAACCAACAAATATATCTTATTAGGTGACTTGATTTCAATTTGTAATTTGTTTTTCTTTTAGGAGAGATCACAAGATAAATTTTTAGCTTTTAAATGCTGGGTCACATTACTTGGGAGAGCTATATGCTGTGGCCTTTGTCTGTCCGAACAGGAATTAATTACATGGAGCAAATTCCTTCCATATAAATGTCTCTATTCAGTAAGGACGTAACCAAAAATAAAAAACTTGAACTTCTAGGAATTTCCTGTAAACCAGAGTCTTGGTTATTAATGCACTAGAATACTGTAAAACTCATGCTCATCAGAACTGCCTGAGAACATGTTTTCTTTTAGCACAACAGAGTGATTCTCAGACATTTGCTCACCGTGGGTGTCCCATGAAGAGTTATTAGCTGCCTTGTCAGTGGAGAATTTATGCAATACAAATGTGCTTTGTAGGTAGGTAGGTGAGGTTGGGTCAAAATCCCTTCTGAGTTTTTAGTAATGTAAAAAACATTCTACTAGGCTTAGTCATTGCAAAAAGGTTTTGGTGGAGAGAAATATATTCGTATTTATTTTAGCTACTTAAAATAAAAATTGTGAATATGGAGAGAAATTATTCATTATTTCTCACTGACATCTGTCAAAGTACCAAAAATCTATGTGAGTGAATATACTCAGTAAAAACTGAATAAAAAAACCTCAAAAAAACCCTCAATAAAAAGAGAATTTTTAAAATCCCTACTGCTATATTAAGTCAATAGGCATGTTCTGTATAACACATAAAAATTAAATGAAGATTAAACTTGTAAGAAAGACTTCAAATGGTGCTACCTTGTACTTTGGTTCAAGAAGGACTGTAGCAAAGAATGTCATGTCAGCAGGAAATTAAAATGGTCCTTGTCAACTGCCAAGAGATAAAAAGCCAAAACTGCAATCTTCCCACATACTTCTCCACACTAATATCACTAATATCACTAATATCACTAATATCAACATGATGTACTGTACTATTTGCCACTGCACAATAAGGTTAAGCACCCAAGTGATGTTAACTGTTGTAATTTGATAAAATGAGATAAAAGGAATGAATTAACTATCCCCAGCTCCCTCCTACCCTGGTCCCTTGTCTTCCTGCCCATCTCCTTCCGCCCCTGACCTTCCGGACCCCCTGACCTTCCTGTGTTGGA
>WBND01000697.1:403522-423516 GCA_013398595.1 Tychaedon coryphoeus
CAGGCAAATGTTTTATAGCTGCAATAATGGAATGTAAACCACTGTCTAAATACAGCCCTATTATGCTAGTCCTTCTGCCAGAGGAGAAACTGAGGCATAGGACAGTAGGGTAAAAGACAAACAATTTGCATTCTCTTGAGGATTGCCACTACTGTTTTATTTGCTGATAGATGATCACCACTGTTAATAACATTTGGATAGACTACGTGTATCTGTACATCCCAGAAACAAAATATACATTTCAAAGCCATCTCTGAAAATGAAAGACAGAAGATATAGAGCACCAAAAACCAAAATAGCAGGTGAGGGCGAGTTCTGTGTTTATCCAACCAGGACAAGCCTAAAGTTAAGTACTGGTAAAGAGCTTAGGATATTTGAACTTGAAAAATAGTACCAGAAAGTAATGAAAGAATTTAGGAAGTAGTAGAATATTGGTAGAAAAGTAGAGCTTTCATTGATTAATTAGCAGTCAGGAAAATTTGTCTCCCAGGACACTGTCTGTTGTTATAACAAATGCAAAGAAAGGATCATTACTATAAGAGACAAGTGACAACAAGCTTTGTTCCTTTTGTTTGGTCTGGGTTTTTTGTTCATTTGCTTGTTTTTCTGGTTTGGTTACTTTTTAATTCCCAGGCCTCATTTTCTTCTTTTAATATCTTTCTACAGAGACAGTTTTCTAATTACATCATGAAAGAGATTCTTCCTCCTTTTATTGGAAGAAATCTTGAGAGAAAATTCTGAGTCTACAAATCTTTACACCTTTGACATTGTAAAACTCATTTGAACCAAAATCTCATACTGGATAAAAAAAACAAGGTCCCTGGAGAACATCTGCAATTACTGTGTGGCTTGCCAGGGAAGCAAACTACCTTTATCAGCCAAAGGGTCAGGTAAGGAAAATACCTAATGCAAGGTACATTCTCCTAGAAGCCAAGTGTAAAGCAGCAAGACTGAGAAAGTAGAGTAATACACTGATGTGGTTAACAAACTTTACTGGCTTCAGTTCAAAACATGTTTAGTACTTTGGAACGAAGAATAAAACTTTAAAATATTCTGACAACGCAAACAAACTTCTTTATTATTGTTTTGATTGTTAAGTATTTAGCAACCTCAAACTATGACAAGCAATCCTTTCCTCTGTTAAGTCTTAACTCTTTTTTAGGAAATTAGTATGTTATAAGGCCTCTCAAAAATAGTGTTCATGTTGATTTTTAACTAGTAGTTAATAAAGCTATTATATATTATATTATATATATTATACGCATAATGTATATGTATTGTATATTATATATGCATAATAGTAGCTAATAAAGCAATAATAAGCATAGCAATATATTTGTGTACTTAATTATGAGTACGGCCCACTTTATCTGTGAGTCTAGAATCTGAGAATTCCTGCACATTAGTCACCTGATTTGAAGAGGTGTGTTGGTATTTTTAACCTCAAAAAAACCCCCAAGACTAAAAAAACAGCTCAGATGACATAGTGAATCAGAGACTAATAGTATTATTTCTCTTACATAAGTGATTTTGTGCATATTTATTGATAAAAATTTACACATATATATACATTTGAAGTGAATATAAGATTGAAAATATCTAAATGATGTTAAACACATCACATAGTAGCAACTTAACTTGAAATGTATTGTGGTTATACTAAGTTTCAAAGCTAAGATGATTCTGAAGTGAAATCAAATCACTTTTTGAGCAATATAGACTTAGGTAAGTAAGGCAAATAAACCAGCTCTAGTTCTGCCCGATGAATACTTCATACTAATCCAGTTACAGTTTTGGAGCTTGCCAATAGTGTTAAATAACACACCAATAGCGTTTCAAATGCTTTGTAAAGTGTTTTTTCCCTTAACAGAGTTACACACTTCGGAGTTTACATGTTTTGTCAGAAGTAACTGCAACAGCTGCAAACAAGAAGTGCCAAAGTTGCACCATGGCAGACACAGAGAGGATCCTACTAGTCACAGACACAGGAGAAGACACATCAGTGGCAAAACTCACTATACTAGCTGGTAATGTTTTTTTAACATAATGCTACACTTCAGAGTGCTGAGGCTGGTTACTCTTGTTGACAGAAATATTTGACCTGTGGAGGTAGGGAGTCTGGTATTACAGAAAGAAAACGTGGAAGTACTGATAATAGAAAAAATGGGATACAATATACAATCACACTCATTTTGAAAAGGTGATCCTTTGGCCTCCCTAAGTTCTTCTAAAATGATAATTATCAATGCATTATGAATTTTTGAATGCAATTCCATTGCTCTATAAAATATTTTCTTACCTATCAAACAATATTTTCCCCTGTGCAGGTTTAAAATACGCATATCTTAGTTCTTAGTGAGGTCAGAGGAACTTTATTGACCAGGCCCTTGGGTGCCTTCAATGTTTTCTAGGAAAAGAGATACTAATATTCTTAAATAAGGCATGTCAATATATGACAGCTAAACCTAAAGTTTTAAAATAGAGAAATAATAAAATAACCTTACTGCTCTTCTTAGCTGATCAATAATTTGGAAAGTTTGACACGCTTGGGTAGCAGAATAACAGCAGAATCAGATACTTGTTATTATATTGTAGGTTGTTTCTGCAAAGAGGAATAAAACTGTGGCAATCCTTATCAAGTGCTCAGTCTAGAGGAAGAGGAGCTAGAATTCCATGATACTCCTACAGAAGCACAGACTTAGCAGCGCCACATTGGCAGTTTGTGATTAAACAGAGGAATGAACACTTCTCAGCTGAGTGCTAGTGGCTTTCAGAAATGATTACTTATGAAAAACAAACCTTGACAATCAGCTAGAAAAGCTACTATAAAAGTTTATCTTGAGCAATCTCTGACATTTTGCAAAAGCCACTATTCTACTCTAAGTAGAGAAGTGTAATCAAGAGGCTATATTAAGCAGGAAAACATTTGAGGCATATTACAAACGCTCCCTTTACATAAACTGAAAAAGCTNTTTCTCTTACATAAGTGATTTTGTGCATATTTATTGATAAAAATTTACACATATATATACATTTGAAGTGAATATAAGATTGAAAATATCTAAATGATGTTAAACACATCACATAGTAGCAACTTAACTTGAAATGTATTGTGGTTATACTAAGTTTCAAAGCTAAGATGATTCTGAAGTGAAATCAAATCACTTTTTGAGCAATATAGACTTAGGTAAGTAAGGCAAATAAACCAGCTCTAGTTCTGCCCGATGAATACTTCATACTAATCCAGTTACAGTTTTGGAGCTTGCCAATAGTGTTAAATAACACACCAATAGCGTTTCAAATGCTTTGTAAAGTGTTTTTTCCCTTAACAGAGTTACACACTTCGGAGTTTACATGTTTTGTCAGAAGTAACTGCAACAGCTGCAAACAAGAAGTGCCAAAGTTGCACCATGGCAGACACAGAGAGGATCCTACTAGTCACAGACACAGGAGAAGACACATCAGTGGCAAAACTCACTATACTAGCTGGTAATGTTTTTTTAACATAATGCTACACTTCAGAGTGCTGAGGCTGGTTACTCTTGTTGACAGAAATATTTGACCTGTGGAGGTAGGGAGTCTGGTATTACAGAAAGAAAACGTGGAAGTACTGATAATAGAAAAAATGGGATACAATATACAATCACACTCATTTTGAAAAGGTGATCCTTTGGCCTCCCTAAGTTCTTCTAAAATGATAATTATCAATGCATTATGAATTTTTGAATGCAATTCCATTGCTCTATAAAATATTTTCTTACCTATCAAACAATATTTTCCCCTGTGCAGGTTTAAAATACGCATATCTTAGTTCTTAGTGAGGTCAGAGGAACTTTATTGACCAGGCCCTTGGGTGCCTTCAATGTTTTCTAGGAAAAGAGATACTAATATTCTTAAATAAGGCATGTCAATATATGACAGCTAAACCTAAAGTTTTAAAATAGAGAAATAATAAAATAACCTTACTGCTCTTCTTAGCTGATCAATAATTTGGAAAGTTTGACACGCTTGGGTAGCAGAATAACAGCAGAATCAGATACTTGTTATTATATTGTAGGTTGTTTCTGCAAAGAGGAATAAAACTGTGGCAATCCTTATCAAGTGCTCAGTCTAGAGGAAGAGGAGCTAGAATTCCATGATACTCCTACAGAAGCACAGACTTAGCAGCGCCACATTGGCAGTTTGTGATTAAACAGAGGAATGAACACTTCTCAGCTGAGTGCTAGTGGCTTTCAGAAATGATTACTTATGAAAAACAAACCTTGACAATCAGCTAGAAAAGCTACTATAAAAGTTTATCTTGAGCAATCTCTGACATTTTGCAAAAGCCACTATTCTACTCTAAGTAGAGAAGTGTAATCAAGAGGCTATATTAAGCAGGAAAACATTTGAGGCATATTACAAACGCTCCCTTTACATAAACTGAAAAAGCTTATCGAGCTTTTTGGTAATTGGTAACTACTGAAGAGAAAAAAAATGCTGATGAAGCAGCTAACATTGATTTAGACTACCAGAGTGAAAGTCTGTTACCTTGCCCATTCAACACTGACTTGCTCTCTTTCACACTCCTTTCACTCCCACATAATTCTACAAACACAATTCTACAAAACGGGAGACCAACCCAAAAAAACCCAAAGTTTAAAACCAGTTTTGGTAACAAACATTTTCTCTGTCTAGCCCAGAGCTGCATTGCACACTTTCTTCTCCATTATCTAGTCAACTACCAAAAATTTTAGAGACCTTTCAAAATTATGCTGACACACATATACATCTTCAGCTGAAAGAAACAGAATCTCCAGTGTTTTGCCCGGTATCCAACCTTCCCAATATAGCTAACTTTAGAATTAATGAAGACTTCTATAAGATAAACAAATTCATTTCCAATGCAGGTCTCTCTCATACTTCCTCAGCCACCCTAAGACTGCATAGCTCTTGTTTAACTTGTAAAGTTACACAGTTGTGCCACGAAGCAGCTATAATTCCAACAACTGTCCCCTCACTTAGCTCCAGCCCTCTGGGATAAACATGATGGATTCTTTTCTCCTCCTAGCGAAGAGGGGATGAAAACTGCAGGGATAAAATTTCTAAAGCACATGCTGACAATGAGTACAAAATGGAACTATGTGTCACCTTGAACTTTTTGAGCCAAAATTGACCTGCAATGAGAACAAGATGTCCCTAAAGAGTTAAGTGCAGAAAAGCAGCAACTGATATTACAGAAGCTTCAGATCTGCAAGAAAAGCAATGGTAAATCACCTATAGCTGGTCAAGGAAGGAAATAGATATGTGTCATATGGGACCCACTGCTAGAACAGAGTTATTGAGAACAGCTTACCTCTGGGAAAAACTGGAAAAGGAGAAACTTTCAGATGGGCTGTCCCTACTAAAAGCCCCTAAACTACTGCTTAATATTTTAATGAAATGTGGAAATCCCTATATTTTAAAGTATTTACAACTCTTCGTTTTTGGCCATTTTAAAAATGTTTATTTCTTTAGCTCTACATTCTAATTCAGCATTAAAATCTATAAGCTCTAAAGTCTATCCAGCAGGGTCCTGCAAACCATGATGAGTTGCATGGGTTGCATGGATATTTGGAATGCACCTAACCTATGGAATATAAAGCCCTGTATGTATTAAAAAACTGTGTGTGCAGAGACCCTAAACAACCTGATCAAAGGTTGTTTTTTGGCCTACCTGTGAACAATTATTATGACCAGAATCGTAGAATCATCAGTGTAGGAAAAGTCCTCTGATATTACCAAGTCCAAACCTTCCCAGCACAGCTGTGTTCACCATTATACTATGTACCACATTCAGACATTTTTTCTGAACACTTCCAGGACTGGTGATTATACCACTGCCTTTGGGAGCCTGCTAAAATACTTAACCAGACTTTCAGTGAAAAAGCTTTTCCTAATCTCTACTTTAAGCCTTCTCTGACATAACTTTAGGCCATTTCTTCTTATCTTGTCACTTTTTTCCCTGTGAAAAGAAACCCACACCCCACCTTTCTATAATGTTATTTCAGGTAGTTTTAGAGAGTGATAGGGTTGCCCCAAGCCTCCTTTTGTCAAAGCTAGTCCTGCTGACATTACTATTCATGATACAGGCAGAATGCCACTGGCTTTCTGGGCCAGCTGAGCACCCTGGCTCATGTTCAGACACTGTCAACCAGCACCCCCAGGTCCTTTTCCACCCAGCAGCTTTCCAGCCACTCTTCCCCCAGCCAGTAGCACTGCCTGGGGCTGTTGTGACCCAAGGGCAGGACTTGAGGCTTTTCCTTGTTGAACCTTACACAGCTGGCCTCAGCCCATCAATCCAGCCTGTCCAGATCCCTCTGCAGATGCTTCCTACCTTCCAGTAGATCAACCCTCACACACAGCTTAGTGTTGCCTGAAAATTTTTAGATTATTTCCATAGGTCCCTTTCAACAAAACCTGTTTTATGTTTCTCTCCTGTATGCACATACATATTATAATAAATGCAAAACATTTGTCTTTCAGAATTTAAAAAGGGGATACATTTTATACCAGTGGTCACATTGTAGGTAGGTAGATTTGCAGATATGACAGAAGCAGAGATGATGAGAGCAAATTCAGTGATCAAGGTTGCAATGTACACAAATCTTTCCAACTCCCAAATCATATTTGAAAGTGTTAATAAGATTAGGAAAAAGGGGACACTAGAATTTTGAAGTGCACTATATGGAAGTGATGTCTGTCTGTCTGTCTGTGTGTTTAAACACAGCAAATGTGTGAACTTCTACCTGAGTAAAGCTCTAATTGGTGATATGGAGAAATCTCACAAAATTACAAAATGCAGAAGTATTCATAAAGGTTACCCACGTACATGCTTTCTTTTGTCCCTCTATGTAAAAGCTGCAGGACTATTCATTATGCATAAAGACTTGCACCCCATTGTTCTTCAGTGTCCTATATCCATAAAGCTGGCCACTATGCTACAGGTATTGTAAACTGCCCAACTGGGATCACTCACACTCGTAAAACAGCCTTCTTTCAACATCTAGTGCTTCCCAAACTGAAAAATCTAGAAATTCTTCTGTAATAATTCTAGTAGCTATTTCTGTGAATGCAGTAGTATTTGCTTAACTGAAGGACCTATCAGAAGAAATGGAGATTAAATGAAGCAATCTGAAGCTGAAATCCTATTATAAATCTATATAGGTATAGAACTAGAGTTTTGTGTACGTCCAGTAAATTTCTGATGCTGTAACTTAAAAGTGAATTTCAACAGGACAGCATCATATACAAACAGTACAGCTGGATCGACTTCAGAGAACACTTTACACAGAGAATAAAGTACATTTTAAAATAATATTTGAGCAATATAAAACAATCCCCTAGCTACTACTAGTTAAACGGAAAATTTCTATTAATAGTTTTGAGTAGGAAATTTGGCAAATGTTCTTTATTTACTTTAGTGTCCTAAGAGGATTTAAAGTAAATCAGAAATTATAAAAATGCTGTCAGCAGAGAAATATGCACCAGAGGAGAATTCAGTGATCTGCTTAAAACCTAGTTTTAAATCCTTTTATTATGCTTTTTTACTCCTACTCAGACCAACAAGGATTTGAAATAGAACCATGAAAATAGCATACAGATAAATGTAGGAATTCTAAGCTTACATCAAGGTAATAGAAATTCCTTTGATCTACCCTCAGGAGCTCAGGTTAAAAACAAAGTTTGTTTTTTATTCCACACCCCAGTTATACTAAAAAAAAAAAAAAAAAGTCAAAGTGTTTGCACTTCATTTGCTCTTTTGTTCATCCATCCTTTTTCTCACTTTTACAATTTTTCTTGTTGCTGTGTATTCTTCAGGAGAATGCAGCTAGCTGTAGTGGTTTCTCTGTTACTTTCCATTAATGAAGATACAATGTTTTGGTCAGTTCAGCATTATCTTATAAATCTTAGTTTGATTTTTGTGACAGAGTGTAGATTGTCTCCAAGCAAAATGCCAGGAATACCTTCATCCACTGGCAAATGGAGGTCAGAGCTGTCTCTTTTCATTGAGGCCAAGAAAGCTGCAGCAGCTCAAAGGTGAAGCACATTTCTTGAAAAGAGCTGAGATGCACATGGCTATAATTCTTTATCTAGACAATGTTAGCAAGCCTAAGGATTGCTTACAGAGGTAAAGATTCAAAAAATTTGGGTTGGGTAAAGAAAATTTTAGATTACTTCTGTAGAGTTTTAAAAATTAATTAGTTTTTAACCCATTAACATATGAGAAGAGTCAGAAAAAAATACAGTAATAAAGAAAAAAGTCAACATTTCTGGTTTTAAATGAAAGTTTATGGTGTTGTCATTTATATATTTTACAATTACCTTCTATTTGCCGCTGCTTCATGCAATACAGAAAAAATACTACACAAATTAGCAATATGATTGGACCAATGTTACCTAATAGAATAGCTCATGTGTTCTAAAAAGTATCTGTGCCTTACGCACTAATCCAAATTAAACATTCATTTTATTTGCTAAAAATTGGGAAAAGAAGAGGAGCAATAGGCAAAAAATAGGATAGATATTTTCTCCTCACATTACATCAGGTAATTTCAGTTTGGTTCAACTGACTTCACCAGACAGTTAAAACCAACTTATTTTGTCTAGAAAACATCAGAGAATACTTACATTTTTATTTGTCTGCCAAAGAAGGATGGCAGCATCCTAAATCATCACACATCTCTGTGGTTAAAAGCTTTCCTGAAGACAATGTTGAGCTGCAAAAATCTGTTTGTAAGTTTCAGACATCTGCTGCGACCAGATCCAGAATTTTAAGTCAGATCTATATCAATGTAGAAGAGCTTAAGGTTTTGCCTTTCTTAGCAGTAAATGCATAAATCATAATATTCATGCTCAAATTAATGAGTCATGTGCATTTGGAAAAGATCAAGTAGTTATATATTTGTCTACTGTTCAATTGGACAAGTAAAGGTAAATATAACCTGCCATCAACATGCACCTCTTAATCAAACTTTGTTCAAACACTGTTTAATTGTTATCTCCAAAAATCTGCACTATAAAAAGTCATCTATGCCAAAAAATGTTACAGCGTTAAAGAAAAAAGAAAAACGCTCTTCCTGAGAAACACAGGAAAAGTGTCACATCTTTGGTAGTGGAGCAGGCATATAAAAGCTTAATTTAATCTGAATTTTTGGATTAATTAGGTCGTTTTATATGTGGTCATGATTTTCTCATTTAGAAACAAAAAAGCACATTAGACAGTTTGTTGTTTATACAGGGCCAGAGTTCTCAGTTAGAATACTGGGTTAGGAAACAGAGCCCACATCTATATGCTATTAAATAGGAATTACTATTTGGAAACAAGACTTGAAAATATCAATTTCTGAGTGGCTGAAAGTTTACAAAAAGATGAAATAATATGGAAATAAGGTAGTTTTCTGCTGGTAAAGAGTAAAAAAAATCCTAAGAAAGAAAATTGTCTGGAAACAGCTGTATCTCAAGTTATTTTTACTTTAACCTTCAGGAAAGAAAGCTGGGCCTTGATTCTGTCTGACCCCAAGGAAAGTGAATATACAAAGATTTATTTTATGTTAACCTCAAGACAAGGATGTTCAAAAAATCCTTTTTGGAGACTTTGAAAAGAAAAAAAAATCTTAAAGAATGGATAGTTTGACATCATGGATAAAGACAGAGCTATAAGAGTAGGTTTAAGTTCTGAATAGACTGTTAAATTTTCCTCTAAAGCTCCAAAATAAAATTTTGGGTTTATGTTGTTTACTTCATTTGCTTCAATTCTCTATGGTTGGCAGACCATCTGTTCTCAGTGTCTGTATCTTTTACACTATGGATTTGTATGCTAAGAACTTCTTTCTTCAAACAGTGTCTGCTGCCATTTCATGTTTACTACTTGTACTAAACTGATATTCTACCAACAAAGAGAATTAAAAACATAGCTGGTAATTCTACACATGCATAATTAAAAATTACCTTTTTGGATGACTAAACCATTTTTCAATTTCTTCCTTCTGCTTTCACATCATATGTTGTATAACAATTTAGTAGAAGACTATATTCACACAAAGCCTCCAAAAAAAACCCATACTGCACATTGGATCTTGCATTAATATACTTTTGCTGTGTAAATTAAATACAATATTTCAAAGCATGTACAAAAAACCACATTTGCTTAGGAAAAGAGAATGTTTCTAATCAGGTCATATAAATTAAACAATTCCATAGCCTTCTGTCCTCACAGGTGGCTTGATTAAAAGAGTAGCTCAAAATAAAAGAAGATGGGATCGGGGTAAAGAAAATTTTGAGGAAAGCCAAAGAGAGCCGTAGGGAACACCTCAAGCAGCACTCAGAACTATTTTTTTGTAGCAGGCTAATAACATTACATGTAGGAAAAGTACATGAAAAAAACATATCAAAATCCCTTATGCATCAGTGTTAGCACACTTCTCACCTGATTCTCTAATCTTCCTTCATAATTAATCAGCAGAATCATTGTCTGTCTTACTTTTTAAAAACTTCATTAACTTGTCCCTCTAATTCTGAATCTCCCCCTTTCTTCTTCCCCTATGTCTTACTACTGAGCCTTGTGGTATGGAATATCTCTTTGGTCATCTGGACCAGCTTTCCAGACTATCTCCCCGGCCATTTAGTTCTCCGCCCTCAGCCTGTTCTCTGGAGCAGTATGACAGGCAGAAAAGGCCTTGGCTCTGCCTAGGCAATATTAAGCAATAATGAAACTATTGCAATATTTTCAGCAGAAATCAAAAACACAGTCTCCTACTAACTACTATGAAGAAAATCCACTCTATCACCAACAAAACCAGCACCGGTATTTTAGTATTCAGAGAGGATTTGCGAGGAATCCTCAAGGTTTGACCATGATTTTTGAACATGTCTGCATTTGAAACAAACTGAGATGAAGACAATCATGAATGCCTATGGGGAGCAGCCACCTTTGGTGGTAGTGTAGCTTGGCTACACCTGGCAACTATGTGCCATGCAGATGTCTACTCACTCCCTGTCCTGGTGGGACAGGGAGGAGGGCTGAAAGCAGGTAAAAGATATGGGTTGAGATAAAAACAGTTTACAAATATTAAAGTAAAGTAGACCAACAATGATAATAACAATGATAGCTGTAATAAAAGGGGAGATACAAAAAAGAGTGAGAGAAATAAAACTAAAGAAAAAAACTCAAACGCATCACTTGCTATCAAATGCCCAGCCTGTCCCCCAGCAGCAATTGGCCCCTCTGAGCCACTTATCCTCAGTTTATATGATGATATTTAACAGTCTGGAATATCCTCTTGGCCAGTTCAGGTCAGCTGTCCTGGCTGTGCTTCCTCCTAACATCCTCTGCAACTCCTTGCACTCAGAGCATAGGAAACTGAAAAGGACCTTGACCTATCTTAAATGCCACTTTATCAGTAGTGTCCACAAACAGAAAGTCACTGTTCAGCAGTTGTGGTCTGCTATTTCAGGGAACCAGGCAGCCCAATGTGTATCAGTATTATTAAAGATTGAGGGGAGGAAAAGGATTAAATATATCCACTTTTTCTTAATTCCTATTTGGTCAAGTATAGTTCCTATGTTTTCCTTGGGCCTCCTCCTGCTGCTAACATATTTGAAAAATTCCTTCTTGCTAGTTGACACAATATCAGCCAGTGTCAGATCTAGCTGAGATTTGGTCTTTTGTATTTTCCCCCTGCATATGTGAATGAGGGCTGTATGCTCTGCCTGTGAAGTCTGATCTTGCTTCCAAAAGGAGTTCCCTGTTAAGCCAACCTAGTCTTTGGCCTCCTCTTGCTCGACCTGTGACACAATGGTACGTCTATCTCATTATGTCACAAGTTTAAAATCCGCTCCTTTGCTTTTAAATGACGTTTCTTTAAAACTGAGCAAACTGAACCCTCAAAAGCAGATGTGCAGGAGACATTGCTAAGTACCTGAAGAGCTTAGAAGTTCCCTCTCTTGAAACTCAATGTAAAAATTCTGCTTACCCCTTTATATTTAGCCAAAAACTTTAAACTCATCTATTTCCTGGTCACAGTGGACAATATATCACATATCTCTCCTGGGTCCTTTTGTATTTAAAAGTAACAATGTAAGAAAGCACCTTTTGTAGTTGACTCACTGAGTATTTGTGACTGTACTTTGTTCCCTTCAAACACTTGAGAACTTCCCAGAGCTGCTTGTCAGAGCAGTATAGCATTTCCAGTTGATATCTGGAAAGCTGAAAGCTCCCATGAGGACAAATGCTAAGAATCCAGAGATTTTTTCCCTAATTGCCTGCAGAGTAATTCCGCTGTACTAACATCTTGGTCTGGTTATCAACAGTGGACACTCACAGAGACATAACCTTTGTTTCTTGTCCCTCTAATCTTCACCAAGAGTTTTTTTTCCATAATTATTTCCATAACTATAAAGGGCTTTAGAGTCAAGCCTCTCCTTTACATGTTGTGCAATATTTGCACGTTGACTGCACAGCCTAACTCACCTGATCTATCTATAGCCTTCCAGCACTCCAGTCGTGGGACTCATTCCACCAAGTGTCACTCACATCATAAGGAAATTGTCAATGCTTCCAGTACTTCCTGCTTGTTTCTCACACTGCATGGGTTGATGTACACACATTTCACATGTGTTCCTAAACCTCTAGTGCTCCCTGGAGCAGTCATTATTATTGCTGCCCTCAAAGAGTGTCATGCCATCCCCTGCATTCCCAATTCCTGTTATCATACCCTTCTCCCATCAATGCTAGTTTAAAGCTCACACAAGAAATCTTGTCAGCTTGTAAACTGTTTGCAAGAACTGTTTTCTCTGGTTTGAATATGCTGTCAGGTCCCAGCATAACTTATTTGTCTCAAGGACAGTTTCTTTATTATAAAAATACAAAAGTTTCTGAATGGGAAGGTAAATTCTACACTTTAAATTCACTATAATTTACACATAAGTTGTAACACCTGAGAGACATTAGGAATCTCCAAAAATCATACAGTTCTGTGTTATTCTTCAGTATGTTACCTTTGGTCCTGGTGCCTTTAGATGTTCTGTCCTTTTTACACCATCTCGGAATCTCATTCCTGGCTCCTTAACTCCACAGACTAGTAATTACACAATATCTCTACTTGATAGATTCCATTTTCAGTCATACTAGTGTTCAAACAAATCAGAAGACATACATGAAACTCAGGGATATATAACCAGGTAAAGATAGGTCCATAGGTTTCAAAGGGTTAAAATACTCTTTTATGTATGAGGTATTTAGGCAGTGATCTGTCAACATCTTCCCTCTTTGCACCATTCTCTGCTGATAGAGTTTATCTATTCTCGCATACCTTGTTAACATAGCATTTGTGAGAAAAACTAACATTTAACTGCTAGTTAAAATGTTTTTTTTTCTTAACATTAAATATATAAACAACAACCATTCAGCTTATTACTATTCTTCCACCTGCTGAAAATAGTTATTTAACTAACCCTTGTTTAATCTATAATAACACATTATAAATTTTATGTCTTCATAGGAGGCTCAGATGATTTGCTTGGTATACTTAAGGGTAAGAGAAATACAAATTGTGTATGTGTTTTAGTATTTAGTATATGTTTTTGTTAGCATCAAAACTTCTAAGCTATCAAGCTAAATTAGTAAAAAGCTATTCCACTGTTCCATTATGCTGTGTGTTTAGTTGCCATTTTGCACACATGTAAACCTGAAGCAGCCCTACAGACTGAGAATGTACCTATTCCAAACAAGAACAACAGCCTTGGACTCCAAGTCAGGTTATTCACACAGATTAAGA
This sequence comes from Tychaedon coryphoeus, assembly GCA_013398595.1. Classification (NCBI taxonomy): domain Eukaryota; kingdom Metazoa; phylum Chordata; class Aves; order Passeriformes; family Muscicapidae; genus Tychaedon; species Tychaedon coryphoeus. Next base: position 417,319 of record WBND01000697.1, read on the forward strand.
AATCATCTGTTAATACTCAATTAGAAAATGTATCTTTTAATGAAATTATGAAAGAAATAAAGAATAAAGAAATTATGCAGTCTTGTCATCCCATATATATTATCAAATCTATGGAGGAGTATAAAAAAAAGAAACCGGCTCAATGCTTTTTAAGTGTTCCCTGAAGTAAAGAAATGTATTCATTAATACATATTCCAAGGTAAAAGAGTTAATAGGGTAGGCAGCAGGAAATCTTTTATTGTGATTATTGCAATTAAAGGGAAACTACTGAGCTCTAGTGCAAGAAATATAAAAGGTTTAAGAAAAATGCAAAGCCAACTGCACGAAGACCCCATTCTACAAATAATATACTTAGCTCCTGTATAGAGCTAAATTTTCCAGTTTATTTGCAGGTTTTATAGATTTCCATAATCACTTGATTCCAGCCAATTAGATCTATTCTTAAGATTTTACATTCTTAAAACCATATTCCTACAGAGAGCTGTTTGACTCCCAATCTATTCTGAATTTACAGTAACACATCCGTTCTCAAAGCTGTGACTAACCATTTTAGCACTGTTCAAGAGATGGAGAAAAACTTTAGGCAAAATACTCTGATTGAAAAATCAGATAAATCCCTAAAATCAAGACAGAAAGAATATTACATGCATCACATCACACAGCAGTACATTCACACCACTGTATGCTTTACACATGTAAATTGCATTATAATGCAACTGTATTAAAATCAAAGGCAAGTAGAGTAGGAAAGGCTAGAATTAAGAACACTATGATACACATGGGAAACACAAAAGAGACTTCAAATACTATTGAAAACCATCCTAATGAACAAAAATGCTTAGGTGTCAGGGTCTCTTGGTCCCAGGCAATATTACTGGAGTGTAGTGAAGGAAAAAAACCTATGTCAAAAGAAATGAAGCAGTGTTTTAAAGACAACTTGTGAGAAGAATTGCCTTCTGGCAACGACATATATAGTTGCAAATAGACTTTGATGAGCAATAAAAGTTAATGGTGGACAGTCAAAGGTTACAAAGAAACGAAGATACACTGGTTCCATTTGAGGTAAAGTTTGGTATGTAATAAAATCCAATCATGAGCACACTAGGAAGCGAATGAAATCACTGAAAGAATATTTTTGCAGTTTCAGCCTTAGTGAATTTTATACATAACTGGTAAAATGTTCAATTACATGGGTTTTTCTTCCATAACCTATTTGAGTAATATCGGAATTTTATGGATATTTTTACTATCCCTTACTTAAAAGTTGGAAACACAGCATAGGAAATTAGGATGTAGGAATGATTGCTCCTTCTATTATGCTCATACATTTGAGAAGAAAGCACAGAACTGCTTACTAAAGTAAATATACGTAGATTGGCATTTGATGGAATATTCCTAACACTAGAATGTGCTTCATTTGCAGCATATAGAATGACTATCAGAAGCAAAATCTTTATGAAGTAGGTAACTAATATAGTTTTTCGAAGAGTGACTGATTTTTGAGAGACCATTGAATCACTTGGAAAGTGTTTAGACCTCATGGGCTTAAAAACCCCCAAAAACAGATTAAAAAAATCAGACTACTTCTTAGCTAATTGTGGATATAGTAATCTTATTTTAGCTACAAATAATGAAAATCTTCATTCTTTTGAATTACTACTTACAATAGTATTAGAACTTGTATTTATGCTCTTCCCCAGAAAAAACAATTGTCTTAATGGATGGCAATGACATGATCAGGTGTACAACCACTATTATCATTAGAGCAGAAGATTTGAGGGTAGATTCCATTTTTAAGCTAGTCAACTTTAACATTAGATTTACCAGGTTGAATTTTATCCTAAGGGGCTGATCTTCTGCACTTTTAAAAACAATTTTTATTCAATACCCTTGCTGATAGGATTTTCTCTTGTTTTTGAAGTACTTCAGAATATAAAAAGTGTTTGTTTTCACTGCAAAATATGTTGTATATCTTCAGTTCAAGAAAAAGCAGAACACTGCACATTGGTGCAAGGAGACTATATGCTCTTTCATGGGCTTATCCATGGCCACATACTTTGAGGTGCTGCAGCACCATCTCATGCACAACCATGGATGCTTCAAGGTGCACATGCAGTATAAACTTAGACACAAACACTGATGGTTTGAGGAGTACCTTCTTCAATGGAGACTTATGCTTGAGCCAAAATCCCATCAGAGGTACACCTGCAGCAGCACAGACATAACCACAGCCACAGACATGTCAAGATGCAGGTGCTGTTCTGTCAATTCAGAGCCACAAACATTTTACTGTCTTCTGCCACATGAACTCATCCACAGGTCATTGTACGTTTGACTGGAAGTTTCAGCCTGTCCGGTATGGCAGCATAAAAGCCACACTGATGCCCTGGCCATCTGCCAGCCCTGGCACATGTCCATGCTGTTATCCAAGTGTTCCAGGCCACAGCAGAGCACAGAGCTCAGCAGCACAGTGACCAGAGAAAGCGAGAACCAGCCTCTAACAAGCATTAGACTCTTGTATAAAGGATGGCAAGTGAGCCCCATGGAAAGCACAGAAAACTGCTGATTAATAGCTAAATGGTACTAGCAACTGCTAGGAATCCAACCTAGCACATTCCAGTCAAACCTTCATTACCTCAAACTCTTCGAGTCCCATATTGGGTGTCCAGTGGGATGTCCTGGTATAATGTCAGTAGGACTAAGAATCACACAGCCACTTGCTTACTCACACACAGGGGGACCCAGAAGAGAATCAGAAGATTGATAGAGAGAAAATTTATGGATTTAGATAAAGCGAGTTTATTAAGTAAAGCCAAATCCATGCATATAAGCAAATTAATTCACTTATTCCAATGACCAGGCAAGTGTGCAGCCATTTGCAGGAAGACAGGTCTCCACCACAAGTAATAGCAACTTAAACACCATCACTTTGCATGTCTTCCCCTGCCCCAAACACATCCCACACTCTCCCCTTGCTTCTCTGGCTTTTTACACTCAGCATGACATCATATGGTACAGAATACCTCTTTGGTCAGCTGGGATCAGATGTCCCAGGTCTGCCCCCTTCCAGTTTTCACACACTCACAGCAAACTTTCTGGTGGAGTGGTGTGAGTAACAGAAAAGATTCTGACTCTGTGAAAAGTACATCTCAACATTACTGAAAACATCCATGCATACCAATATTGTTTCCAGCACAAACCCAAAGCACAGCCTTACACTAACCAGCAACTGTGGAGAAAATTACCTCAACCCCAGCCAAAACCAGAGCAGATAAACTTTCAGTTTTGTTTTTCAATGCATTTAAAAGAATGTTTCAATTATTGCGTGGTTGTGTATCTTACAATGTCTTAATTGTATGCAAACCTGTGCTGAAGAAGCAGTGAGGTTGGCAGGCTGATAAGTGCCCTTGAATGTACAGGATGAATCTTTTTCTTATTGATGAAACTCACATCAAGAGAAATTTATATTCCTTATCTTGTCTGGTGCTTGATAAGATTATGACACTCACATTTTCGCTATCCAGAAAGTGACAAATGGATGTTACCTGTGACTGAGATGTTGTACTTTTTCCTGAGATAGCAACATTATTCAACAGAAGACTCAAATAAAGGCCTTGTTTAAACAGAGAATAATTTTTTTTCAGCATTTACTTTTAACTTATGAAATAGAAATCAAAAGAAAGACTGTGCCAGAGGGTGCAAAAAGGTAAGCGACAGGACCACATATAGTCAAACCGCCAGACCTTGAGAGCTCCTAAAAGAGCAGACGCACATCCCTCCCCACGTACATTACTGGACAAATGTTATCAAGGGCCTCTAGAAGGCAACATTGTTTCTATATAATAAATAAATAATAAAAAATAAATTAGGAGTCTTTATTCTAATTGCAACAGGTAGAAGAAGGATTACGTTTTCTCATAACACAGTCATCTGCTTTCCTATTCTGCTATTGCAGCCTGATTGTTTTACAATGTTTTGTGTGGTGAATATCAGAGGGAATTGTGTCACTGACTTTGGGGGATGTCTTCCTCCCTCACACGTCTTTACACAGACATTTCTCCTGACAGTAACCTGTAAGCTTTCCAATGAGTTCTGCTGCTTTAAACTCAGACTATCCAAAAAATCTCAGACAGAAACTTCAGCTTACCTGACAACCACTGAACTATGCTTTGTTACCTGCCTGCAGTGATTTCTATCATATGCTCAGATCTGCAGTTCAGTATTTCTTTTTGACATTTTTCCTTGCCTTGGAATTTACATGTTCAGAATCCACGTTCATTTGTGGTTAGGCTCCTTTGAAAATGACGCAAACATTTTTCTTTGATTTATAAACATTTCCGTGAACAACAATTAGAACTTGTGTTGTCAGTGTGTCTGCTTTTAGTTCTACTGTGTGCATCCTCAGCTTTAATTGGCTTTCATTACTATCAAGAATCCTTGCTATGATTAGATTTCTGTTATATTCAGAAAAATAATTAAGATTTCCTTCGCTTTTGTACTACCTTCTCTTCACTTGTGAATTTCCAGTTCTTCCTATTGAAAAGCTTCTTACTACTATATAGTTTGGTTGACATTTTAGGTCTTTTCACCTTTTCTTTCTACATCACCTTTCTTGTATAAATTACTCCTAAGTAATTGGTGCTGTGTGAGAAATGGATCTCTTGATCAGACACTTAATTCTTGCCCCACTGATCAGTTTTTCAGAAAAACTCAACTGTTTCTCCATCCTGTTTTTCATACTCTCCTGCTGCATTCTGTTCATAGTCCTTAGAGCTTTGATTGAATAATTTTGTTCGCTTTCTTAATTTCTCTTTTTTTTTTTTGCAGTGGCATCCAGTCAAGATTGGTACTGTAGTGAGTATTAGTTTCTAAGTCAAGTTGCCAGAGGCACACAGAAGCACATGTATTACAAAAATAAAACTGCTTGCTAAAAAAGTCTCAATTTTGACAAAAAGAAATCAGTACCACTTCCATATGTAGTTGTTGTCTTAAAATTCACCCCTAGTTAATTTTCCACCATTTGAGGAAAGGGAGTCTTAACTGTTAAGCATTGAAAAAGTAAAAAAAAACCCTAAGACTTGTAAAAGTCTCTACAGTAATATTCTAGTTATTCACCATAACTCACTGCTCTTCGCTAATCCAGTAGTAATACTTTACACATATGAAGTATTTTTTCTCTGAGGAGTTCAAAATATTTTTAAAGCTTCAGCAAAATCAAAGACCAACACTGTGGAATAAGTTAATACCATTTTGTTCCATATTAGAAACTACTTTTACTTCCAAACCTGTGACAAAACAATTCTGAGAAGAACATTTTCACCTAATACCTTTACAAAATAGTAAACTCAATTTCTGGGGGATTCATGGAACCTATTTTCATTCCCCTTTCCCCTAAAAGTATCCTTAGACAAACACTCCTCGTAACCTCTGTGCCACTTTCCTATTCAAGCAGTCCTTGAACGGATACTTAGATACTTCTATTCTGTAGAAGTCACAGTGACCCTCTGCATCAAGTAACTTCCTGTCTGAGTGCAGAAAAAATAAATCAAGCCCTTTATTGGAAAAAAAACAGGCTCAAAATTTTCATTTATCTACCTGGAATGCCAAAAACTTATTTTGCATCACTGTTTATCAGTTTTTATATTATTCTTATAAATTTCAGATTCTTAAAAACAAGCACAAATTAACTCAACATGTTGAAGCACAGATAAATACTTTTATAGTAATCCCACCTAGTTTGTCATACCAAACTTGTCTGATCTGACTAAAATACATCATTTATAAACAAATTTAATCACAGGTTTTATGAAATAACGTTACTGGGCAGTAACTGGGGGTAAAGGTAATTCCAGCAGTGGGAGACCATAACCACTGACTCACTGGCCACCTATTCAAAATGGACCACTGGCTCAAATAGAGAGAAGAATTTTGCATGCAGAATAATTAGGATGAGAAGGAAGAGACATAACTAGCAAATAGGGGGCTGTCAATGAATTATTGGAAAAGTTAAGCCATTTTTAACCAGTGAATACTGATGTCTTTATATGTTAAAATTTATAAATAGTGTAAAGTTCTTATGATTGGGGAGGCATATTTTTGTGGGTTATCACCCAGTTTCCTGCTTTGCACAATCTAGAATAAAATTAAATATACTTCACCTTGGTGTGTGAACTGGCAGTGTGCACTGGATAACTGTTC
>WBND01000697.1:424706-456974 GCA_013398595.1 Tychaedon coryphoeus
CAGGGGGAAGGAAGCCGCGGTGGGCTCCCCCACCTCCGCCTGGCCAAGCTGCATGGGGATGGGGGGGGCCGGCCCAGGCCGGGCCAAGCTAGGGCCAGTTGTCACTTGCTTTCCCCACAGAAGTGAAAAGAGAACGGATTAACTTTACCAGTGAAATTTATGAAAGGAAAATAACTTTTTAATTGGTTACCTGGTCTGTCAATCACCAAATCAGCCCTCCGATTGGTCCCCGCAGCACACAGAGGAAGCTCCCAGAGAGGGAACAGCCCTCCTGTGTTTCCATGCTCGGTGCTGCTCCTCTCAGGCGACCCCCCCACAATGCAAAACCAGCGCACAGCTTTAGTGCCTTGCCTGGATAAATGGGTCACTCGAAGCAAAAACTCTTCACCAGATGAATTCCAGCAAACTCTGACACTGTGACTGGGGACTTCGGGCAAACAGCACCAAAGCCGGAATGACCAGTGACTCATTGGTACAAAAATTTATAGAGCTATTTTCTTGGAGTTTTGCAAGCTCCCTAGGTGTATATGGGATGGATTTGCAATGTATTTTCTTTGTTCCATCACTCATAACTGCAGAGTGCACTCTGTTTTAATTATAGGTCTCGTAGATATTTTCCTCTTGTTCTGATGCTTGCCCTGTGTTCTCAGGGTTATTTCAAATGTCTCTGTCCCAGTCTTCAGATGAGAATATCAATTTTTTTACTTCAGATTTTGAAGACTCCGAATGTGCTATTATAACTTCTGTATTTTATTTTACTTCCTTATTCTGCCTTTCGATTGACTATTCTGTGATCTGGTCCCTTTTTTCTTAATTTCCGTCTTGGCCTTTTCCTTGGTAAGTCTCTGGGACTTTTATAAGCAGCAGTTAATTGTGCAGCCAGCACTTCACATATCACATTCTTTCCTTTCCATCTTTTACTGTAGTTGATTAGATTTATTGCTAATACAGTATCTAAATATTGTCAATGCAGTATATAATATAAGCAGGTCTAAAGTGTTATAATCAGATTTAGCTAGAAACATATAGGTTTACAGATTCTAGCTTCATAAAATGCACAATTACAAACAAACAAAGCATCTATATAGCTAATTTATGGTTTTCTTACCATATCTGACTATTTCCTAATGCTTTAACTCACCCAATTCAAAGTGAGTTCTCCCTGGATTTGGACAGGATGTACACTGCAAATATTTCTGCTAAGGAGGAGATCCACCCAGAAGGGGCCTGCAACAACTGGAGACCAGTTTGCCTAGTTGGCCAAGTGTCCAGCAGATTTTTTTACCCTTTTGCAGGACAATGTGTACCAAAGTTAGTCACAAATATCACAACTCCTGCATCTCTGGAATTTATCAATCATGCAAGCATCCTGATAGTTCTTGCAATTCCCACCTGGCTTTCTTGTATTAGAGCAATTCATATTGCCCACCAGAGAAAATGGAAAGAGAAGGACGTCATGTGAAGGAGGAGGCCTCACTCAAAGACCAAATTATCTTTCATCACAGTCCCAACATATTTTGTATCCCAAGTCACTAATGCATGCAGCGGAACCCTACTTTCTTGGAGATGCTTAAACACCTGCCTGCCTGTGGGACCTAATGCACAAATTCCTTGCTTTGCATAGCTTTGCATAGCTTTGCTTATCTTTTCCTTCCCTATCACACTGTTTTTATCTCAATCCACAAGTTCGGTTACTTTTTCTCTTCTAATTCTCTTCTTTATCCCTCATGAAGGGAGTGAATGAGCTGCTTTGCAGTTTTAGTTCCCACTTGGGATCAAACCATAAGGTTTTTAAATTCCCAGTCTGTCCTACCTGTGTCTCATCCCTCATTGCTCATAATTTTTCTCCCTAAAGGACAAAGTTAACTATGGCCCAAGATGATGTATATTGAAAATGTTGGATGCATAAGGTGTACATTTCCCAATTCCATCCTCTTTTCTTGTGGAAGTTGGAAAATTTTATGTGGGTAATTAACTACTTAATTTCGAGACTAGCCATGAATGAGATGTCCATCTTTTTCTTGAACGTATCTAAGCATGGTTTTTTTTCTTAAGACTTTTTTCTGTTTCGTAAGACAGACAGTTTAACATTTTTAATGAATTAACCTGAAGATCACTTCAGTACATTTCCTCTAAACTTTATACATTGTCCATTTCAAAGTAAAAAACTAATTTTTATGCAGACTACCTCATTAAATGATTCTCAGACACTTACTGCTGTATGTCATTGACCTTTCCATCCTTTATGCCTTCATGATAAAGGCAAACATAAACTTTCAAAGTATGCATCATTACTTTGAATGAATGACGGACTTAGTGTAATTACCAGGAGCTGGGTGAGGAGGTTAGACTTTTTTACTACATTAGGAGACAGGCTTTCAAGCACAAATTCACAGAAGTGGGCTACCAGTTTAATGCTTACTAATTTGCAGCAAATTGCCAAATTTGTTGAGAAATCAGATCCCACTAAAAATATATATAAATTTTTCATTTAGCCTCACAATTCTCAACTTGTCTACCTTATTCGTATAAAATATCTACTTCTACCTTAGCAATTAAAGCGTCACTGCAGAATATGTAACATTCAGAAAGAAACTGAATTCTCATAATTTTCCCAAATTCTGATTATTCCATACAGCCTTGTTTTCTTTACCCTGAGTGTCTTTTTCTTTTGACAGTCTGAGTTTAGCCTTTTACCCAACATTTCAGAAGCACAAAATTAAACCTGAACTTACAGTAAATTTTAAGTACAGGCAAATTGTGGCATAAGACAAGTAACATAATATATTTGAACTATAACAGAGTTCATTTTTTTGTCATTCTTGACATTTCAATACAGAGGTGGTCTATCAGACAGTTCCTTTTCTCTTTTTCATAGACCTGCTGCTCTTTTCTTTCACACACATATTCAGTAGTGAGTATTAGAGAGAATATAAGTAATGTTAACATTTTGTCTGTTAGACTTTTGCAATGTAGTCACAATTTTTGATCTTCTGCAGAAGAAAATGTATCTGGTTCTGTCTGTGTGACATTTCCTTAGGAAAAACAATGACAGGAACAAGCAATAGGAAGAAAAGCAGCATCCCTCCATATGTGAGTTTTTGTATGACCGATTGCAACCTAGAGAGCTTACAGTTCTTTTTCAGTTCTTTGAGTAGGTGACTTTATTTTATAAGACTTTATATAGAATCATAGAGTAGTTTAGGTTGGAAAATACCTTAAAGATCATCAAGTCCAACCGTTAACCTAACCAAGTTCACCACTAAACCATGTTCCAAGTGCCACATCTATATGTCTTTAAATATCTCCAGAGATGGTGACTGTACCAGTGCCCTGGGCAACCTGTGTCAACTCTTGACAATCTTTTCAGTGAATTTTTACTCAATAGCCAATCTAAAGCTCCCCGGTGCAACTTGAGACCATTTTCTCTTGTCCTATTTCTTGTTACTTCAGAGAAGAGACTGAAGCTCACCTTGCTGCTACCTCTTTTCAGATAACTGCAGAGAGTGACAAAGTCTTCCCTCAGCTTTCTTTTCTCCAGGTTAATATACATTCCCTTTTAATAAAAAAAATCACCAATCAAATGGTAATATTTGAGAAGTTTTTCAAATCTACACACTTAATTAAGCTCCCTAGGTCTGCATTTTGCTTTATAGACAGTGGTTAAATTTTAAAACCTAGTACATATCTTGAACTTTCACTTCATTTAGACCCACTGAGTATTTAAGACTTGTAGGACTATGTCATTTAAACTGCCTTCTAAATACATGATTTAGGTTTTTATATTTAAAAACAACCCACAGGCAAAAATATATAAAAGAAAGATAAATCTTTTCTGTATATCATCAGTTCAGTATTCTTGTGCTACTATCAACCCGTGTGACTTCTTCCTCAAATGACTATAAGTGCCTTCTAGGAAGAAGACTGGATTGCAGGAGGTTGCTTTGGAGAGGAAAGGACAAGAAATTGAAGGTGACAGAGGAGAAATTAGAAAAAGGTACTTAATGTTTTTCACACCAAAGTGAAAAGAGGTCATCATATTTTTCTGTGAAGGTATAAATTTGAGGCGTTGTGTCATATAACGAAAAGTAGCATTATTCTACATCACCAAAGCAAGACTGCAGATAGTAAGTAAACATTTTGCTGTAGCAGCAGTGTGAAAACTCATGTATTCTTGAGGTTTCTGTTTGAGTTCTGTTGTGTTCGAAACAAGGTAGCTAGAATGGATATTGCTATTATAACTTGAAAAGACTGTAGAGATCTGCAGTGAGGGATCGAAAAGAAAAAAACATATTTTTTTTGTACAGAGTAAGAGCTTTCACTTTTTCTTTAGCAATAACTTTCTTTGTTTAAAATCTCATCTATTAAAGATATTTCTTCTACAATCCTAACACTGACTTCTATGTGAATCCCTAATAATCATTCTCCAAACATTTATTTTTAATGACCCATTTCAAAAGCTGATTGAGTTCGCAATGACATGACATGGCATGCTGTTCTGGGATTTTATTTTTTGTAGTGGCCTAGCTCTTTGTTAAGTATTCAAAATTAAAAGAGAAGAAAAGAAACACCTTAATGATAAAGCTTGTGCTGACAGCTGTTGTGTTAGTGGCTTGTAGATTTAGTTTAGATACAACAAATGTTAAGCCCTACTTTTAATAATTACTTAGGGATTTCTGGAATTTTAATTATGCCAGTTAATTGAGCAAGTTAGCTAAATTGATGAATAATGATCTATGCAAACATCACTTTACAGATGAAGTAAAGGAAGTTTAGCAGATCATGAAATAAATTAAAAGTAAACAGAAAAGCTAGAAAGCCAGTATCAGTACACTTACAAGGTAAATATTTGAAACAAAGAAGAAGAACATTTTAAAATGTAACAATGAGTAGAAATTTTAGAAGACAGAGACTGAAACTGGTATTTCAACTGGGCAGAAAAATTGTACCCTAAGTAGTCAATGTAAGTTTAATCACAGAGCTAAATCAGCATAATAATCACCTTGTGTCATGAGAATGAGAAGCAAAAATGATGGAGCTAGAGGTCAAAAGCACCTTCGATCATCACTTACATCAAGAGGAGTTTTTATATGCATCTAAAATGCAATGAAGGTTTTAAGTACACAAAGAATGCAAGAAAATTGTTGTAATAATTGAGGTATTAAAGGGCTATCTGAAAAAAATAGTGTTTTCTCACTTTCTGAATTTTGTAAATACTTTTCAATTTAGAAGTACTTCTGTTTGAAAATATACTTTAATTTCAGAAATATTAAATTATAGATATGTAAATTTAAATAAAATTATTTCATTGACATGAAAAAAGGAATCACTTTTCAGGTTATGATTGTGGATATGAGACAAGTGGGGAGGTTAGCAGAATTAAGGAAAACTTTCTATCCATAAAGATCTCAGATCTTACTTCACAGATTTATATATGATATAGCAACAATATATAGCTGTCCCTGACAAGGAAAACAAGCCAAAGAATTTAGCAAAATAACTAGGGCTAGACACGGCTAAAAATTATCAGTGATCGCCTGAGCTATTGCAATGTAAATTATCTCCAAAATAAGAAAGTTTTCTTCTAACCAAGAATATTAATGAAAACAGAGAAATATTTAGTTGGCAGGCTTTGCAATATAACATAGGAACTTGCACCCATCCTTACAGGTATCTTAATGAAGTTTTTATTGCTGAAACATCTTTTGTTGCATTCAAATAGCATGTATAAGAGCGAACAAGAGTGCTTTGAGCTCCATACACTTTCTGAGTTGTTAGCACAGCTTTCTAAGGTACCTTTCCAGTCATGTTGATATTGCAAAAATATGCCAGATAATGGAACATATTTTCATCCTCTCTAATGTTTCCCCACCCAGCTTCAGCTCCTGGCACAACCTATTACACACGTGAACACACACCTCTCCAGTTGTTTTATATCTACCCAATCAATCATTTTCTTGCCTTACAGCAACATGTTCAGTTCAATTTTTTTTCTTTTTTTTTTTTTCTTTTTTCTCTCAGGGAAAACTTAACTGTCTAAACAAAAAATATGCATCATTTTCATACCATGTAGGTGCACAACCAAGTTGAGGCAATGGACATCCCAACATTATCATCAATCACCAGTAAAGAAAGGATATAACAGCACACTCCTGAAAAGGAAAATGCTTGAAAGGAGCATTTTTGTGTATTGCTCAGACATATGTTTTTTAAAAAGTGCAAAAGTAAGGATTTAACTATTGCAAAATGTGGATGATACCAAATCCCCTGAGATGGGCCCCTGGAACCTTATTCCTTAGAGACAGAGAAATTCTTTTAGTATGATATAACCCCTTTACCGAAGACCCCTTATCTTTTAAGATTCCTATTGGTTTTTAAGATAGTTAAGTGATTGGTTCTTTTTAGAGTTAAAGTTAAAAGGTAATTGGATAGTGTTAGAAACTTATAGTTTAATTGGTTAAGTTTTCAATCCTTTAGAAATGTATAAAAACCTCTTGTTATTTGATGTATTCGGATTTTGTATGCTGATTCCCTTCAAAGAATAAACTACCTTTGGAACATCAGCTGCAGATCTCGAGGTCTTCTCTCTGCTGGCAGGTAACTGGAAAAGAGCCACCCCCGGGGCTGGGAAGCCCCCCGGCTCCTTTTCAGTTACAGCAAAACACTTAATCCTCATTGGGAAACTATGGAAACAGAGGAATAGGAGGCAATTCATGCCAGAGTAAACTGTTTTCTCTGTACATATATATTACTGAATTCTTATATCACACAATTTGATATTTGATTTTTTTTTCAGTCTTTTTAACAGGAAAAGGCCAACAAAAGAAAGGCCAGAGTTGTACACGGAAAGCATTTATTAGTATAGATTCCTACCTAATTTCACAGGAAATTAAAATTTTCGAAGAACAGTGGAGCTCTGGAGCAGAGCCAATTTCAATATAGCCAGAGTGAAAAAAAAAATTTAAAAATTGAAGATAGTCTGACCAATTTACAAAAACGAGTCTAGGCCAGGAGCTTTGTAGAAGGAAAGGGGATTGTGTAATGTAGCCCTTATATTTTGTTCCATATTTCTTCATATTCATACGAAGTCAAAAAATATGGAAGAGTGCATATTCTGTGACATCTGTGTCCTTTCCTTAGTAGGATGCAACAACCCAGTTTGAGTCAGCAGTCAGAGCAAGAACATAAAAATTGCTCAGAGTACCCCAGTTCATGTGTAGTCTAAGATGTTAATGGTTTCCTAATAGATTTTTTTTAAGCAATCTCAGAGCAACTTTCCTCCCTAGTTACCTTCTTCCTTCTCTGATATGATGTCCTGGATCTTGACTATTATATAGTCTATTCTCCCCTTAGTCCTGAACTTTGAATTAATTGGAAAGGAAATTACTTCTATCCAGAGAAAGAAAAAGAGCTTCTGCAGAGCAGTGGAAGAATTCTTCATATTTTTTTGATACATAATACTCTTGTGACAAATAGCACTTTTTTCCCCCTCAAAAAAAAGCCTCAGATACTTGCAGTTAGACAGATGAATCACCTTTTGATAAGTATAGTTTCATAATTATAGATCTAAATATACATTTAAGCTAATTTGTAAGAAGATAAAACCTAAAATTTAAGATTTAGTAAATTCTTAGTGTTAAAGTCATGTTAGTTGTGAACAATTTCAGCTGCCTTTCAAGCATTGGTGACAGTAAGAGTAAATTAATATGTAAGTAACTCAATAAATCTTTAAGGTTTGTCCTCTAAATGGTTTGAAAGCACAGCTCAGAACAGGGCCCCATTCAAGGGAATAGCAATTAAATGAGGAAAATGAAGTGATTCAAAAAGAGAAGATAAAAAATAAGGTTTTAAGGGTGACCTTTCCTTCTTTTCTCTCTCAAGGACCTCATTTGCCAACAGCAGACTTCCTGTTTGGTGTTTTTGCAGAAAGAGCCTAAGAAAGAAGCTAAAGAAGCCAAAGCTCCATAGTGGGGGACGAGTAAAAAAAAAAAAATCCCAAGACCAAATTTTGGAGAAAACTGTTCTCTTAGAGAAAGATTAAAATGACAGACAAAAAGAACAGAAAATATCTGTGGGCCATGTAACAACCTGTGACATAGGAGGAAAGGGTGTACAGAGGAACAGTAACATTGGAGTACTATATCTCCTGGTGGGACAGGGCTCTTCATCTTGTAAGGACAGTGACTGTGGGTAATAAATGCAAATAAAGAATGTCCTTATAATCTGTGTAAAGAGCTCAACCTGCATCTTGAAGACACAGAAGCACAGGAGACTAAAGAAGACAACACAAAGGAATGGGTAGAAAGGACTGGCAAATCTGTGAGGAGTTTAGATGGAGGTTAAGCCAAATGTATTTTTTGATTACTGGAGCTTGAAAGCATGGTGGATTACTGCTAGTGCTTGTGGGCACTTTGGTGGAACTGGTATTGAGCCAGATGGGCACAGATGGCTTTGTGCACTTCACCACTTTCTTTGTGAAGTTTTCCACTCTCAGGGCAGGAGCTGAAGAGTCTAACCTTGTTGTGGCTGCTCTGCCTAGAACCACCCCCACCATGTCTTCACACAAGGGTGCACAAGGCACATTAAGTGACGCCAACACAAACTGTACTGCTGCTCTAAACTATGTTGCTCCATCAGGTTTACCACCTCTCAGCAGGACAGCTGAAGGTGAGAGCCACGATAACCTGCAGGGCCTCAAGAAAAGGAGCATGTGCTACCTGAAATGAGTAAACAGCATCTGCCATGAGGCAGTCAGACCTGTGCAGACTGGGAATCGTGGATGCTTTCCTGACCTAAGTCCTGGATGATGGAGAACTCAAACTCTTTGGTATCATGACAGCTGTGGGCATGACACAAACTCTTCCAGTGTCCATGAAGTTTGTCCAGGACCTAAAAAGCTTGTAGGGCTAAGAAGTGGTAACTTGGGGTTCATAAGATGATAAAAGACTTGTAAGGCTCCTATGCACTTGTGGCTGCTGTCCTGGGCGAAGGCTCACACATCATCCTCAACTTTTTGATGAAACCTGGTTATGGGTGATTGATTTCACTCTTCAGACTTTGGACACAGAGGGTCAGCATCATGATGATCACTGACTCTCCAGATCCTGTTTTTTGTGGGACAGCAGGCCAAGGCAGCCGTGAGCATGGTACAATCATAGAATATCCTGAAGCGGAAAGGATCCGCATGGATCATCAAAGTTCTACTCCTAGCCCTGCACAAGGTAACCCCAAGAATCCCACCTTGTGACTGAGAGTGTTATCCAAATGCTTCTTGAACTTGGTCAGGTTGGTGCTGTGACCACTTCCCTGGGAGGCCTAGTCCAGTGTGAGACCATACTCTGGATGAAGAGTCTTTTCCTGATATCCAACCTAAACCTCTCCTGACACAACTTCAAGCCATTCCCTTGGGTCCTGTTGCTGAGCACCTCGTGGGGATGCTGTAGACTTCTATGAAATTCCCCTCAGCCTCCTCTTCTCCAATGCCATCTTGCTCCTATTCTCTTCTCTGGGTATAATATGCTGCAACGGTCAAATTGCAAGTGAATAAAAATGATCTGGTTTTGGTGGACAGTGCATTCTGTGCAGGACACTGTCCCAGATGGCTCCAAGACAAATATACAAAGTACCTTTTTTCCTCCCCTTCCATCTTTCCGCAAAACAGTATAATATCAACCAGAGATTGCTCATGAAAATGGTACCTGGCTTCATTGAAGGGAGGATGACATTTAGAACTAGTTTCTCTTATTTGCCATGTGTTTAAAGTAATAATACAACCTGCATTCTAGAAATTGCTCTCTTTAGTTTTTTATAGCCTATAGAAACATCATTCCCAAATGACATAGCAGTTTTTTTGACCTAGATACACGTTTTGAGTGAGAAGAGGCTGGTATGAGTCTAGATGGATTCCCTGCTCTATATATCTTATCTTATGTATTTTGGAATTTATTTGAATTTTGGAGGGTAGTTTCTTCCATTTTCTCCTTCCCCTCACTGTTCACCCCATGGGATCCATTTGGTATTTAGGAAGTCTTTTAAGGAATTTTCCCAATATTGATCTAAAGGATTCAAATTATGGAATCCCATTGCATTCCTAATGAAAGCTATTATTCTGTTAATAAATTAAAACTTTGCAGTCTATTTCTATGAAAAGGTCTATTTTTTTCTCTCAAAAATGGATCCTGTTTGTTCGGTTTGAGTTGTTCGGGTTTTTTTCTGTAAGATGAAAGTAGTCTTTAAACTGAAAAACTCTTCTTCATGTAGTTATGCAGTGATCAAGATCAAGTAACATTTTAACTCACTTTTTGGTAAACAAACTGAATTGAGGTATCTTAGTCTCTCATTATAAGACATTTTTCCTGACCTCAAATCATTATCGTAATTCTGTGCCTTATTTTGTTATCACCCATTTTTAAAAACAATGCAATTTTGTGGTAAGGATCTCATTATTCTGATATGTATTGCAGTTTTACTTTTAATCAGTATTATTTTTCCTATATTATTGCATGGTTCCTTCTGGTAGCAGAGCTCAGCCAGAGATCTGAAGAGTGCAGAAACTAGCTACTCTCTGACAAACAGCACCTTTGGCCCACCTAAAAAAACTATTTGCTATTTTGAGGCTAAATGTTTTAGTTCTTTTTAGTTTAAAAGATTGTAATAAATATAGAAGTAGGAAAACAAGTAGAGGATTTCAAGTCTTCTTTGCCTTTCTACTTCTAAAAGTACAATCTGACTGAAGTAAAAACATTTCTCTTTTAACACGTAGGCATTTCAATCTTCTCTTTAAATGTTATAATAAAATTTTAAACCACATTCTTTTCATCTACCTTTATTCTTATCAAAGTACAGTATTCTCATCACACCAGCACTGCATTGATAGCAGAAATTTTGAACAAGGCCGCTATCTTTCAAAGTCACTTTCAGGTTTTCTGTCTCATTGCAGAAAAATGAATGAAACATCATTAGTAAAATATGGCAGAGGAGCATAGTGACCAAAATGAAGTGCTTTCCTTGAGCAACAGTCCATACACTGGCAAGAAACATTTAACTTATTTTTGTGCAAAGAGACCTAAACTGGGATTGTTTGCTTTATGTCCAGAATGTCAAAAAGATTAAAAACCTGATTTGACCCAAGACCTTGAGCAAAAAAAGAGTGTCATTTATTCTTTCTTGTCTGGTGTTTCTCTGCTCTTATGTTCTGCCTTTGGGCACTGAGCAAAAATAAAAGAGATTTGTCCACCTAAGTGTCAGTGTTGACACACAGATGACAAGACTAAGGAAACCATGACCAGAGAGCACACAAGAATATCTGGATTGTCTTCTTTAAAGTCTTATATGGCTTTCACGGAGGAATATAGGACATGGTATCTTGGTGTGAATTACAGGAGGATATGTACAACATGTTTTAAAGTTTAGTTGTTTGCTATTTTAGTTTTTAGGAAGGAAAATACCTTTCACTTACTGTTCTGGCTGAAACTTTTGTATGAAAAGAGCTTTTGCTTAGAAGGAGCCCACGTATGCAAAAGCTCTCTGCTGCTAGATAGATAAACTGCAATTATACAAGATTGTATACAACTAATCAATGTAGTCTCAGTCCAGAAGAAGCTTCAAATTTTTCACATAGTTATTCAGACCTTTCAGGCAATTAAAAGGAAAAATGTTCAGACAGCTAAGACAGATAAGATGCAAACATATTTATTTGTGTTTTGGAAAAGGACATCAATAGCCTGACTGAAAAGTGAGAAAATAAGACTCACCAGCTAAGTGAATATCTCACTACACCTTTGTGAGCCATTCACCCTTTGGATTATATTTATAGTTAATACCATTTCAGTGGGGAAATCATAAGTCCTTCTTAGACCTTGGCTATTTCACAGCATGTATCCAGCTCCAACTATCATGAGATCCCATTGTAATTTAAATTTTTTCATGGAAATTCTTTAAAATATGTCAAGAGATATTTATATACTTAAATACACACACACACACACATACACACACACACACACACACACACACACACACATACACGCACACACACACAAATCTCTGTAAAGCTAAAGAAGACTGTATTGTTTGACTCTTATTTTAACTACTGTATATATTTATAGTAATTTTTAATTAATGACAATAACCAAAATAAAATAACAAAATCATATTAATATATTTGTTATATAGATATAGATATAGATATACTTATTATATATAAAATATATAGTAATATATAATAGATACTTCTAGAAATCATAAAATTGATAACAGGACAACAATAAAATAAGAAAAATTACAATTCTGAATTCTTAATTGAAGTCCTAACTTTTTAAGGTATTTCATTATTTTGCAGCATATAACATAATACATGAGAATTCATAATTGCTTCTATATTGCTAGAGTAATCTAAAAGAATGCCAATAAATTGATGAAAATAACTGTTTTAGTAAATCTTATATCATTTCTTCATTTCATTTGACTTATTTCAGCCTCTTAAAGATGGAAAGCTTATCCCTGAAAGGCCACTGAACTATCTACATATGGCATACATGACACATTATGCAAATAATTCCATACGCTAGGAGAAGGGACAGTAAACATACTTAGTAAAAATCACTATGTTCCCCAAAAGGTCTACAATGACAATAGGATTGTGTAGCTAGTGTTATGCTGTAAGAGAGAAGAGCTATGAGACCGTAGCAATTTTATCTTCTTATCACTGCATCTTCTGGGGCAAATGCAAGAACTTAAAGAGCACAGTTAACTCTCTCAAAACAATGTCAAATAAGGAAGTTTCCATAAGCCAACAGAAGAGAAAGTTTTGACAAGCATTGACAAGCACCGATGGCAAAAAGAAGGCTCTAATTCCAGGCCTAAAAGAAGTGAAGGAGGCATTTTTTTTAAAATTGACTCATAATAGCAAGATAAGAAGAGATGAAGACAGAAAACATGGAATCACTTAATGAGTAATTCAGTGGGTTTTGTTATCAATGGTACATCTATGAATGAACTACAGGTTTGACAATTTGCTGTGAAAAGTTGCACAACACTAAATAAAATTTCAGACTGTCTTTCGTGGAGTTCTTCCTAAGCATTTTATACTCAGAATTGCAAATGTTAACTACTCTTCTAAGGTATTTTGTGGGAAAATCTAGGTCCATTCAAATTAACAGGAATTCAGTCATTGGTTTCAATTGAGATTGGACAAACTTTTTATTATTTCAAAGTAAAAAAGAGGCAGTGCAGTCTCTGAAAATTAGTAGAAACAAAATATCTCCTAATAGACTGTTACTAAGGTTCAGCTGCTTGATTGGGTAGAGGATCTTAAGGAGAAGCACAATTGATACCTTAAAAGTATGAGGACACATTAGAAAAGTAACTGTGAAATACAGGGAAGACGTTAAGGAATTAGCAGAAATCATTAGGAGTAAGGCAAAGTGCTAGAAAAGACAAGGCTATTTGATACAGTGCAGGAGAGACTATTCCTTCATCTGCTGTCAATGGTGAAAAAAAAAGTGGGGTTCTATTTTAGTTCACCTTCATATGAACAAACATTAAAAGGTCATGAGGTGCATGTATAAAAGAGAACTCATAAATAAATTGTAACAAATATAACTTTCTGAAAATAAATAATGTAAAAAGATAGATGAAAGATCTTTATAATTTTTTCATTACAATAAAGGAATTACTACCATTTACCTTTGCTTTTTAGAAGCATCAGGAAACCCTGATTGGAGGGGGAAAGCATGCCAGTTCAAGACTCATTTGCAAGTCTTATTGCTTGCCACATCAGACAATACATTTAATTCCTAGTTACACTCATAATAAGTAAAATTAAAGCATAATCAAATTAAGTAAAATTATCATAATTTCATTCCTTACATAATTTTCTGGAAGGCATTCCATGATGTCTTAAACTTTTCATCTTGTCTATAGTTACAAAGGAAGTTTTAGTCTCATACATTTCTGAGTAATTCTGATTTTCATTAGATCATTAGGGAACTCTGTGAAGTGTGGTGCTCCATCACAGGAATGTTTTCTTCAGTGCCAATCTAATGTTACATGGGACTTTGTTACAGAAATCCAGCACAGACTTGAACAGAAGGCTCCAGACACAAAAATAATCCTACACAGAAATGCATATTACCTACAGGTAGATATGTATTATGTAGTACATAATTATAAATAAAATACAAGAGAGAAATGGTATACTTTAAAGAATGCATTGTTTACATGTTCCACCCACCCCCTATTTATGCACACATGCATGCATACACAAATTGGAGAGCTATTGTCTGTGAATGCACCATATTGGGGAAACAAAAAAAAAAAAGTGTTACTGACAGATGTCACCACCGAAATTGAAAAGCAGGGTTTAGCACAAATTATCAGATTTTCTGGAACCCAGGCAAGCTTCTGGGCTTATTCCAGACTATTTTTCAAAATACTTTTTTCCATTTCTTTCTGCATCTGAACTTTATTCTCTTTTTTCTGTTTAGAAATTCAAACACATATATCTTAACCTTGGCTGCCACAGTATCATTTCAAAGACTGGCTCATTAAGGAGAGTAAGAATATGCCTGCTCTCACATAGCAGATTCTCACACATTGAATGCTCATCTCTTTGAGTGTATCTTTCTGTGTTAGCACATTAACATGACTGAATACTCACAGTAGATCTGGTGTATTAAAAGGAATCTTTGAATACCATAAACGAGAAATAGTGATGGTCTTTTCAGTAGCCTTTGAGGAATAATTTTTCTTCCAGATCAGAGTTTACACTCAGGAAGTTAGGAGGAAAATAGAATGAATCATTTCAAAATGCAACAGTCCCTTTAGGTAGTGTAGGAATCAATATGATACCACATGCTATCATTGAGGAAAATTGATGATTTCCTTAGAAGCAATATAATCTGAGACAAAACATTCCAGACATTGCTAAAAAGCTGCCAAAAAAAAAATTCCAGCATACAACAATCAAAAACTTTATAGGCAGAGAAATGTGCCCTCACAGTCCATTCCAGTCTTTTAAAAGGAAAAAACAGAAAAGCTCTCAACAAGGAATGCTGTCTTAATTACCTTTAGAAGTTGCAATGATTGGTTCTAGGCATAGAGTTACTTTAATACCTCATAGTCTCGGGCATATCTGTGCCCTCTACTATTTTTTAAATCTTATCTACATGCTAAAGAAGGTGTCTGTCTCCACAAAAGACCAATGCTGAAAATAGAAGGGCTGCCACAAGCAGAGACATTTCAAGGACCTGTGTGAACATGGAAAAAGGATTTCAGGGTAACTAAGAAAATTAGCTAATAATCTTAATTTTGGTGCAGTATTAGAAAGTGAAGATTAGTTGACATTAGGCAGGCTTAGTCAGATACCAGCAGTAATTCAAGAAAAATTCTGTATTTTTCCTTGGTTACACAATCCACAATATGCAGAATTAAATACTCTTTCTGTTGAATAACCTTGTCATTTCAGTAGTGCTTGGAATGGACAACCCATCAAATCTAGTGATTTCTCATGCAATTCTGTGCATTTCCATGATGCATTCTTCCTGTAGTTTGGATCAAAATACCTGTGTGCTTGAAGTTGTTACAGTTATTCAAGTATAAATCCATATAGTAATTGTTGATGAAAACATTTTTTCCAATATATTTAAAATTGTATGCGTATACATATACCTGCATGTATATGCATATTTAATACTTTTTATTGGATCCATTTATCAATTCCATTAGTTTGACTCAAATTTGTCAATCTGTCTTTTGTTCCAGTGCAAACCAGTCTCAGCACCTTATTGCACAGTTGGTTAAGCAGTGGCTCATGAGCAGCAAATGCAACTTCCTGAGCAGCTCTGGTTCATCTTTCAAAGTAAAATTCAGAGCAAAATTTATTTAGCTAACCTTAATCACCAACTTCCCATTATAAAACATGCTAACACTTTATTGGGTTTAAATGAGACATTTACACTGGATTTCAAGAACTATGGGGCCTGGATGCTCAGTTAGGAAGGGCTGTCAAGCCTTTCAGCTTTATAGACAGGACTTATAAGCCTATAAAGATTGGCCTGGGGAAAGAGTAATGTCTCTGTCATAAGGGACTATTCACATACTGGGGTTTTTTTGTGTGTACAATATTGCACTGGTGAACCTGCTCATCAGACACTAAGGCCAGCAAGATACGTAACATTAAGGCCACATCATTTTGTATTTTCAGTGCTGTGCACCATGTGAGTGGCAATTACTAGTATTTGTTCCAAAGCTAAAGTTGTGATATTTGGATATCAACTCATTATAATCCCATTGTCTTCAGCAGTATTACATCATTCCAATGTGATTAATCATGCTGCATACATAAGAACAGGATATCTATTTCACAGACTCCATGTAAACACTTTTCCAGCAAAAACAGGTGCCCTGATTTTCATCCACAGGATAATTCAAGAGTCAGACCTGTGGCAGAATCAGGTTCTTTGACTAAGTGCAAAATTGTATTGTTTAGCATTATTGTTAATATGCTGTGCTGAGCAGTGGGCCAGTTCATCATACGACATCTGCAGTCTCAGGGTATAATTTAGACCATCTAAAGGAAACTTCTTGGGTGAGAGGAAGGATACAATAGAAGAAATAGTCTCACACAACATACAGTTTCTAGAGACTAGCTGATATATAATTAACAAAACATAAAGTCAATATAAATCAGTGCATGGTGTTCTGTAAACTGCAATTATTTTCTTGCTGCCACCTACATTATATTTCATAGGACTAAATTCTAAACTTATCAAAATTATCAAATATGACCAGTCATAAAGTATCAATACTTATTCACATCTTTACTGATGCATCATATTTTAATTTTATTCAGTAACTCTTTCAGACAGTATCCCATTTTTATATTGGGTCACAGAAAGAATAAAAAATATGTTACAGAAAAAAATTTTTTTCTATAACTTTTTGAAAGAAATGAAAATAAAACTTGCAATTTTTTGTATGCATATGACAATAATGAGAAATTTTAACTAAAGTAACAATTTTATTTCCTTTAAAATTGTGATTTCTCACAGAATCTCATGAGGTAGAGTGAGTCAGCAGAGGAAACATTTTTGAAATTGCAAAGAAAAGCACAGCACACTTTGGTAGCCATGCCAAGACATACTCAAAAAAGAGAGCGTATTCTCAAGGCAGAAAATATATGAATTGAGAAAATATACGAGTTGTACATCTGTACTCTAATTTTAGCTTTGTCACTTCCAATTAACACTTCTATAACCTATCTTTAAATTGTGAAGTACTTCTTACTTCTTCTTTCAACTTTTTTCACTCTTTTGATGTGAAAGTGATTACACCAGCCTACTGCCCTGGGTTTCCTCCAGGCTTCATTTCAGGACCAGCTCTCTTCAACTCCTTCATAAATTACACAGGATTCAAAGGTATACTAAGTAAGTTTGCTGATAATACTAAAGTGGAAGGAGCTCTTGACTCTCTTAAAGGCAGAGACACCTTGCAGAGAGACCTAGACAAATTAGAGGGATGGGTAATCACCCATTCAATAGAATTGAGAATTGAATTACTCATTCAGTAGAATCACAGAATAATTAAGGTTGGAAAAGACCTCCAGGGTCACTATGTCCAACCTTTGACCAATCAACACCTTTTCAAATAACCACAGAACTAAGTGCCATGTGTAGTCATTTCATGAGCTCTTCTAGGAACGGTGGCTTCACCACCTCTCTGGACAGTCCATTCCTGTGCTTGACAGCCCTTTCAGTCCAAAAATTCCTTATGTCCAACCTGAATTACCATATGAAGTTTAAGAAGTACTAGTGCCAGGTTTTGCACCTGGTACAAGGCAACCCTGGACAGATTGGGGAATGAGATACTGGAGAGCAGCACCGCAGGAGGAACGTGGGGGCCTGGGAAGTTGAACCTGAGTCAGCAGTGCCCTGGAGCCAGGAGGGCCAACCCTGTCCTGGGGGACATCAGGGACAGCATCACAGCTGGGCAAGGGAGGGGATTGTCCTGCTGTGCTCTGAGCCGGGGCAGCCTCACCTCCAGTGCTGGGGGCAGCTTTGGGTGTCACAGTATAAAATAGACATTAAGCTATTAGAGAGTGTCCACAGGACAGAACAAAAATGGTCAAGAGCCTCGAGGGAAATCTGTACGAGGAGCTGCTGAGTTCACTTGATTTGTTCAGCCTGGAGAAGAGGAGACTGAGGACAGACCTCACTGCAGTTACAACTTCCTCATCAGGGGAAGAGCAGGGGTAGGCACTGATCTCTTCTCTGTGATGCTCAGTGACAAAACCCAAGGGAATGGCCTGAAGCTGTGTCAGGGCAGGCAGGTGCAGGCTTGATATCAGGAAAAGGCTCTTCACTCAGAGGCTCCCCAGGGAAGTGGTTACAGAACCAGCCTGGCAGAGTTCAAGAAGACTTTAGACAATATTCCTAGGCATGCTATGTGATTTTTAGTGTTGTTCTGTGAAGGACCAGGGGTTGAAATCTATGATCTTTGTTGGTCCCTTCCAACTGAGGATATTCTGTGGCATGGCATACAATGTAATGCAATTTTTCTTAATATTTTCATAAGTGATTACTATAAAGAGCTCCTAATAAACCTGGAATGTTTGAGAGAGTAGTTCTGACAGATATAGCAAAAAAGGGAAAGATAAGAAAGAAAGCAGATGTATATAAGATGCATGTGGAAATTAAAAGCAGCTACAAAAGAAACTCTCTTTACTGTTGTTTTCCAGGGCTAAAGTCCAAATTGGTTTTATTTTCATCTAATAAGTGTGAATATTTTTAAAATATACCATTCATATCTAAAAACCTTCCACTTGCTCTTAAAACCCAAAACTGTCTCCTAAAAGGCACTCCATGCTTATTCCAGGCCATTTACACATTTATTCTGATACTACTGGGGGGCCTGGACAGCTCTCCTTCTAGCACTCAGACAACAGTCTCTCTCGTATTTTGGGATATGTGATCAAATCCATGTAATTTCCTAAGCAACATTCAATTCCAAGCAAAAAAAAAAAGTTAATTTAAGACCTTAGGGGCCTTAGTCATTCACAGACAAGGACAAGGCAATCTACAGTTGAACCTCCTCTCTGCTTAATATTTAAGCAAAATATTTCTCTTTGAGAAATGCAAGCATCATAAGGCACATTTGTCTTTCACAAGCAATACGTATCCACAATCTGGATTTATCTAATCTGTTTTGATCCAAAGATTGCACCATTTCCTCATCCAAAATCAATCTAAACACCAGCCACAGTGCACAGGCAGAGGTACATCCTTAAAACCTCTTTCATGTGGAAATAGCACTTCAGTTATAAAGAATTTAGGACATAGTATGTGATTTTCAAAAACATTGTGTCCTGTCCCAGCTGCGGTTCCACCAGTAGCAAGCAATACAGTGATGCCTTGAGAGGCTACCTAGAACAGAGGCTAGACAGTGTTACAGGAATAAAGTAGGTGTTTATTAAATGGCTTCAAAGAATGCACCTTGGGCAGTACAAGAGTCTGGCTGTGGCTCCACCCAAGATGGACCCAAGATGGACCCAAGGGGGATGATGGCCACGAGTTTTCACCCTTGTAGAAGTTTTGGTCCATTTACATATTGGGGTTAATTGTGCAATTACAACTCCGGATAAACAAGTCTCATCCTCCCAGGCTGCTCTTCTCAGTTTTCTGTTGTTTACACTTTTTGTGCCTGAAGCTGCAACGATGTCCTTGGTTCTCAGGCTGGAAAGAGATTGTTTTGTCCAACCAAGCTGTGAAGAGAACTTACTAACACTTTATATGAAGTTCAGAGTTATAGACAGTACGGAATCTGGAAAACATGGAAGGTAAAAATTAAGGCATTACTTCCCCCCTTTAGAGGCTTGACAAAGCTTCTACCTTGGCATTACTACTAAGGCATCTACTTAAGGTATCAACAGCATGACTTGTGATGTGATCATATCCAACCAGAACTAGATATTCTTCACACTGACTGAGTTTCTGCTTCCATGAACCTTATTATCACGACAAGGTATTTCTCAAGCAGTTTTCTTATCCATTTTTCATTTTCTGGTAATAATCCTTACAAAGAATTAGGGCCTTGTTTTGCAATATATGTCAGAAAATTCAACTTGTCTTTCTGTAGGTTGCTATGTAAACAGTAGAAACAAACAGAACATATTCTCACTTCTGTCTTGTGCTTCCCTAGTCCTCTGCAATTTGTGACACATCAACACCTACAGTGTAAGATGTGATAAGCAGGCAAGTTTGAGGCAAATGTACCTTGATAATAATGTTATTTTGAAAACCAGGAGTTTGTTTGACTTGTAAGTTTATAGACCCAAATCATGTCTGGAAGAGAGGACAGCTCCTGTGACAGAAGATCAGTTCAAGCCATGGCACACTTTACTTACATATTAGCCCTAAACCCAAATGTTTTTATGTTATGCATCTTAAACAGACATTTCACTTAGAGTCTATAACATTGACATTTGATTACCAGAAACGTGTTTTAATCTGTCTCTTACTGGTTTAGATGTCTTTTTCACATATTGAGACATATTTCCATCTTGCCTGCACAAGAGATACAGTTAGAACTTGGGAATTCACATAATTTCCTCCACAAGTCTTGGAATATCAAGTGGGTTTCACAATATCCCAGCTCCAGATGTCAGTAGAAACATATCTAAAATGATACTTCAAATCCTTAGTGATTAGGTGAGAGTTTTTCCTTAACCTTTTTTTGAACTTCCAATATTTTCTTTGTCCTGATCAAGGTTTTTTGAATCTTTAAAACTGGCAAATGTACTACTTTACAACATCACTTATGTTTTGAACATGGGCTGTGTATGATTAGCCATCACAACTTCAGTATTTATCCTACCTTGTATTTGTAAGCAAAATGTGAGCCTTACACTGAAAAAATTCTCAGCTATGATGTACAGCTTTAGATGATACTAAGTTTTGTTTCAAAAAAGTCCCAAGAGCAATCTCCACAACCTATTTTGATCATAAAATTATCGGACCAGAGTAGAAATGTGAATTATTCATTGCAATCATAATGATTCAATGTAGAAGGTAGTTAGGGGGACTGTCAGACCCCTTTATGGTATTTTGGGCCATAACCTATTCTGTGCTGTTTGTTCCTAGCATTTATGATTAAGATAGTGTCCTGGAAGCTGGAGGGTTGCAATTAAAGTGTATTGTACTTAGCAATCTTTACTGGCATGTATTCCCCTAACGTTATTGCAAATTGCTGCATTAATTTCGTTGCATCCCTCAAGGCTGTCCAACTAAACAAGAAATTTCCTCTCTCAGCTGCAGAAATAAACTGTTCCTTTGCATGTTAAAAGTCAAAGGGATTCCTATCCCTCAAAAGAACTATAACAGAAGAAAGAAAGCAACAGCTAGTGTTACTGACAGGGGTCGCCAGTTTCTCCCAGAGCCTTTAGTGTGAATGGTTGCACATGCCTCTACAGTTGAATGACTTACTGTATACTCACTGCACTAGGATGCTGCAAAAAAAAAAAAAAAAAAGAAAAAAAAAAGGAATGCAGAATAGATAAACATTACACATCAACACTTCTATTTAATCAGCAGTTACACAGTTCACTACTGCCAAGCTGAGACACAACTTCCAAATGAAAAGATCTACATGATATAAAAAGAAGTAAAATGGAAGAAATGAAAATTAAATTTATTACTCCACCAATAATTCATAAAATATTTGTTTTTCAATGTGTCGCAATATACCCTCTCCACATATTTTATATTTATAAATAAATCAAACATTGAACAAATTAATTACAGACATAATTGAAATAATACATTTACCATCCTAATGGCTTCTCAGGTCAAGAAATTTAATTACTTTCCTACACACTGAAGAATAGGAGTTTGATAATCAGGAGTGGGCACCTCAGTTCTAAACTCCTGTTATAAGTCTGATTTACCAGGTAATGAAAACTTTTAATTTTGAGTCATCAGTGTAGATTTTATGCATAAATCCTTTCCTCATCTATCTTTCTTTCAGAGATGCAACTTAGGGTTTTAAGGAACTAAATCAGAAAGATGCTGATTTTTATGGTTGAAAGCAGTGAAAGTCAGAATTATAAGCGCTACAGGCATTAAGCCCTCTGATCTTTCCTTTTTATAAGTAGTTTCAATTGACAGAACATTAGTTGCTTAAGAAAAGACAATATTCATGGTCTAAACCCATTAACATTGTGGTCAGATGTAAAACTGAAAGAAATGTTAAGGCTGGGGGATTTATATTTAGCTTGAATGTTAGTCGATTAATTTGGTGTATTGGTCACATATACTTAGTATGTTTAATTGCAAAAACATGCAAGCAAACATAGATATGCACACATATATAAAGGTATAAAACTACTGTTTATTCTCCTGCCATTGGAATGGCACCAGAGCTCATTATTCTCAGATGTTAGCAGAAGATTATTGAAACTGAGGTGCTCACTCTCCGTCACTGACAATGAGGAGAACCTTTAATCTTCAACTACTATCAATATCAGTACTGCAATGTTAGCTGCAGTACTGAAGCATCTTAGGTTGGGGAAAAAGGTTGGTACTGTGTAATCTGTCCATCACACATCTGACAGCAAAGCCTAGAAGAAATCTTATTAATGATGTTCGGTAGCTCTGTTTCTAGATCACAGAACCTAAACATGAATGAAAATCATAATAACATAAAACATTTAAATTTGATGTTGTGTAAAATTACAAATGAAGTAAACTCTTTTAAATTAAAGTATCTTATTTGCATCCTTAGCTGAAGTTCACAATCAACACTTAGCTGGAATAGAGAAATAAAATAGAGAAATTACCTCTATTACTTTCCTAGCAGAAAAAATGAGTATCTATTATATTACCTCGTGGAATGCAATATTTCATCTTGTGTGGTCAACAAATATAAGTAAATATATACCTGCCTACCATTTTTGTGTAGAATTACTGCATTTTTATTTGCAGTACAAAATACAGTTTAAAATCAACAGCTCTGTGGTGGGTACAAGGTTGCTTTGAAATAATGCTAAGGGTCAATTTAGCAGGTGTAGCAGGGGAGGGCATTTTATACTTTATGGCTTTTATTTCCAAATATCCTACATTAGTATGACTTCTTTAGTAGGCAGGAAAAGTCAAACATCATTCCTTCGTATGCTACTCAGCTTCACTCTGTTATAAGGAGTCACTTTATTCCTCACATGAGAGGACTAAAAATCACAATATCCTCTGAAAACATGACTGTACTGTGTCTTTATTAAATTACAATACAGTTTTGTTCTTTTAACAAAGAACATGGGTCATTGATCAAATCCTAGGGTTTTTCTCTTGGACAGTCATATGAGCTTGTGAATTCCATCTGTATTACAAATAGTAAGATTTGTTTAACCAGAAGACCTCTGTTTAATCAAATTATCCACCCTCTGCAGTATTGGTTCTGGCATACTATAACATTATAATTACTTTTAATGAATTTTCTATTTCATAGAGGGAGGATGAGGAGTTTGATTTCAAAAATCCATTGCATGTTTTATCTCACACTGCTAATAGCTGTTTAGGAAGGAACTATGATAAGATGATTCATTGATGGAAAGAAACATTGCAAAATTAGGCAACATCAGTTAGTACAGTAAAAAGTAAATGTCATGAAGGAAATCAAAATACAAACCTTACATTTACCTTGTTGAACCAGGAGTCATTATTACAACATGAAAAGGG
The DNA here is from genome assembly GCA_013398595.1 of Tychaedon coryphoeus. Taxonomy (NCBI): domain Eukaryota; kingdom Metazoa; phylum Chordata; class Aves; order Passeriformes; family Muscicapidae; genus Tychaedon; species Tychaedon coryphoeus. The sequence continues at coordinate 448,433 of WBND01000697.1, forward strand.
TATTTTTTGTCAAATCAGAGGAATGTGTATAAATTATCCAGGAAGAGGAGATTACATAAAGCTATCACTGTGATAGAATGTTCTTTTTAAGCTAAAAAATGTGAGTTTCTGTCAAAAAAATATGTGCTATGAAATTAAAATCACAGGCCATGAGTAATAGAAACAAACTAGAAGCAAATTCACAAATAAGACAAAATTATAAACTGAGTGATGGGGCATATATACAAAGGCTGAACCAATATTACTTGTGGATTTACTAGCCCATCTGCCTCTGAAGATTCATCTCTTCAACTCAATTGCATTAATGTGAATCAGGCTTTAGAAAAGGAATTGGTATTAAGCTACCAAAAAAAGATTCATAACAGAAATCTAAGTAAATGTAAAATAAAAGTCTAACTAACCATATGCCCGCAAAATCCTACCTAGAACACTGCCTCTTTCAAGTATTATCATGAAAGAAAAGAAACAGATGATCTTGTATTCTAGCATGTTAAAGAAGCAGATAATTTAAGTCTGAAAAGGTTACTATGTACTTCTGATCCTGTGCTGCCTTTGTATTCTGTGTATTGCAACGTCAGGATGATTCTATGGTGTGATAAGTCTGTATTTAAGAGCCAAACCAAGCTAACACTTCCATCAAAGTTCAGTGATATTACAATAAAGTTCTGCATATTACAACTGACATATCCTTGCAGGTTTTCAGATGTTTTATCAAAAGTGTGTTTCAGATATGTTTTATCCTAGGAGGATAGGCTGGATTGCATCCAGAATAGGGGACTGCCTCCAAATGTCTTCCAGCTTGTTCTTCTCCTTTTTCAGCTATTAGATACTCGTTACAGAGTAGACATAACTGGTGTACAGATTGGAATCTGCGAGTGTAAACTGAGCATCAGATGAACACCCCAAAGTCTGCGAAGGTCTTCAGTGCCTAGAAAAGTTGTGGTTATTAACTTCTCATCAGAGAGGCAGAAAAGGAGGAGGTATAACCTTTTTTTTGGGTTCGGGGAATTTTTTTTAAGAGAGCACAAAACTAGGAAAATAGCCTTGCAATATTTTTCTGATGCTGGTATGTGGTCTGTGCAGATCATGGTGTCCTCACATGTTGAAGATCATGAGATATTTTAAATTCCAAGATGGTCTTCAGCCCATGACAGTGTAAAATCCTAGTAGATGGAGAACAGACTGGTCAGACTGTTTCTCCTGACAGGCTGAAAAGGAGAAAAGTAGTACTGCTTTTCAGCTGAGTTTTAAAGGATTTTTTTCTTCATTCTGATTTATATGGCTTGTAGCTGTCTGTACAGTTTGTGGAGGTTTTCCCCACAGTTAGTATGTTTACAAACTCTCTTTTTCTAAAATTGCAGGCAGAAGAACCATGAGAACAGTTTTAAAATGTGCAGCCTTCATAGGGTACTTAGTCCTGTAAACTGACTTAGCTCTACATAAAAAATGTCAAGTCACCCCAAGTGCTCAGATTTTGAAATAAGTTTTTTGATAAAGCATGTAGTTTCCAGTTAATTCTCTTAACTGGCTGGTATTTTAAATTTAAACATTTTAATTTTTCAAGGGAATATTGGCACAGAATAAAATATTAATTATTTTTCATTTGGAAGCATTCCTAAGGTTATCCTTTCTAACTCCGTAATTAGAGGCAAGATAGAGACAGTAAAAATCAAACAGAAAAAAAAGGACACTCACATTACTACACTGAGGCAATAAATATAGTATTTCAGTGAAAGAGAGAAAGAGCTTATTTCTATCCTTAATGATGCCTAGCACCTCTGGAGTACCTTTAGGAAGTCTGGTTCAACAGACAGAGAAACACACATTAAGTCTCAGAGAGCAAACCCTTGTACAAATCGTAATTCACTGGGAGCTCTTGAGATAAAGCAATTCATCCATAAAAATTTATAGCAGTTTTAGGAAATGTATTAGTGTGGGGAAACCACTTGAAATCAAAGTTTCCTGTAGTAAAAGTAAAGTAATATTATACTTAATTAATGCACTCTGCATCTAGTCCTTCCGTCTTGCCATTATTCATTTGGTGTGATGAATTACACTGCTTTTGCTGAAGATGGTGATGTAAAAAATTTTGTCCCTGAAGAACAATGCGTGGTTAGCACATGTTAGTCAAACCTAAATCCAGTGCATTTAATGTGATTCATACCAATACTTTATTGTCTTGGTTATAGTAATAAACATGATCTCTGTCTTTATCACCCATTCTTCCTAGATAAAACTATGATGGTGGTTATGCAGTTCTTCCTCAATACTCTCAACTTAAAATAATTAAATAAATATATCTGTTAAATACACTGAAGTCCTTAGTCTCCTAGGAATTATATCTCTGACATTAACCTGTTTCTGTGGGTAACTCCAACCTAAATTGTACATTTTTCTCTTTAGCTGTGGCACATACAGCCAGTGGCAGCCAGCTCACAGAAAGAGAATAATCCAACTCAATACAGTACAACACAATACAAAGCTCTGCTGGATTTCCCAGAAGCAGCCAGACAATGTGATTATATTGCTGCAATACCAAAACTAGTTCATTTTTCACTAACTTAGCTGTCTTTGAATTGTTCCACTTTGCTCATTGCAGACTGTGCAAGTTCTTCACAAAAAATCGATGCATACGTAGAGATGAATAATAATCAGATGTGGTGGAAATTGGTTTGCTGAATAACTGCCTCTTAGGAATTCTTGACTAAACAGGATCAGTTGGTGGGGCACTTAACCTCATTTTTTGATTTTCCTGTACAAAGCAGGGATAATGATAGAGTCATGTATAGTTTTCTTTCATTAATTATGCCTGAATGTTTCAAAATCTCACAGCAAAAAAAAAGTTAGTAACATAACATATAATGTATGACTCATCTCAGGGTCAGTTTAGGCTGTATGAAGATTCGTCATAATTTTATGATCCATATGTAGCAAATTAATGGTGAGTGAAAGGAAAAATATTATTAGGATGAGCACCTTTTTGCCTCAATATCAGAAATGTGAGTACTCTCTTCTGTAATTACTCTTATAGAAAAATCTATTAAGGAATTCTTCTGGTGTTATATTTTCTTAGGATTTCATCAAGCTGATTTACAATCTACCTTTCAGCAAGACTCATAATATTATTTTATATCCAAACAGTAATCCAGATCTATCCATTTTAATAGGCATTCAACTCAGACTATAAAGTTAATTAACTTTTACAATATTTAGAAATGAGTTTAGACATTCTCAGACCTTGGAATCAGAGACATTAGCCACGTCAAATGATTTTACAGGCAGTTTGGTTAATAGGGCTATAATCCAGCCATAACAGCCTCTTTGGGCTTGGGCCAAGGTAAGCACTTTAAATATGCCTCCTTCCTCTGTCAATAGCTGACTCAGAACTTTAGAAGAAAAAAAGTATCTCTCAAACTTAGAGAAGAAAAGACATGACAGTGAAAATCTCTATTAATTTTGCAATGTCCTTGTACTTTTCTGTGACCTGGCAGGAAGATTTTACATTAAGAAACTTCTATCAACTTGAGAGACAGTCCTCTTTTCTGCATTAAAACCACATTACATATTTGACAGTAACTCCTAAATTACTTAAGATGTCTGCTTCATTATTTGCTCTTTTCAGGTGTTAAATGTAACTATGATAAATTATAAGGACAAGAGGTAGTAGGCACAAATTAAAACCCCTTGAAATTCCATCTGCAAAGGAAAAAACAGTTTTACTGTGAGGGTGGTCAAACATGGCACAGCTTGTCCAGAGAGACTGTGGAGTCTTCATTCTTGGAAATATTCAAAGCCTGATTCTACACATTCCTTGTCAAACAGTTATAGCTGTCCCTGCTTGAACAGAGAGTTTGACTAGGCTACCTCAAGTGATGCTTCTAACTTCAAATGATCCTCTGCTAAAAAACAGGATTGGACTGATTTTATTTTAAAAACAAATCTGAAACTGTATTTTCAAATAACCTGATAACAGGATGAGGGAAATTAAGACTGAAACACAGAAGAAACACAGAAAGTTTCTGTGTGCCTAAAGTCCCTTCTTTCAATTTAGTGCTGTATTTTTAGCAGACTCCCCTATGAAGCAGGCATAGCCACTAGGAATGGCCCTTGGATTAGACACAGCTCTTTTTAGCTGGCCCCAAAGTAGGCCCACCACTGGCCAAAGCTGAACCCATCAGCAACTCCAGTGGTACTTCTCTGATAAGATATTTAAGAAAGTGTATAAATTGCTGCATAGAAGCTGTGTAAGACAGAAGAAACACATAAGGCAGACAGCTCTGCAGACATCCAGCTCAGTGAAAAAGGAGAGGAAATGCTCCAGACACCAGAGGTTCCCCTGCAGACCATGGTGAAAGGCTGCTCCCCGAGGCAAGACTAGGACCCCACACTGCAGCAGATGGACAAGCCCTGAAAGAAGCTGCAGCCTCTGGAGAGCCCACACTGGAGTTCCTGGCAGGACCTGCAGCCCTCTGAAGGGAGCCCATGCAGAAGTTTTTCTGGCAGGGGCTGCTGTCTGTGGGAATGCTGGGAGCAATCCATTCCTGAAGGACTGCAGCCCATCGGAAAAGACCCATGACAGAGCAGCTCCAGAAAAACTACAGCATATGGGAGGACATACCTTGGAGAAGTTGGTGAAGAATTTTATCCGTGGGATCAATTTTATTCATACACGTCCAGCCCACCACCATCTCTCTTGTAACACAGAGGATGGAGTCAAAATGCATATAGTCCTTCCCATTCCCTCTTTCTGTGCTTCTGTGGCAATGTAAAAGCAGTTCTGCGACTCCTTAGAGTTAATCAGGAGAAATTTTTTAGTTCCCCATAAAAAGAAGAAGCTCAAAAAAAAAAAAAGCACCCTCTTCATGTATAGTTTTCGATTTTTTAAAATACAGACATTTTTACTTAGAAATGGAACCAAAGAAAGCATTTTCACAAGCCACCAAAAAAGGATGAGGGATTTGCCATTGTTGCAGACCTAATCCTCTTGTCTTCATTTTTGTTCACATGGTGCTAGGTAACCTTGAAAACACTGACATCAAATGTTTATCAACAATGAAGATCACTCTTATTTATTAGGTTTCTTAGGATTAACATCATCATTACCTTTATATAATCTAATCTAATCTAATCTAATCTAATCTAATCTGTTTTTAAATTTGACTAAACAGACATTTTTTATTCTGAATTAATATATATTTTTGATATTCTTATAAGACTTCTCTCAACATAGTGGTAGTAGCATCTAAACTGCCTTTATTTTCTATGTATCTGAAGAGCACATCTTTACAAATACTTCAATTCATTTAGTAAAACAAATTGTTCTCAGCTGCCAGTTTTGAACATTCCATATAATCATAGCCACCCTTTGAAACCACAGTAAAAAAATTGAAAATTTACCTTTTTTTTCTTCCATTTCAAATTTCAGGGAAAAAAGTCTATTTACGCTATGAATTCCATATTGAAATCATATATGACAAGCTGCAAGTCAGAATGATTTCTTTTAATGTCTTTTATATTAAGTAAAAATTTGGAATTTGGAGGTTTTGCTGCTTTTCTTTCTTTTTCCACCCTAAAAATCTTTGAATCAGAAAGACAAGGCTCAAAGGTGAAAGAAAAAACATTTAGGTAAGCTGAGCAATGAGATAGGAGTTCTCATTACCAAAAGCAAATACAGAACAAGTGTCTGGGTTTTTTGGGGGGTTTTTTGGGTGGTTTTTTAAGGGAAAAAAAAGTGACCACTTTTAAAAAATTTGAATCTGCTTGAATTTACTTGAACTTATTGTCTTATCATGCAACTGTATTACAAATATCAGGAAGACTTAGAACTGAAATGTGTTAGCTGATATCCAAAAATGGCAGTGAAATTACCAATATCTCCATTTCAAGCTGAGATACAGAAGTTGAATCTGCTTATGCATCTCTTATGCTCTCCTGCTTTTTGCATTTGTTTACCTAAAATGTCACTCATGAGTTTTCACAGGAAGCAGGTATTAAAAGATAAAAAATTAATTGATGATTAACATTGTAATATGAGATGCATATATAACTAGCTCGGCTTTGAAAAGAGGACAAATTCTAAATTAAAATATTATTGTTTTTAATTGACAGTACCCAGCTGAGAATTAATCTCAACAAGCCTGAATTCTTTATTCCGTTAGTTCTTTAAATCTAGTTCTAACTGCTTTCTGAATGTTGTTCTATATTTCAGGCAATATAGGGAATCCATTTCAGCAGTGTCCTGTTAAGCAGAAGGTCTCGTGAGAGTAACTCATTTATTCCAGAGTGTTGTGGGCAACCCAAAATATTACCACATTCCATATCTATCTAAATTGTTGCTCTCTCTCTAAGACCCCACAGCCAGGACCTTGGGTCCTTGAAAAGTTGGAAGCACCAAAACTTAACTCTCTCTCTCACTTGGGGTTGTCTTTGCTCGAGTGAGAGAGTCTGCTTTGGGGCTTTTCCCTTCTCTTTTGTTCCTTCCTTGCCTCTTGGGTCGCCTTGCCCCAGGTGCCATGCAGGGGGAGACGGGGGCCCCGCTCTGCTCTGGGTCTCCCCCAGCTCACCAGCAGTGCCTGGCCAAGGACAGGAGGCACCGACTGCCCCAGCCCAGCTGCTTTGCCTCGCCTGGTCTGCCTTTTCCTGCCCTGAGCAAGGCTAACTCCCTCCAGGAATTCCAGCCCTTGATAGACCACAAGCTGCCCCTGCAGCTCCAGCTGCCAGAGAGATGAGGAGGAAAAAGGCAGACACCATCTTCCCTCTGTCTTTAGAGCTATGCACTCAGCTGCAGAGCTCCATCTTCTGTAGGGAAAGGGGTTTCCCATCATTTCAAGTCTTTATTCCCACAGAGTTCATGAGATTTGGTGATTTTGTTTGTAGATGTTATTTAGTGTTATTTCGTGCCTGTTGCTGTTTGCTCGTTAGTAAACTTTTTTTTTTTTTCCCTTGTATCTACTTGTATCTGCCTCTTATTGGTGAAATCTGTATTCGGAACGGTTAATATCATGGGGGAAGACTGTTGCATTTGGCTATAGGAGCAGCGGAAAGGATAATGCAACATAGTTCTTCGTGCAATGGAGAAGCAGAAAGAGAGCTTTATTTAAAGAAACACTATAGTTGTATAGAGTAGTTCTTCCAAAAGAGAACAGAAAAGGCTCATTGGTCCAAGAAGGCAACATCTCTTTGAAAACATGCTTTCTGCAAAATATCACATAGGACATGCACCCTGCAGGTGCATAATCAGTGTTATAATTCCTTGTCCTTGAGCAGCCTGAGAAATCCAAGGCTTCAAGGCTGCTTTTTCCCTGGTTGCCAGCAGTATCCAACGACAGAAGACAACTCATTCCAGAATGTCTACCTCTTAAATTGTCTCAAACCAAGACACAGGGTAAAAATATGCAGATATTTATTTTAAATTTGGACAGGAATTGATTGCTTAGCTATCTTCTGGGGGGGAAAAAAAAACAAACCACTTATAAACAAATAAAATATTTTTTTGAGTCATGGAGTGCATGCATCATCATTTCCTAGTCAGCTGTGGCCCTGTCTTAGCCTATTCCCTGTGTCAAATTTAGTGCAGCCAACAAGTCAAGGGAGGTGATTCTCTCCACTCTGCCCTTGTGAGTGGAGTGCTGGGTGCAGTTCTGGCACCCCCAAAATAAAAATGGCATGGAACTCTTGGAGCAAGTCCAGAGGAGACCATGAAGTTGATAATGGGAATGGAGCACCTTCCCTATGAGGACAGGAAGAGGAAGCTGGGACTGTTCACCCTGAAGGAGAGAAGCTTGCATGGAAACGTCATACAGCATTCCAGTGTCTGAAGGGGCCTACAGGGAAACCGAAGAGGGATCCTTCTTCAGGAACTCTAGTAACAGGACAAGGGGAAATGGCCTCTAACTGAAAGACAGAAGGTATAGATTAGATATTAGGAAGAATATCTTCCTACCATGAGGTTGGTGAGGACCAGGTTACCCAGAGGCATGTGGATGCCCCATCCCTGGAAGTGTTCAAGGCCAGGCTGGACAAGGCTTTGAGCAACCTGGCTCTTCCTATCTGTGGCAGTAGGGTTAAAACTAGATTGTCTGTAAGACGCCTCCCAAACCAAACCATTCCATGATTCTATGATTTTCCATCTCTTTTCTGACTGTTAGCTGTGGTAAAAGTGTTTCTCACCAAGCATTCTTGCATTCTGACCCTATTTTGGATATGGCAGCATAGTTTGGGATAAGAAATTTAGGGAAGGAGCAGGAAAATATAAATTACAGCCCAAGTGCCTAGATTGATTATATTGAAAAGGATTGTTATTGGTTTCTGTTGCATTTCACTGAGCACAGCCCTGTTGCCAGTTGATTTCTTCTATAAAACAAAGGAACAATGAAATTTTAGATGGAATAAGTAAGAGAGGCTTGGCATTTCTCTTAACTGTAGGGTGGCCTAAGATTTCAGTGATAAGGCTTTTTATCAAATGTTTTTGTCCTCTTAGATCAAAGACTTCAAATCACAGACATGAGGCCCCCAGGAAGCAAGACAGGCAACTGCCCTGAAG
>WBND01000697.1:457259-473309 GCA_013398595.1 Tychaedon coryphoeus
ATTTCCCATGAAAAATATCAGAATTTCAATTTCAGATATGATATAACTTCTGTATTCTTACTTCAGTTCTTATATATATATATATATATATACTTCAGTGTATATATATATATATACATATATATATATATATATACACTTCAGTTCTTGGTCAATCCTGTCAAGAAATATTCATTATTTGTTCTTCATTGTGGATGATTTGGATGACACTCTTCTCTAAACAAATCCAGATTATTGTACAAGAGACAATGATTTATGATGAGGATTTTCCTTCTTACAAGATCACAGTTGTTTTAGATTACTTACCCATGTACAGCACTTTTTAGTAATAGTCAATTCAAAATGCTTTCAGTTTTACAGTTTACAGATTTATGCTCCTATTTTCCTGTTCCTTGTTGCTTTATATTACCAAATGCCTTTCAGATTTACTATGCTTCATCAATAAGAGATGTCTTATAAAGTCTTAGAACTGCTTGCTCAATATTACCACTCGTAAAGATTATGTTGGTCTGAGAGTGATAGCTTTTTCATTCTACTAACAACTTCCTCTAAACACGAGAAGAGAGGTTTTAGATTTTTTTCTGCTATGGCAGTAAGAACAACAAGACTTAATTATATATCCATTGTTTTCAACTAAGCTTTTTAAGAAAAATAATACTTCTTTTTGTAAGTGATGAATAGGTTTCCCCAAGAAGTATCCATACTGGAAAATATTTATATTTGCACAATGGGAAATGTCAAGATTATTTAGCATATAATTTGTTAATCAATTTCAAAAGTCCTGCGTTGCAGAGAAAAATACAGAATAACATTGCTTGATAGCAAAATATTACACAAAATCCACTGTAATTCAGAAAAAGCTTTGTTATTGAAAATAATGAGCCCTTTACTGTAACACAACCCATTATGCTTGATGAAGAAGTGGTGAAATCCTTCAGGTATACTACTGAAAAGTCTTTTCTCTAAAGACATCATTCAGATTTGGAAATAGAAAGTAAGTTGGCAGTTAGAGTCTCAGAAGTGGAGAAGTGGAGAATTGGAGACATAATACCTCCAATACCTCATCATAACTCATGATGTGATGCACTTTGACCACTCTTTATTAAAAATGTGATTATTGCTATAAAATATTTTCACAGAGTGGATCTGAAGTGTGCTATTTTTTAATAATAATTTAACTTCTTTTAATTTTCACAGACACTGAGAAGTAGACCCACTTTAAGGAAGCAAGAAGGCTTATCAAGAATTTCCACCAAACCTTTCAATGAAAAAAATGCATGCCTAAGTACTGCTGTCACCTCCAGAACATAAATATATACCTACTGAGTTTGGAATTTAATATGAGTATTGTAAAATCTGTTATTTTGGAATGTTTATTCCTGGGTATGGCAATAACTGGAAATCAGGTGCAAGAATATGATATAATATTTCTGGGTTTGTATATCAAGGTACAGCAGTGACTACTTGTTAATAAATGTATTAAGTAATACAGTTCCCCCAAGTGCAATCAACAAAGCTGAAGAAAGAAGTTTCTTTTCACTTGTACTCTCACATAGAATTCCAGCAAACTGATACATGAAAATCCTATGAAATGTTACTTTCATCACCCTGAAAATAATAAAAACAACCTAACCCTTTGTGCTGGTTAACATTCTTCACAGAAGCTAGTGTGAGGCTATATTTTGGTTTTGTGCTGAAGATATAGATATTATAGAGATGTTTTTGTTGTTGCTGAGCACTACTTGCACAACATCAAGGCCTTGTCTGCCTCTTACACTGCCCCACCAAGGAGTCTGTTGGGGGTGTGTGGGAAACTGAGAGGAGCTGCAGCCAGGACAACTGACCCCAGCTGAGCAAAGGGATGTTCCAGATCATATGACATCATGCTCAGTTTATAAGATGGAAAGAGAAGCTGAGGAAGTTTACTGTGATATGGTTGGTCTGCTCAGATAACAGTTACATGTGATGGGGCTGTGCTCTTTTGGAGATGGCTGAGCTTCCCATGGAAAGTTGTGAATAAATTCCATGTTTAATTTTGCCTCTGTGAATGGTTTTTGCTTTATCTATTAGGCTGTCTTTATAACAACTCACCAGTTTTCTTATTTTCAGCCTTCTGATTCTCTACTGCATCATAAGCGGGAGGGAGAAGAAAGGGGAAGAGTGAGAGAGTATCTGCATAGGGTTTAACTGCTAAAAGGTTTTAAGGTTAAATCATGACAAACCTCCAAAAAATGAAAAGTTTATATTGAAATGGAAGACAGGACACAGACACAGTTCTTTGTTTTAGTTTTTGTAATAGGCATCTGTTAAGAGAATTATTTAGCTAGTTCTCTTGTATTTAGCTTACATAGTACTCTTACATAGTATTTAATATATTTATTAATAATAAATATATTTTATTATGTCTCTTTCATGGTTTTTCAACAGGTTAGCAGATCAGTTATTTAACATGAAAAAGAAGTAATTTAAGGAGGACAATGAATCCTCACTCTGAGGATTCATAATATCAACTATTCTTGGTTCAAAGGAAAGGTTTTTAAAATATCCATATGGTTGAGGACTGGGCCTCTGAATCTCAATTTAGAAGCAGCCAAAGTTTTCTTTTTACAAAACATGCAATTTAAGTTGTCTACATTTTCAGATATTTCAGTAATTTTAAAATAAGGCTTGATATATATTTGTTTTGAGGAAGGACTTTAATAGAACAAGTTTATTTCAAAATATGCTTTCATGCCATTATTTAAATCTGGTCCTTCTATTTATTTATTTGGTATTTTAGGGCATGAAGAGTCCAATTTAAGTCACTGACCTTTAGATGCTGAATTATAAAAGATATCTTGTATCTACACCCAGGGATGTTCTAGAAATAAAGACTTTTAAAAAGAGAGAGAAAAAAAACCCAAGCAAAACCAAGCAGACATTCATCTGACACCACAGGCTTGAAACTCACAACAGTAGCACAGTGAGGTTTCCTAGCCAAGGTCTTTGTCATTTAGACTGCATTGTGTGAAACATAATTTAGTGTTGGTACAGTATTATAAGTCCTGTTGCCTTTTTTTCTTCCTTAAATGATGTATAATAATCATGAACATAGCTAACAAAGCAAAAATGACAGGCTTGAGTATGGTATTTAATATAATATGCAGTTTCATTTGGATGAGAGTGGCAGTGACAACAAATTCAGTAAATATTGGCCAACAGCAGTCTTTCAGTTGAGTATAAATTGGCACTGCCGCCACGCCCATCTGTCCAGTCAGGCTGTGGGAACATTGATTATGTCCTGCTACAACCTTTTTTAAAAAATGTCAAATGTAATCCTTTATTAGACTCGGAAAACATCACTTTTGAATTCTGTTCCAAAAAGAGAGAAAAATGTTTTACACCTATACTGCAATATAAAGTAAATATTTTTGCCAATTAAAGACAACTATCTTTCAGTAGTCAATTATCATTAAAAGTCTGCCAGTAAAGCCCTGCTTCTCTGTGTACCAGTGCTACTAGTAGATTATCTACACTCCTAATTGCTGTTTTCTTCATTAACTTGGGGAGGAGTGATATTTCAGGTATAATTCCAAACACTAGTTTTTTTCCAATTCAAAATCAAGCTGGTAGATACAGTTGGAAAATACTTTTATCACAAGGCTGGTCAGAAAAGAATTGTGTATTTACTTCTTTGTCGCAGTGGAGACGGGCACACGACACGACTCTCCGGGTTCATGCAGGAACAGCCAATTTTATTGAGTGCAGTTCCCTTTATGTATTTTCCAGAAGCTGTGTGGCTGGTGCTGGCTGGTTGGATTTGGTTGCCACCCAGCTTATGGGCCAGCAGCTCTCTGTGTCCCTAACGACCCAGACTGGGTGAGCTATAATTAGGGAGTTATAATCAGCCCAGCTGGTAGCCACCACATTTACTCAGTAACCAAGAGAATGGCAGAGACATTGGAGCAGCAGCACCTTTAAGCATAATTTTGTGTATTAAGGAAGGATAGTCTCTGCCAATGTGATAGCATCCAGAAAATACCCTGTCTGAAAGGTTTATTTCCACCTCTGAGAAGGCAAGTTGATCATAATCACCCACGTTCTTCAAAAGTTTTTACATTAAGTAGAGGATAATATAGGCATGCATGTATAGAAAAATAGTCTGTGTCAACTCTGTCTTTTCTGAAGTGCTAGAACATCCTTTAACATTTGACTTTCTGTTAAAGAGAATGAACATAATCTACTGTAAGATTTGTATTTATGAGAATGCCTAACAAAGCTGAAAGGATACCTACAAGTGGAAATTATTACTTGAAACACAAGTTATATATATATATAAACATATATATATATATAGCCTAGCAATTTAAGCTCTTTCTTAAAAATTCTTCAATTTTTTACATTTCTTTCTCTTCTGTATTTAAGTAACTTTTGTAGAAGCTATAGTTTTGTTACAGATTTAATGATAGTGATACTAATAATATGAAAAGTTCTACTTCCTTGACTCTCATAATTAATTTGTCACACTTTTTTCATTGGCAGTTTGTTCTGTTCCTTATTATCTACAGAATTTCCCCACTACCACCAAACATTGCCATTTCAAAGTTAATATTAAACAAGAAAGTTAATATGTATATGCATAAAGTTATTTCTCATGCATTTTAATAACAAAAATTATAATAAAAAGATCAAAGGCATACTAATACAAACTCTAGGCTCTTCCTGAATCTTAGTCCTTCTGGCAGCATAGATGATTTTGATTGCAGAAGATGTCTTCATACCAGTGCCACATTTAACCTAATGAATGGATGTGATAGTCAAATGCACTGGAAAAAATGAACCTGTGAGTTGCCAAGATTTTAAAAAAGACGTGTTGAATACAAGAGCTTGAATTCACTCCCATTCAGTAAAGCAAATGGATGTAGCTATGCAAGACCAACCTTGGCTCTGACTTCCTTATTTTTTAGAAGAGTATGTTAAAATATGGGAACCAGGACCAAAAATATGTTACAAATTCCAGCTAATTATAGTTTTGCCTTTTTTCACTATGGTGTTTTTCCTTTAATCTTCTCCTTTTATTTTTTTCATTCCTAGTTAGTGAAATATCTGCTTTCAAGTGAGAATACAAGGGAATCTTTCTATTGGGTAGTCAATCAGTAATGAGTGGGTGAGACAGGTCAGAAATTCTTGTAGTATTTTCTCCCACTGATATTTTTCCTTCCTTGTTTTTATTTCTTTCCATAGTGTTTTTATTTTTCCTTTTCATCACAGAAAGTGAAGAAAGTTTAAAGAAAGTTAGACTTTATAGTCTACTTTTCCAAAGAGAGTTTTTGCATACCCACTGCTCTACAATATACATGAGAAATTATTTTCCTGAATTTTCACTGCAGCCCTGAAATCCTTCTTGTAACATGAAAGTGTGTTCCTTTATTTTGATTTTCAATCAGTTGTTTGTAGTTAGTAGTTAGTCCCTTTGCAGGTGGTCATACATTAAAACTCTCTGTCCTTCAGTGATGCCAGATCTGTCTCCATTTCTTCCATTGTCCACAAAGTACTGACACTTTGCTTTCCACAGTATTTCACAGACAGAAAAGAGAGCACCACAGGGCCATTATAGGAAACTGTGGTTCCTGGGAGGCAGATGGAATAAAGGAGAAAAACTTACAAAAAACATAGGTCAAACTCTTTGAAAAGAAAGGTTCCTCTATCTAACATGATTTTACTTTTCTGTAAAACAAATTGATTAATTAGGACTATCCTCTCTCAAAACTATGCTCTATCACCACAGGATTTTTTCTTAATGGAGCTCCTGGACATTTATATCAAATTTGTTCAGTTGTAGTTTTCCTCTTTAATTGAAACTAGACTAAAATGAAGTAAAAAGCATGCTGAAGTTGCTGCTTCCTTTCTGCTATTTCTGTGTGATAGTTATCAAAATGTACAGAATTACTTTCTTCTCCCTAATCTTTATTCTCACATAAGGTCACTAATGTGCCAATACTCAGAGCCATCTCTGTTGTTCAACCACCAGAAAGAACCTCTGATCCTCATGAACTTAAGCAGCTCTCCTTTGACAATACAAGTCCAGTCCTATTGATTGTTTTGGTCTTTTGATTATGTTTTTTTTTTCCCCCTGGAGTAAGTACAGAAAAGAAAAATCATGACTAGGCTGTCATTGCTCCAACATCAAAAAAAACCTCCTCAATTTTGTAACAGGGTAATGAATGTCACCTTGGAAAGGACTTGCAAAGCCAGGAGAAGAACATAAACCAGGATATATTCCCACTACTCAGTCTTGGCTTGATTCACTTAAATCTTTGGCATCATAGCAGTAACTGGTGAGCAGTTTGGTTTCTAGAACCCTGAAATTTTAAAGGAGATCAGTAAAAGTCGCAAGGGACCAGAATTTGTTACCCTCAATATAATTTCATGCAGTGTTAATTCAGTATAGGAGAGCTCACCTGTTGTTTTCAGAATGCCAGAAACATACTGAGAGTTTTGAAAAGGACAACAGCAAGGAAAATGAAGTTCATAAACACACAGTCACTATTTTGCTCAATTAAACCTATTTAGAGTACTAAATAGCTAGAATCAAACTAATTACCCAACTTAATTTCAGAAAGGAGAAATTACTGTGATTCAGAAAGACTGAACCAGATTATGATTTCTGGATAAAACTTGACAGCATCGAACACAAATAACCATTTAATCCCAACTGCACCCTGAGACAATTACAAACTCCCTGAGTATCTGTAGTGTGACTGATATTTTATCAAAGCTTGTGTCCTGGTTTCACCAGTACTACTGTTTGTTTTTCAATAAAAAATATCTTGATTTTTGATGTCCCAGTCGTTGTGTTTGCAGTCCAAAGAAAGGTTCCTCTTGACTTTTTAACACTATCATCCAACAATTCAGTATATGAACTGTGAAAGCCTACAGTTTCTACTTCCGGTTTTTCATTTCCTATATGCCTTGTAAGTAACAGCTAAAACTTCCTCCATGTTTATTCTTGGATTCTTGTTTTTGAGGGCAAAACATTTCCTACTGGGAAAATGTGTCCTGTTTTCACTTCTAAAAGACCGTCACTGTTGAAAGGTTCCTGCTGGTTTTAGAGAATACCAGAAGATTTAGAGATATTCCTGCTCAGTACTGCACATTTGCCTACAGGACAGCACAGGTTTTTCTTGTAGATAAGTTTGTACTAATTGTTAACAAGCATTTAAACATTTAAAGTAATTTCTATTGCACACACAGAATTTCTATGTCTCGTAAGCTACCTTGTCATATTCTTTTTTCCTGGAAATTACAATAGATATCCGTTAATATTCAATTGTTGCCGGTTTGCTCTTGCCTAGACCCTGCCCTCTCCTTATTTCCCATGACCGTTAGTCTTTACACATACATGCACAGTGAATTTCAGTGACAACATCAATTTTGGAACAGCAAGTGTCTGTCATTTTCTTTATAAAGTCAGAGTTGTCCTCACAGCAATTCACTTTTTGCCTTTCATATTAGTTTTCAAGCAAAGGAAAGAGGAAAGGCTATTCCTCCTGGATATTTGTCATGGTCTGGCTCCTCTGCACCATCAGGGACACCCAGATCCAGAGGGATGGGGATGGGCTGGACTGCCTGGCCAGGGATGCTGTCCTAACATCTACCTGGAAATCTGTGTGTCACATGGCTCACAAAGTACTGCCTTTTCCTCAAGGGCAGATGGTGAGTCCTCATAAACTCAGTGAAGAACTCAGAATTAGCTACAGCCAAAACATTATCTGAATACAGGACTGACACCCATCTAATCACCTCTGCTTGAGCAGCCACTGCAGGCTGCTCCTGGTGATGCCTCTTGCAGGAGAAATCTGGGCACAACAGACCCTGGGCTTCCCACACACAGAGTTCACATGCACAGGCAAGCTGTGGAAGCGTCATGCACACAACAGCCATACACTGATTGCACCATCTCACAACACACTTCATTCAGCTACTTATTTAAAGCTTTTTTTATATGAGGGTAAGGTTTCCAAAAGCAACTAACATTGTAGCCAAGTCTGGAGCATTTATTGTATGCCACTTAATTGTCTTGGAAATCCAGACCTAAGAACTTCATGGCTCATGGCTTCCATCAATGTTCAAAATTCTTAATTATTTCTCTTTTTAATTTTTTTTTTAATAGGTTGAAAAGTTCAGCTAATATTATACAGCAAAAAACACATAGGGAAAGATTTTCCTGGTGAAGTTTAGATAGGGAGTATATCAAAAAGGTAAATTTAAACCAGAGACCAGAAAAGAAGCTAACTTGTGGAACAAGCCTATATATATTTCATATACATGCATTAGAACATCTATGTAGCTGATACAAATTTCTGTATCTCTAAGAACATCAGCTTAGATGGGCTAATTTACATTAGTAGAGGAGCTGGCCCATCAGATACTGGCTTCTCCTCTCATCATATACAACAAGGGAAATGCTACAACACTTTCTACTGAAGTTTTGCAATTGTTCTGATTGGAATTTTGAGCCCTTTGCTTGCTCAGCAGTCTTTTGTCTGTCTCCCATTTGCCAGATCCAGGGATAGGGTGTTATGGATGTGTTTTGAAGTGCTGAAGCAGAGTCACTGAAATTCATAGAATGGTTTTCATTATGTAACCAAATTGTACTCCCTCACGTACATAATATGTACAATACATATTCTTGGATTTTTTTGTAACCTTTTAAAATTATGTATTTTATTTAGTAGGTAATTAATATCCAGTAAAAATTCAGTAACTCAAAAACTCACGCTCCTTTTTAAGGCATACCTAATTAGAAACAATAATGTTATAATCTAAAGTATTCTATAATCTAAATTACCCCAAACACAGCTCATTACCTTAGAAATACAAGTGTCTTCCTAGAAGAGATACTCCATCCCAAGAGTCCTTTTAACAGTGTTCAAGGTCTTTAGCTAACTTTGCCAGGCCCTCAAACACAGAATATTAAAAAGCACATTTAAACTATTTTCTACTGAAAGCTACAATTTCCAGGGAATGTTTCTTCTACAGTGTCATTGATTAATTGTGAAATGTAGTTGGAACACTTGTAAATTGGTCCCCAGTGCAATGTGACACATGTAGGAGAGGCAACAGAGGCATCTCACAAATTCATTCAAGCTAGAGTCTTTGTGGCTTTCTTGTCAAATAGTAGAGGCAAAAAACTCTGAAAGTACATAGTAGGACATATTAATGTAAAAATAAGACACGAGTTGGCATGTATAGCCATGATACGTAGCTTTCTTACTATATCATGCATTTTTTTTCTCATGTTGTTACTCTCTGAGTGACAACAAACCATACTCCCAAAGTACGCCCTATCTGCACGTGTTCTTCTGCATGAAGATCATATTTGTTTATATTTGTTTTCCGTGTCAATAGTTGTACTGCTTTTATTTATTTTTCATACATATCCTGTCTAGGTCTATACATACAAATTGCTTTCTAAAAGACATAAAAGGAGAAAAAAGATACTGAAAAATATTTTCTGCTGAACTAGAAAAGTGTTCAATTTCTTTTCCACAGAATGAGTACACTGTCTCACTCCAGTTGCAGCTTTATGTGAAGAGACAGCGCTGGGAGGGGAGACATGTTCTTGAAACATCTGCACAACCTTGATACTCGTACTTCAGATAGTTTTTAACAGATCTTTATTATATGTTTTCTGCAAACTAGTATCTGTCTTAAAACAGGACTTCAGACTTGTCAGACTTAAAACAGCTCCCTTGAAATTTTCGGCTAGAATCAGCGTTTTCCTTGAGGCATTGTCTGAAGTTGTTGGACGAGTTATTTATGCTTTTGCTTTGATTTGTTTGTTTGCCCCAAATGAAATGTATGCACACAAAATCACATATTTCCAAGCAACTGTCCTCATGAAATTATCCTGAAACTTGCATGAATGATTTATCATTTTAAATATATATTACTCTTTGATTGAGGCAGGACAGAGGACAATAGAAGCTGGTAATTTTATAGGGTTTTGCTGATTTCCTTAGTTATTTATCTCTTTTCCTGAGAAGCTTCAAACTAAGTATGTTTTACTTTATATATCTACCCATGGATGATGTTAGTGGCTTGAATGTACCAGAGGTAATACTATATGACAAGCTGAAAAGCTTTCTTTCCCTTGAGGACAGGGCAAACGCTTTCAGCCCTCAGCTTTTAATGTGTTTTAACCCATCTTCTCACAACATACTCATATCTTTTAATTAAATAATTTTAAAATTTTTACTTGTGTGGCTTTTTATATTAATAATTTAAAATGCAGGAGCAGACGTATTTATTGCAAGCACTTTTCTCATATCTTCATGTGGGCTGCTCTCCTTTCCACAAAGGAGAATGGCCAGCTGTGAAAGGTGATCCAGATAAGAGTGGTGAATCAACATGGCAATATATGATTTCTGTGCAATGGTATCATCATTATAACATACTTTTGCATTAATTTTTCCTAACAGTGTTGCTTTGACAATATCACAGGACGCTGCACTGCTGTAAACACAAGATCAGGCTCATTCCATTGCTTAATAATCCCAAATTGAACAGTGATTTGTCAAGGTCAACCAATGCTATCAGCCCATGGTGGAACAGCAGGCTGCTAAAGTTAAACAGATCAAAAGAACTTCCCAGAATACTAAGTTGAACCTCTCTAACCTCCTATATTTTCATAAAGCAAAGATATTCTGACTTTAAATTGGAACTGTGTTTTGCCTCTAATGTTTCCATATGAAGGTTGTCCCAGAACAGGATGGGTCTGATGATTACAACAATTTTTAATTGTCATTACAAACACTTATTCATTACAAATTTCTGGGTTTTGATGGATTTTTCACATTCCGACATTTTTCTCCATGTGTTTGTAATTAGAAATAATGTTTTTTCTAAGTTTCTGATTAGCTAGCATGGCTACAAAAAATCCTGCACATTTTGCCTTAAAATCTTTTGCATTTTCCTAATGGCCTCACATTCTTTCTGTATGTTTTTCACAAGTATTTTTTGCTTTTGGACCATGCATACACAGAACTGGATTTATAGCATAAGATTTCACTTGCTGCTTTTGTTGACTTAGTGCTTCATACTTTCTGGTTGCATTGGGGCTTCATGTTTACTCAAAAAGTGTCAGATCTTCACCCTCTGTTACATATTTAACAAAATGTTCCAAAATTTTATATTGCCTAATCTTGCATTTATGTTCCATTTCTAGCTCAAATATTTCCATAAATGCAAATGCAAGAACGTAAAAAATTACTCTATGTTTTGAAACAAGTGAAATTTTCCAAAGCGTTCATTTCTTCGGTATACAGCTATAATACAGAATCTGTCAGTTTAAAAGAAAAAGTTATGAAAAAAAAATATTTAAAATATATATAATAAAAAATTGTGCTATAATAGAAACAAACATCTCGTAATGTTGGGATATTATAAAAAAATCAACTATTAGCTAAAATTTCTATGTATATATGTTTAGCATTAGTATATCAAAACCAATACAAGTCTGAAGTCATCACAATTTTTTTTCTTTTATTTCTTTGGGCATTATACACTATTTAAACCATGGAGCAAGTACAGATTTTTCATCTACTGTTAAATCTAGGAATTATAGGAAGAATCAGAAGACTGTATTTACATGTGAAAGCCGAAATAAATTTCAATGTATCTGAAAATTCTAATAAAGGGAAACTTTGGAAAGGAGAAATAAGAAATTTATTTCAGGAGCAGAGAGAATTAAAGCATTTGGAGTCTGTTATACAAATTGTATTTTTAAATTCATAGATACATAAGTATGTATGGTACCTCTTAACCATTCTTAATATTTTTAAGGTGAGAATTATCATAGTTTGCTAGATTAAGTAAAGTTTGTAATATCCCATGCTTGATTGAAGTATACATTCAAATTTTCAAGAGTCTGCCCTGACATTACTGAATGTTTGGAGTGTGTGCTTTGCTATCATCTTTCCTACTCATGTGATACTGAGTAACTTCCTTTCTCTGCTGTGCCATTTGAAAGAAAAAAAGGTTCTTCAAAATTTGGTTGTATATTAAAAAGTATAATTATTTGTATTGATTCTGAATTGCTCTTCAGGACTCTGTTGATCCTAAGACATGTATTAGATCAGAGCAAAAGAATTTGTTGGAGAATTCAGTCAGCAATAGATAAACCAGGTAATTGGGGCAGTTCCATGAATGGAGCAAAAATTTTTAAAAAGGAAGCAACCACAAGAGAGCAAAGGAATCAGTTGCAGAAGCAATGCTGAAGAACCTTTCAAACGTTTACCATTTGCTGCATCTTGTTTTATTTGCAACATAACAATTCAGTGTTGATGTTTCTCCCAGGGATAAACCATCTTCAAGAACTGACAGAAATTTCTAGTAGCTTCTGCCAGACTACAAGGAAAATGGTATACCAATATAATAATTTACAGTTTTACAATAAAATCTGCGGAATAGCATGTCCAATGCATGGGGACTTTTTCCAAAATTCCAGTATGTTTGCTAAATATCTTTGTAGAAGCCAGTTTTGTAAACTCAGAGATTGTAGCATCCCAACATTTTTTTCCTTCTTTTTCCACAGTCACTTTCACAAACATACAGAAGTCTCCAACCCATTATCTGAGGAGCAGGAAGGCTAAATGAATAGTGAAAATTCCAACTGTATCCAACTGTGCTTCAACAGTTGTTGAAACAAAAATGCTTCTTGGTTTCTTTATTATTCTTAATAACAAAGAAACAAAATCTCATTTTCTGGAATGCAAAGCAATAGCTGATCTTTTTGGGGGCTCCATTCAGCAATACATTCAGAGGCCAGGGTTTCCACCAGTGTAAGTACTGAAGTATTTTCTTGGTGACCAAGACATTCAAAACGCTTTAAGTTTACCTTGTACTTGGAAAGTACTTTCCCTTCAAGCCATCTGTCAAGATGCAGTGGGCAAACTTATAAAGTAAGTTTATTTGGATAAGATGCTGGTTCCTTCAGAGCATAAGTCTCAAATTATTGCTTCATTTTGTTTGTTTTCAACTGTCTTTTGCATGGGTACTTTCTAGCACAGTAAAAAGAAAAGGGAAATAGAGGAGGAAAAAAGCACAAATTCCTACTCTTGCCTTCCCTCATAGCTCACTGACCTACAAGGTAGTGCTCAAAGTGAATTACATAAATATGAAAAATGGTCTTTTCTCATTGTTTTATTAGTCTTCAGTACTACTAACTAAAGTCATTTAAAGACATTACAAAACCTGTTCAGTCTTGCCTTGAGGATTCAGTTTACTTCTTTCATTGGCAGAATAAATGAGAAATCATTTAATTGACCTCAAAAATGTTTTATTGCCAAAAATCCTCTGTTCACTATTGAAGATTCATGGGGCACTTACATTTCCTTAGGAGAGACTAGCAATTTTAAAGAAAAGAAGAAAGATTTCCAAATATGCAAAAGTTTAATAGCAGGCTAATGAAGTTAAAAGCCATCATTCTTCCTCCGAATATTCCTTAGCTGTTCTTTGGCAGTGCTGTGTCTGCAATCCACAACATCAGTTAATAGTGTATTATTTTTATTGCTTCTGAGGCCCTTCTGATCAATAGAAAGAAAGCAATTTACGTATGGGTTGCCTGTTGCTCAATCACGCAGCAAATGGATTATACAGGGTTTTTTTTCCAAATGTAAAAAGTGTACAAATGAAACAAAGGACACCGAATATACAACCTCTGCAGCAGTACAATCTCACTTTGTATTTTCTTAGTTGCTTTACTAAAAAATAAACAAAAAAAAGCTCCTCCATTAAGCTATTTTGCATACCAGTATGGATTTTAAAAAAATTACTGAAGTAGGGAAATAAAAGTTAAAATTAGAAAGATGTAAAATTGACATTGAATAAGGTAGCTCTACCCATTAATAGACACTTTGGGAATCAAAACCTCCTGCTTTGTCATCTCTGTAATTTTTGCTGCAAGAATTCTTGTCTGTTCACGGCTACTGCAACTTTTCGTAAATGTGCTCTGCTCTCTCATTCACACTTGCTTTTGTCTCTTCTGAAGACACACCTTTCCCACTCCAAAAAATACATATTTTTCAATGTTATTTTTTTTTCTGCTTGCTAAAAAATTATTTTAATTGCTCTTTTCGTTGGGGACATCTTGTTCCTCTGAATTGCCTTTAACAGTTTTTCTCTATATATGCCAAATGCTGTAAAACACAAGTTTCTGTAGACCCCGACACATTAGAGCTGCCATTAAAATATGACACTAATAACTACAAATGCATTGCAAAGAAACAAAACATTCACAGTTGCACATGGAAGCATGTATGTGCATCTGTGTAAATGAACGTAAAAACAAAAAAAAGTATCAAACTATATAACATTTGTTTAATTCTAATTTTCTTCTCTGCCATCACTGTCTACCATACCTGCCCATTGCCTTATTTTAAAAATTATCAAGGTAGAGTGGTTATATTTTCTCTCTCTAAGAAAATAATATTTGAACTCTCTCACAGCTATCTAAATATTGTCTGAGGAGCTTAAAAAATCAAAAGAAGTTGGAGAGTTTTTACTCAACCTTACACAGAAAAAATGATCGAACTCATGAAGGGGGCAGAGGATTTCTTTTCACTGATTTTCACCTCTTTGAATGTTTAGTCTCCAGCCTTTCTGTTTGAACAATGTCTATCACTACAGAAGTCAGCTATGAGACTGCCAGGATAAAAGAAAGTTGTGAGGGTCAGCCAGGCACAACTCCAAAAGTTATATTGAAGCACAGCCTTGTGACAGATAAATAGAAGAATGCTTTAGCACTTGAGACCTAAATAATAGTCTAGCCATTAAATAGCCATTAAATAATCTAGTCATTAACTAATAATCTAGGCATTGTCTCAGTAAATGGAAGAGGAATCATACTTCAGGAGGGACACTGGGGTGTTGGAGTGGGTCCAGAGAAGGGCAACAAAGCTGGTGAAGGATCTGGAGCACATCTGATGACTAGCAGCTGAGGGAGCTCGGGACGTTTAGCCTGGAGAAGAGGAGGCTCAGGGTGAACCTTATCACTCTACAGCTCCCTGAAAGGAGCGTGCAGCCAGGTGGGATCGGCCTCTTCTCACTCACTAGGGCGAGCAGGGACAGGACAAGATGACACACGCTTAAGCTGCACCAGGGGAGGTTTAGGCTTGACATCAGAAAGAATTTCCTCCCAGAAAGGGTGATTGGGCATTGCAATGGACTGCCAGAGGGGTGGAAGTGTCACCATTCCCAAAAGTGTTTGAGGAAAGACTGCATGCAACGCTCAGTGCCATGGTCTAGTTGACAAGGTGGTGTTTGGTCATAGGTTGGACTTGATGATCTCAGAGATCTCTTCCAACATAATTGAGTCTGCAATTCTCAGAGAGTTGATTTTTTTTTTTCTTTCTCACTCTCCTTTTTTTTTTTTCTTTTCTCTTTTTTGACATAACAAGCCTAATTTAAGTTACTCACTGCATGGAGTAAATACTTCTTCCCAGGAGGATTGAGGAATTTAGGTTCTAACAGGAGAGCAGATGTGTTTCTTTCTTAACTACAGCCACAATTTCCTCTGTGACAATTGGCTGTGGAGGGTATGGAAGTCACCACCTTGCAAAAAAGAAATGTTCAAATCTAACTTTTTAAATTGTCACTAGAGTCTCATAAAATATGAATTTTCTAATTCTTCAGATATTAATTATTTATTTTAAAATCACTTATTATGTTCTGATTGCATATGTATGTAATTTATCTCTGAGTGGTCATAAAATGTTTATAGATTATTTTCTACCTATTAAGACCTGATAAAATTCCTGTCCATCTTAAATGAGATGGTTTCTCTACCAATTATGCATACAAATTTCTTCATGAGATAAGTTTTCTGTTCTAGGGATTTTTATCAGATAGGGCGGCAAGAAATTTTTTATAGTTTCATGCATAGCTTGGAGAAATTAAGACAGTAATTAGAAAGAAAAATAGATCATTGCCACATGAAAAAGAATAGTCATTTTATATGACGAATTTTGGGTTGATTATCCAAGAAGAGTAATGAACTCACATCATGGA
>WBND01000697.1:473514-486551 GCA_013398595.1 Tychaedon coryphoeus
TCAAAGAAAAATGTATAATGTATCATCAGAGAAAGGTTTTATAGAGGAATAACAATTTTTTGCATGAACAGTACTAAGCAAACTAAGCAGATAATGATATGCCTTCTTTCAAATTTTTAGCAAAATTTTATAGTTCAAAGTAGAAAGCATGGAAAAATCAATAATGATTGAACCAAAGACTTCTGCTGATTCATGTAGCTTTGGTGCTACATTTATATTTTCTATATGTATTTATATACCTCTCACATATGTATAGGCCTTGGTTTCATGTAGGGTAGAGTTAATTTCCTCTCAGCAGCTGTTACACTGCTGTGTTTTGTATTCAGATGGGAACAGTGTTGATAACACACTGATGTTTTGGGTTTTACCAAGTTGTGTTTATTCTGAGTCAAGGACTTTTCTCTCATGCTCTGCCAGTGAGGAGGACACAAAAGAAACAGGGAGGAAACACAGCTGGGACTAACGACCCAGACTGACCAAAGGGATGTTCCACATCATATCCTGCCCAGTATATAAATTGGGGGATTTATTGGGAAGAGAGACTGATCTGTGTTCACTGGGGGTGGGTCTGGCATCAGTCAGCAGGTGGTGCACAACAGCATTAAGCATCTCTTGGTCTTCCTTTTTTGTTATCACTGTTCTTATCATTTGCCACTATTACTATATTTTAGTTTATTTTCAATTATTAAACTGTTCTTCTCTCAACAGACACGTCTCACTTTGAATGTCCTCCCCATTCCACCAGGGGGGTTTGAACTGTGCATTTGGTTTTGTTCGAGTTTGCTGAATGACATCCTAGGTTTAAATTACTGTACTGGAAATAGTTTGTTCAGCTTTCAGCATTTAAACTGCCATTTTCAGTAATGTGCTGTTGCTGTGAAAAGAGAACCTGCAGATTTTATTAAATAATGATTCTGCATCATATCTTTTAAATGTGACCAAACATAGCTTTCAAAATGCCATAACCTGGAGCAGATTCATGCATTGATCTTTTACCAATACAGCAAACCGTTGAGGGATAATAAATATCACCTTAAGTATTCACCGGAATTTAAAAACAAGTCTCTTCTGTCTGTGGTTGTATTTCACCTGAATTTCTCCTCTACATTCACGAAAGTGATTCCGGTTTCCTACTTGATTGTTTACAGTAAACAGGTAATAATGAGAAATGGATACTACCCACATATAGGACAATTCAAACACACTTCTTGGTAAGTGTTTTTAAAGACTACGTTCTGAAAATTCCAGATAAACAGTACACATGAAATTTAGTAAAGCAGGCAAGGTTTTCTTCGCAACTTTACAGTTGAGACCACATGCATCCTTTGCGGGTTTGTCATCTGGCTCAATGAGAAAAAAAATTAGTCCTCCCTATCACTTATTCCAGCAAAAGCTGTCATTCAGCAAGGAAGCTGGCTGACAAAGAACCTCACACAAAGAAATGACCCCAAAACTCCTTCATCCTTTCTCTATCCTCTTTAATCTTCTCTTTGAAGTATATGTTTTCCTGAACAAATTCAAAGACATAATTTTTCTAACCTTTACTTAATTCTTAGGTCATTCCTGAAAACACCCCGTAAATTACCTCCAACTCCCTTAACAGAAATTCCAGACAGTTCTAGATTCTAACAACAGAGATTTTATTAATTCTGCATGTATAAATTTGAACTTCGTAAAAGACATACTGTATTGATATGTTCCTAGCCTATAAATGAAAAAGCGCTTACGTGTGCAACTAAAAAAGCTTATGAGCAAAGACTATAATTGGAGTGGAAGATGTTTGAGGACTGTGAAGACTGTGGCTTGTGTCCCAGATACACACAGTTATCATTACAGGCACTAGTTTGCAGGGTTTATGAACCAAAAACCAGAAAGAGACTTCATGTCATTCGTTCATGGAGTGGCATCACTGCAGAATACTAGACATGTTCAAAAAAGCCAAAATAGATAAGCATAGTAGCTCATTAGCATGAACAAGAAATATTGTAAATATATTTTCTAGAGATAGTGTAGATTAAACATAACATTAAAAAATGCTGAATGTATCACACATCCATTTTTTCATACACTAAGTTATCAAAGTGTATTCTGAAATGCTCAGTACACTTAGAATGGTTTGATTTGCCATCTGTCCGACATTTTCTTAGCAAAACTGATAAAATGTCTTCCTCTCTTTTCCCTTTCTTTGAATTTTAGAGAGATAAAACAACTCTCTCCTCATAGGACGTGGCTCTCTAAGGGCATGACACTGGACACAACTCATCCACCCATAGCACAGCTGAGAGACACTGCCTCACGTGCATGCAGTGTTGAATAGTTCAATAACCTTCAATGCAGTGAGATTTTATTCAGCATTGTCTGCATCTGTGATTTCAGATCTTCATAGTAAATCTCCAGGGACAATAGCTTCTAGCAGTTAAAGCTTTTTGGTCTTATCTTGAAGAATATATACATAACAGGACTGCATGCATTTTAAGTGCAATTCCATAATTTGCCTGCACAACATATAGATTAAAAGCTGGCTTTTCTATTTCTACCCATTAAACTGATGTTCCACTATTTTGAGGTTTATTGTATTGAGGATAAGTGGGAACAAATGATAACTTGAATTCATTGAACCTACACTTCACTGTAAAACATTCATACTAATATTCATTACATTACATGTGAACATCAGATATTGATAAGACAGTCATAAACAGCAAAAATACAGAATACACAATTCCCTTATACTGTCACTTTTTTTTTGTAACTTTTTTTCAGGAAGCAAGTACAATGTTTCCTACAAGGTTTTTCTTGTGCCATGATCATGAGAATTCCTTTTGACTTGAATTATTGTATATGTGGAATGCACATGCACAACACAGTCCATACTGTTGTCCTTTATAGAAGGTCACTATTTGAATATTTTTCAGATTTTTCAATCCCTTCAGACACAATTTATCTGTCAGGCAGTTTCTGGTGTCAGTGTCATGCCATAAGGAAGAAGATGAAAGTTACTTGCAGTAAATATAAGTAACTTCTGAGCAATAACATGTAACAGCTTTTATTTCACATGGACTTTTTTTATCACATTCAGTTCATGAGTTACTGTACACTATGTCAAAACACTGCTAATTAACAAAATCAAGAAATATATTAATTTTTTACTTGGCAAATTCTCAATAGTCTTGTAAGTGTTGAATGAAAGGGCCTAAATTAGACAGTCAAATCGAGTCTTTGTATCTTTTCAGCTGTTAGTTGTTGGCTTTTTGCAGGGGGAGGGAGGGAGGTTATGTTTTTGTTGTCAGTGATCTCAAGCAGACAGTCTTTTATTAGCATTCAGGGGAACATTTACAGTTTCAGTAAAATCTGCCACATCCCTCTTGATAGAATCATGTTCTTTTCAAATATTTTTTTAAAAAGCGTATTCTCACATCTAACATTTTGTTTGTAGTTCACTCAGCCTGCAATGACAACCTGTGCATCATACTTGGCAAATACAGAATTCTTTCTTCTCCTTCTCCTGCAAAACAGGTTGTTTATTCTACTAAAATTCAGTTATCAAAACTCTTTTTGTTTTTATGCCTTCAGAAAACTAAATATTGTTCCTGTATGTCCTTGTTTGTCTGTGTACTCATGGTCTGACTCTGGTATTTTATTTAGAGTCAAAGCATTTAGAATGAGGCTTTTTTCAATGTGCCCAGTGACCGGCAATAGCAGTGGCATAAGCTAAAATACAGGATTTTCCTCCAGAACATCAGCAAACAGCTGTGAGGGTGAGCAGTAACCAGTAGAAGTTGCCCAGAGATGAAGTCTCCATCCTAAGAGATTCTCAGAGACCTTCCAGAGCCATATGTGCATGGTCCTGGATGGACCTGCTTGAGCAGGAGAGTGGAACCAAATGACCTCCAGAAGTCTCTTCTAACCTCAATTCTTTGACATAGCCTGTGGCATTTAATTGATACTAATGGCTGTATATACCTAAAGGGCATTGTCTGAACACATCATCTTTAAAAGCTTCTAAAATATACATCATTAAAATTTTAAATAGCATGCCAGACAATCAACATACTAAAGAATAAAAAGTCTTTTCATATGACTTTAATATGTCAGAGTAGCTGACATAGCTACATAGCTACATAGGTTTAATAACTCAGAGTAGCTATATCAAGATGATTTTAACAATATTATCTGTAAATCAATTATCAGGTATTCCTGCAAACTTGTTTTGCTTTGCTATTAGTTCTGCTCAAGGAGAAGCAACTTTCTGAAGAGATTAAATAATGTTGTGGAAATGCTGAATATCTGAAAAAAAAAATGTTCTTAAGGTGTTTATTCATGATTTCACAGGGGAAAAAATAAAGTTTTGATTTTAATGACTTGGTGTTTTTCAGTAGCTTTCATTTTAACTCTCTGCAATATCTGTCTGTTACTGTTTCCACATAAGTTCATGCCACCTCCTACTTGAAACAGACAAAACACTACTCGAGTCTGGAAAAATCACTCAACTCATAAATTTGAGTTGATTAAAATAATGGAACAAATAATCGTAGACTTTCAAATAGTCTCTATACTCAATGTATCTTGACAAATAGCCCTCATATTTCAGCTGCCTGTAGAGAGTTCATATGTATTGAGAGTTCAGCTTGTGTGACAGATGCAAAAGTGTCAAGGTACAGTTCCCTGCACAACTCAATGAAGATTATCCACATACAATTACAGTGACATTGCTTGCTGAAGCCTGCTCAGGGCTAGAGGGAATGTGGAATGTTTTTGTACCGTAAGAGGGTAGCAGCTCTCATCTAGTGCTAATAAGAGAAAGATCCATATGTCTGTTTTCCCTGAGAAGGAAAGCTGAAACGTTCAACCTGATTTCAGAATTAAATTGATAGGTTAAGTCTCAAGGTGGAAGGCAAAAACAATGAAAAAAGCCTAAAAAAAAAAAGAAATTTAAGAAGACTTTGTAAAAACATAATTTGTTTGACTTAGAAAACTTTCTGCTGTGTTTTTGAACACAGTCTTATGCAAGACAGAGTCAATATGTTTGAGAAGAAAAATATATGTACATATATATAACAGAGCAATATGTTGTCAAAACCTTAACCGATATAAATTTTCATTGGTTTAATACAAGGGGCTTTAACTGTAAATTTTACTGAATTTTATTATTCAGTCATTGACCAAGTATCAGAAATCACATCTCTGTATGTGTGCTTCAACTCAAGTTTCAAAGGAGGCTTAATTATCCTCTTTTTTCAGCTGATTAAGATATTTTGTATTGTAAACTCATCCTTTTTTTATGTGTGTATCATAATTTGGGGAACATGAGCAATTAAAAAGTGACTTTTTATCTGTATATAATGCTTAGGGTATTATATTACTGCACAATATACTTTAGAAGAAAAGCTCTTCCATGAAGTAATGAAACCAAGGCTATTGTGGCAATTGTGGTGTATTAAATGTGGGCACAGCTAATTGTGCATGTTCTATGTGAATTAGTCTTCTGATAAAATTCATTAAGAATGCCCATTAAAGAAATTGGCAATCACATTATCTTTTAGTCAAATGTCTTCTTTCTAACAACACTGTTAGTATTGTGAGAATTCTGTTTAGTGAGCTCATTGCACAGGTGTATTGACTGTAATTCAGTGAAGCAATTTGAAAACCTCTAGAAAGTCTTCAAATAATCTACCTTTAAAGCCATCTAATAAGATGTAGGAGTTCATCAGATTCTCACTCCTCCCTTCCTGTTTTTAAACATCACATTTACATATTTGACAAAAGGGAAATGCTAGACTACATGCTTAAGTGTGTAAAAACTCTTACTGTGCAGTGGCTTGCAAAAGGTAAGAAAAATAGCAATTATGGCAGTAGCCCCACTTTGAAGAGTTTGTGGTCAATTTTAGGAACACAACAGAACATATGGATGGTATGTAGATCTCAGCACCTTGAGAGAGCTGCAGAATTAGCATCATAATAGCAATAATCCAATTCAATTCCAGAAGAAGGAGCATACTCTAAAAAGGTAGCTGGTAATAAAAATACTCCATTTTCTGGGAAATCATCACTAGCCCAGTTTGACATTCAGTACATTAAATGAGATTCAGAAAACATTGATAAAAAAATAGGGCATGTTTCTGCCCTATTACCTCTCCATTATCAGTCTTCTGACTGAAAAGTTGGTTCAAGTATCAAGTTAAACTGCATTTTACAGGGGGACTCTTCAGAATTTTAACAGGAAAAATGATGGGATGTTCCGAGAAAAACTTCATGTCAAAGACCTATAGAGGTTATGAGAATGTTTGTTTCAATTAAAAAGGGCTTGTACCTCAGAAACACTGATTCATGCCCTAGAAACTCAAGTATCAAAATTAGTACAGAATTTTGTGATTTTCTCTTGCCCAAAAATGAACAGCTGATAACTGTAAAGCTTTCTGAATTTAGAACTAAAATAGTTTTGTTCATAGAACTTTAAGGTACAACTCATTAAATGACTGAAGTACAGAAAGGTAGCCTTAGGCAAAACTGAAGTACTTGCATTTAAATGCAAATCACCCTCAAAATGGTTTGTGGACTTATATAACATTGGAGCTACCAACTTCAGGTATATACGAGCATTTTATGCAACATTCAATTGATGGAATACATCACAATGTTTCACATAAAAATCCATACCTTCTATTTTTGTGCTTTTGAGAATACCCATTGCAGATTAAATCAGCTTTTATCTCATGCACATCTCCAAGCCAAAATTAGAAATTTATTTGCCAGTGCTCTCCTGACACTGAAGACCCAGCCCTTGGGCCAGGATTTTGATATTATTTACTTATTAATTTTTTAGGTAGTTACTTTATTTTTATAGCAGATATGAAGAAAAGACCAGTACATACACAGCAGCTAGAGAACTGAGTCAGAGGTGAATATCTTGTGCTCAGCATTCTTCTTGGCTCAAGGACATTCAAAGCCATATCTTTCACCACCAATGAAAATGCCAGGCTATAATCAGGACAAAGGGGATCATTCTCTTTGCAGTATTCTTTGCTTTGTTGCAACTGCACCATTTGTATAGGAAACAGAATATTTACAGGGAGGACGTGTGGACCACATCTCTGGTCTTCCTGTTTAGCACAGTCTTGGAAGGAGGAACCAAGGCTCCAGATTCTGCACAATAAATTTTTTCTATATTTTGTCCAGTGATTCTACTGACCAAGGCAAAAGCTTGACAAGAACCATCATTCATCTGGCCAGTCCATTTCCACTTGTCTTCAGAAGAAAATATGTTAGATGGATAGTGAATGGTATATTGAACTAGAGCTCTAAGTGATACATGTTTGTTGAAACTCAGGATTTTAACCATCAAGCAATTTGATTTACTTGAAGTATTTCAAGTTACATATAACGTTGCATTAACTATCTGAGTGTCAATAACAACTACAATCATTGTGTGAAACTCAGATTTGATAAACAGTTTGGGAGATAATTAATTTATTTTGTTTTTTGTGATACACAGGAAACTGTCCCACCTTGGGATCTTATTTCATGTTGTGCTATTCTGTCTTTGAGAGACAGCTGGAAGCTAGGGCTTTGAACAGTAGGGTTTTTGTCTTTGGGGAAATTTAGGTTTGCAACTGGCCATTTTGTAACAGATGTGGCTTTCACTCACTAGCTAAATTAAAAATTGCACTTTTATTATTGGCATACAGTATGCAGGGAGGATATGTCAGGGGACTGCAGAGGAGGAAGAGCCTTTTGGTGAAGTGTCCTACTTATTTAAAGATAGATATCAAAAAAACATCCAAATGCTTCCAATCTCTACATGTGCATTTCATTAAAACAAGAAAATTATATGAACAGGGAATAAAATAACTCATTAAAAAATCTTCATTATCCATGATATCTACTTTTCTTAAACTTTTGCCTTCTGTTCTCACAGTTTTAAGGTTTGTTTAATTCAAAAAAAGCTCTATAAAGGCTCCTCCTTCTTCTCAGAAGCAGCATCCTTCACATGCACTTGCAACCAGGCATTTATTTTTTCATCAGAAGCCTCCCAGAGTGCTGTCTTCTTGCAGGATTCTGCCTGTTCAGGGATTTACAGTGGGAGATGACAAAACATTGTGTTGAGTACATTAATGCAAACTATATTTTCAAGACAGCAAAGATTTTAATTGGTTTTGTATAGGAATTTATGCACAAAGGTGGAGGGAACTAAGAGGTATTTTGCTTCAAAAACTCCTCCTTACACATGCGATATTGATTGCGGTCGAATGAAATCCTGAGTCAAGTACGGCATTAGTCTTTCCCCACACAGAGGATCTGTTGCACATTTGGGAAAAAAAAGAAAGGGGTACTGTTTTATTCACATGAAAGGTAAACCATTACTGAGTCTCTACTTTTTCCTCTCTGTGGGAAGCCACAGAAAAGTCCTTTTAGGCATCCCAGAGATGCCAAACACTTTTTTCCTCACCTCAGGTCTGTATTCCCTGACCATCCAGGCTTCTAGAGAAACTGAACTGCTCTGACACAACAGTCTCTAGGCAATTAAGTAAAATTGTTCACCTCATGCTGAAGCACTATCATTTTCTGAGGATTTACAATAAACCAAGATAAACAACACATAATGAAATCCACAGCTGTGTGCATAAAAGATGTTTTTCAAAACAAATCCTTCCTTGTTAATACAGGACTTTAAGTGTATATATATCATAACAATCTGAGCTCTGTAAGTAAAAGTTATCATTTTACATGCTGAGATTTACATTTTACCTATTCATTTTCAACTGTGTTAATACTTTCCTGAAATCCCAATCCATCAGAGTGATTATTCACAGAAGATACTCATTGCTTTTAATTGTAAATGTCAGCAAGTAGAATATAATTGAAATACTCTTTCCAACCAAGCTTACATCTATAAAGTTTATTTTATGCTATGATAAATTAGGCAGCTTTCTTGGGAGATGTCAAGAGGGGTAGGAGGGGGCAGGGAAAAGACATGCTGAGGATTTATAGTACACAGGAAAGCATTCATAGCTCATGTTCTACCAATAAACACCAACCTGTAGCCCCAGAATTATTCTTGGAGCAATAATTATTGAATTTCTCTGCCTGATCAACTTATGGTCTATTTGCAAGACTGTTAATTATGCATGATAGTTACTGAAAGGAAAAAGAGTAGGCTGTTTTCATAATGACTACCAATATTAGGCCATTATTTTCCTTAACTGAACAATAATTCATATATTTTTCTCATTTGTTTGGGGTTTTTTTCTTTTCTGATTTGAATTGATTTAACAACAACAGGAGCTTAGTACATTAAAATTGTAGAAACTGAATATATAGCACATTGGTTAGTTTCTTTCCTCTTATTTCACCATTCACACCAGACATGAATACAAGTGGCATAGTCAACCAGACTCATCAAAAGGTTTTTGCCTAATGAGCATTCTTACATCTTACTTTTGTTTAGGAAATTCTTTATATTATCTTAACACACACTCTTGTTCTCCCTTTCATATTGATTCAAACTGGGACCTCAGTTCAGTGTCTAAATACCAAAAGTTTAAAACACAAACATGTTCTTATGTGCTCTGCTAAATTAGGTTTTGGAGCCAAATTTGTAAAAAAGTTCAGGGGAAAAAGATCCAAAATGACTTTTTAGCATTGTATGTAAAATAGAATTTTGCCCTTTCACACATCACACCTACTTTCCTGGAGTATTTTGTTCAAAATTTACTCCATTATTAATATGTTTCTCAGATTCTACTCTATTCTACAGTTGATTCTGTCTTTCTTCTGTATCCTACTTCCTTCCCTTGGCAATGTCCATAGACCCAGACAGTACTTGAGAGACACCAGTCTACCCTTGCAGATAGACACACCAATACCTGATAAGAAAGGAATATCTTCACTTGCCAGTCAGCAGGTTAAAGTCTGGTACCATTTTCCATATTTCCATAAACAAAATGTTTGATTTGATATATATAAAAGAGAAATATCAATGCAATATAAATGGACTGTGAGGAACAAGAGCACATAATCAAATCAATGCTTAGCAAATAATGTGTGCTGTCAGACTTGTTGTCCACTGATTGAATGCAAGATGGACCAAGGAGATAATAAAGCAGGCAATTGCAATGCATTTGAGTTACTACACAGTATGTAATTATTATTTTTTCCTTCAAACTTTAGATATGAGAAAAATAAAATGAATAGAATATTCAGTAGTATTTCCAGCAAAGAAAATACATCAGTTAATTAACCATACTTTGTGACTTGAATATGTTTGAAGGAGGACGGGGGTGATTAGAAAAACATATAGCCTCAGGCTTCATTGTTCCTTTGCATTTAGCCCAGATTTTTATATGCATAAATTATCTTGGGTTAAATAGTTGATTTTTCAAATTACTGCATTTACTTTGCCTAATAATTTTGAAAGAATATTTCCTTTGTAATACCTTGTCACATTCTACAAGTGCAATTGATTTGGTTACACTTCCTACTTGTGGGACACACATGCACACACACATACATACACACGCACACACAGTTTATTAAAAAAATGAGTTAGATAACTGGATTCCATTAGTGAAAAATACGGCGTAGAAATTTTTAACACTGAAGGGATATACAGAAAAAGAGTTTGCAATTTCCATATTGTTGACATTGGAGCTAGAAAAAGGACAAAAATAGGAAGTGGGTGTCTGCCAGTCCAAATTCAATCACACATAAAAAATCACTACAGATGAACATAGCTGTGGGGGTTTTATTTATTTATGTTATTGTGTTGGCACATAACTCCAGTAATTTGACTGGGGACATTCACAGCTAAACAATGTCACTGACTACATCATCAGCAAATATACTCATAGATTTTACACTGAATGAAAATCCATCCTAGCTCAATAAATGCAATAGATAATATATTTTTCTATAGAAAGTTCAGACATATGCAGTAATTATCTAACTTCTAAAAGCAATGAAAAAATCTTCTATCCATATGTAAAATACATTGACAGAGAGGTACATAAGGCCAACTGGTCTGCTCAGAGAAAAGGATTTTAGTATATTTCTGTTGATTTATGTTATTAGATACTAATTCCTGATATAGCAATATAGTGTGTAGTATGATAAATTTTAACGAACCAGGCATCATGTCATGAGAAAAACCTGACATTACTACTTAATTCTTTGTATCCTAAACATCTATTTTAATATGTGTGTAATATAATATGATATGAGTTAGTGCAGATTAATTATCCTAAGAAAATATATGAGAAGTTTATGGGATCAGTAATATTAAGTCTCTTTTCTATTTATCTTATATGATATTTTAAGTGACTTTTGGACATTTCCAGTTTGATAAAACACCAGAATATCAACATAATCAAAGTGAACTATGAAATGGGTTTTTGTAAGCAGTGACAGAAAATATTTAAGGGAAATATTCAGCAAATTTCATTTTCATATTTTTTATATATATATATATATGTCCAGAGAGAACAATGCTATCATTAGAGTAAGGTATATTATATAGTAAATGCACTTGGGGGGGAAAAAAAAAGCTCCAAAAGTTTTCATTTTGAAAGATCCATTCCGTATGGAATATACATAATGTTAGCTGAGAAAAATAATTGGCTGTTTTACCTTCTGTTTGCATCTAAGTATTATTTTATAAAGAAAAATGGAGAAAGAATTAATGATAAGAGAAAAATAATTAATCTCTAAATTCAGGGATGAGATTAATGATAACATCAGACGTTAAGTGCTCAAAAACTAATTAATTCTCTTCAAAACACATTTTAAGAGCCACACAGTAGCATTCTCTTTGAAAAGACAGGGAGAACAAAAAAAAAGAGAATTATAAAATCATATTACAGTTTAATCTGAAATATCCTGCTCCTTAAATTATTGTGGGTTTTATCACTTCTGCCCCCACTGTAGATTAGGTCTCAGAATACGAAATCCTCACTGTGGGAGGTCTAAGGATTTTCCTCTCCAGAATGTTCTGAAATGGTATTTTCAAATGTGTCTTTAGCCTAACACTTGAAAGGGAAAGGTGATATGTCAATAAAACATGCATTTTTCAAGCAGACTGCAATGTTTATGTTGAACCTTCATAATGGTATTATATTAATTCAAACAATTAAAAAAGATATATGAAATACTTATGGTCTGGCAAACATTACCATACAATCGCCGAAGCAGCTGAACCTCTTGGTGTTAGTGTGATATTACTACTATAAATAGAAAAAGATGCAGGAATGCCTAGTAACCTAAAAAAATAAAAAACCACTACAAGGGGAGAGTTTCTGATTTTGCGTTTGTTACAAAAGAACGTGTTAATACTGTTCACAAGTTAGTTAACCATCATATAAAGCTAAAGAATAATGTACCACTGCAATGATATTCTACAATTTAAGTTATGTTTGGTTCATATGTAACATTAAGTGGAGCTAAAGTGAGTTAAATTTAGAGAAACCTCATTAGAGCCATTGTTTTTAATTCCAAGGTGACACCTACAATACATGTTATTACTATATATAGCAGAGGAGTTAGGGGAAAGAACTGTCATTCTTGAAGGAAGGAATGTGGCAGGATACCTGGGAAGCTACTAACTTGATATTACTCATCTGATAGCAGTTCAAGAGGTAGAGTGAACTGATTATCCATGGGACATTAATGCAGTTCTAAAAGATGGATAGAAATGTAACAAGGGACTGCCATCATTTTCATAGCAGGTAAATCTCCCTGCTAATTAACACAGAGGCAAAAAATGAGCAATTCCAGGTCTACATGAAAAGTTGCCAGGGGAGAAAATTTCATTTGTCTAAGAAAATGAGCTTTATACAGCTATGCATTTATTACTATCTGTCATTGGGCCAGAGAGAACACATTGCTGAAAATGTAAAATAGTTTCTTAACTGTAAGATTACAAGAAGTTGAGATTGCTGCCTCATGTAAATGAGAGCTTGTTTGGTCTTGGATTTTTTCTCTATTTAGGCCTCAAGTTGTTTTGGACTATCCTAGAGGCAAAATAAAAATCTCTCAAAAACAACAAC
>WBND01000697.1:496177-506404 GCA_013398595.1 Tychaedon coryphoeus
AGAGTGTTTCTACAATCTTGCCATACTCAGGCATATTTGCTTGTACTTTGTATGAGTAATCTTGAGCATCATGAGGATGACTGGAAATCTGGGTGCTGCTGCAGTAGTTCAAACTGACCAAAAGTTTCAAGATCTGCCTAGTGGTCAAACATAGCGTAATGAACACAGATATCAGTGCATGAGAAAGGAAGAACTGAAGACATGAAAATAAACAGAACATAGAACTTGATTCTGAGGTGTCACAATCTCCCCAGTAAGAAAATGGTCATGATGTGAGACCCATCCTTCCCTTGTCCGTCTGCCTGTAGCCTGACAGTAGGTGAATTAGAAAACATAAATTTATAGGGAACTGTAACTTCAGGATTAGCAGTTCCATCTTAACTGAAAATCAAAATTTTGGATTTTTAGATTAAATTATGTAATTGCTTTGTTTGTAGGTTTGGGATTTTTTTAAATTTCGTCATACACAATTAAATAATAAGTGACTTACCTGAGAAACCTGATTTTAAGTCTTTGCTAAAGATCAATCCTTAAAGACATGAGAGAGGATGCAAACCTGAGTGAAGTTTAATTAAATTTCATCATATTTAATTGGTGTTTATTTTGTAATCATACCAGTTCCTACTTCTTTGAAATGAACATTTTTTCCTCCTGAGGAATTCAGCCTGTTCAAACAGCACCAGTGTTATTTCCCAGTTTGTGAAAACTGAGTAAGTTTTGTGAGCCTTTTTGCATTACATAATAAAACATGGCATTGGGGTACGAGTGACATAACTTAATGTGACTCATTTTTTATCTGCTTATAAAACATATGGACTTACGGGCTTATAAAACACATCTGAGACAAATTTTTTCAAGGTAAAATAAGGAATCCATTTAGGAAAAAAGTATATTTGCCTTTATTTTGATGCCTGCTTCTATTGATAATTTTCTTCTAAGCATAAATAGAACTCCACAGCAATTGAGATTATCGCTATTAAAGTGTTGCAGAACTGCCATAAATGCAGTGACAAGAACATCAACCTCAGAGCTGAGTAAAGAATTAACAGCTAATGGGATCTTCTATAGTAGAAGCCAGGTATAGCTTTCAACAGACCTGTTCTGATTTAGCACCAGACAGAAAAAAGGTCAGCATAATAGCTGATAGTTATTGACAGCTACTTATTTCGGTACAGATAATAGCTTTGGAACTAAAATCACAAAGCTATTTTGGATGAGTGCTTAGAAACTTGGCAGATAAATTGAAAATGCTCTTAGCTTGCATTTGTTGGCATTTTTATGAAGTCATTTTGTCGTTTTCTTTTATAGTGACTTGAGTGTTGTTAACCATTATTCACTAAGATCTTATTTTGAAGAGCATAAAAACTAAATTACATTAAAAAGCTAAAATGCAAAGCTAAGGAATGCTCTGGTTAACTAAAATGTAACTTTTGCAGCTTTTATGTCTCACCTATTTGTTCAGTTTGTTCCAAAGTGATTATTTTTTATATTCCGTTGGAAAGAAAGATCACTGAGAAATTATGAAGACCAACTTTGAAATTACATAGGATATAGAATAAATAATAAAATTGTATCTATTTTTAAGTTGTAATCTTTTTGAAAAATAAGAAACTTATACTTTAGTGTAACCTTTGTTGCCAGAGGGAAAAGGCACAATTCTCCTGAGGTGAGACAAAGCAGCAGACAGCTTCCTATTGGAGGGTCAGCATCACTACCATTCCCTTCAGTTTTCTCCATTGTCCTGGTGTCTGAAAGTAGTACTCCAGTGAAGTTTTTTTGGCTAAAGAGAAGGATGGATATAGAAGCATGAAATAAAGCACTGAAGGACAGGGATTGGTACGTAAGTGCAAATTTCTAAAGAAAGGTTCAAATATCAATTTTCGCTACTACTAGTTACAATATAAAAAATTTTTCTAGAGTTTGTGAGATCAATATCTTCTCAACTTCACTGTTGGACTAAAAATAAGCAGCATATTGTGAAATGAAGTGAAAAAAAAAAGAGCTTAAATTAAAAACCCATTAAAGCTCTCTGATTTTATTAAGCTTTAGAAAGCTGTTACTTCATTTGCGTATTTAAAAACACTAATAGCTCCATAAGATTGCACGTGTTTAATAAGCCTTTCAGCTTGGGAGAGGGTAAAAGGCTCCTAAACATCCCTAAATAATTGTTTCTAGTAATTACTTATGATCATCAAAAGAATCTCTTATTTACAATTGAATTTTTCCAGCCTTCGCTAGTAGTTGTATTTTATCATGCTTCTAACTGCAAGATTAAAAGCAGCATTTTAGCTTAAAATTTGGATGAAATCTAGATAATTGATAGAGCCTTAAGGTGTTTTGAAAATTAGAAGTTGTCCTAGAGAAAGTGTGTGACAAAAGTGTGCTACAGGGACTGATAATCAGGAAGAAAATTCATAAAGAAATTAGCAGATTGTGAAAAGGTTTATATGCAGCAAAGAGAGCAATTGACATCATTCAGTAAACAGACTATGGAATCACAGAGTCATGTAATGGTTAGGGTTGGAAGTCCTCAAAAATCAACTAGTTCCAAACCCTTGCTATGGGAAGGGATGTCTTCCTCTACCCCAGATAGCTCAGAGCCCCACACAGCCTGGTCTTGAACATCACCAGAAATGGGGAAACCGCAGCTCCTCTGGTCAAACTGTCCAAGTGCCTCAGCAGCCTCACAGTAAAGAATTTCTTCTAATAAAAAAATGCCCTCCTTCAGTTTAAGGCCACTCATGTAATACAACTTAGGGTAATTTACATAAGCTAAGGGTCCAATTCGTGCTGTGGAACATGATCACATCAATAATGGAATCTGTACTGATCAGCGCACTCACTACGACTGTAAAATATTCCAGAAGCAGGGATAGTTAAAGAAAAGAGTTGCAAGATGTTACAAAATCCAAAGTGTTAAAAGAATGACTCAGTCTAGGAAACAAACTTTGCCAACAGAGCAACCAAGCTTACTTTACACAATAACAATTGTAGCTGAATGAATGTGCATCTTTAAGAGGTGCAGGTTTTCCAAGCTTAATGCCTTAAGTCTTGGGAATGCTAACAAGATTATTTCTCTGAAAATAATTATTCA
The DNA here is from genome assembly GCA_013398595.1 of Tychaedon coryphoeus. Classification (NCBI taxonomy): domain Eukaryota; kingdom Metazoa; phylum Chordata; class Aves; order Passeriformes; family Muscicapidae; genus Tychaedon; species Tychaedon coryphoeus. The sequence goes on from WBND01000697.1 coordinate 499,272, forward strand.
TGAGTGGATTTTTTTGATAGAAAATCCAAGACCAACCAAGGAGCCGCAGTATTTCAAAAGCATCTTGAAATCAGCGAAAGTGCAGATTCAATATGACTTCAAAAACTGAAATATTTACAGATGGTATCTTGAGCCTCATTTAGTTTTCAGACAGAAAAACTGCTTCCTTACATATACTACACAGAACTTGTGTTAAAAGGAAAAGTAATATTAAAATATATACAGTACAGATAAAAGGAATTTATGGCACTTTTTAAGAATACCTAAAAGAAAAGCACCTAAGCAAACCCATCAGGCAACTTCTGAGTTTGTGTAGCAATTTTTCCTGTTGTGTTGGTTATGTCCGTTCACCTTTGGCTCATGTTTCTTTACCATTACTACAACCGAAAATAAAATCCTAAAAGGAATTAAACCCTACATAGGAGTAGCAATTTGTTACTGCTGCCTTACATATTTAAGAAATACAAGAAAAAATTGATTCCTTGCCATTAGAAAATTTACCAAATACCATGGCAGTTTCTTGTCTTTTACAGCTCTTACAGCAATATAGGAGATTTTTATAGTAGACACATTGCAGCTCAATCAGTGCTATTGGCCATAAACCAAGAAATATTTTTTTCTTTTGAAAGTCAGACTGGATAAATGGTGCATTCACTTCAGTTTTTACATCTGTTTCCTATCGTAAACATGGCATACTCTTCCTTTTTAAAGTGATACCACTTCCTACAAAGTCAGGATGCACCTGTCATAGTGAAAATAACCACTACTGAATGATATTTTAAAATATCCTAATTCAAATAAATATATTTATTTCAATAACATGACATTCAAACTTCTTCCTCTTCAGCCACATATTCCAGGATCATCTGTTTAACGTGGAACTATCCCACTGCAGTCACAGGACAGAAAGAAGGCCATAAATCTGTATCCATCACACATGTGCGTACGCTCTTGATGCATTTCACTGAGCAGCCAGACTGTTGAAAATCGCTGAAAATGAACCTTTGTGCAAATCTTCATGTGGTCATGATTGGATTTTTTGGGGATGTATCCTTTTTGTCAGTCATTTCCATGTGTAATCAATTTTTATTAAAAAATCTTTGAATAGAAACAGACTGTCTAGAGTTCAGTTTCAGATGAGTGCTACAGCTGTTCCATAAACCCCTAAGTAGCTAACTTTTATAGATGCATTTTGGAAGTCATCCAGATATTCTACTGAATATTCATAAATAAAAGAAGACCATACAATGTTTGTATCATCAGATCTCTGGTAATTAATTCATCTCTTCATTTTTACAGATTGTAAGGAAGATCTTACACTTTGACCTAAATCACTGAGCTAAACTGGAACACATATATAGCACATGTCTAACTGAAGATATCTCAGTACCTTTTAGCAGTTGTTAGACACATTGACAAGCCCATAGCTTATCTTCTTTATCTTCTCAAGTTTAAATAAATTTGGAATATTTTCAAATTTAATTGCTTTCCTTAATCTAAAGGTTTTGTCATTTAGAGCAGCAAAAATACATCCCAAGCAGTCAAATAATTGGCAGTAACAAATCCAGAGCTTTAGTTCTTACTCAAGTTCATGGGAATAACTTTTATAATTCTGCCATAATTACCAGGTACAGTTCCTAACTGTAGAATCAAGTATTAGGAATTTTTGTGTTTGAGGTTTTAATTTTAAGGGTGAAAGTGGACATTGTGCAATGTTCAAATACAAGTTAACTGCTTTATATGAATAAGTGCCCAATAAGTATCAATTCAGAGCATCATGAACCTGAAAGATTCCCAATGAAGTGAAAGTAGAAGAATTGCTGGGCAAATGACAAGCCACACAATGATTCTGGTACACCAAGCAGAGAAGCTTTTCAGGACTTAGCACTAGAGCTGAACAGGACAAAAGTGGACAAAAGACCATTAGGGAAAGAGTAAAAAAAGAAAATTTAGGTTGTCCTCAAATGACATGTCTTTCCATCAGAAATGTGAAGCCCTCTGACTGCTATTTTGTAAAACTAATTGAGTAACAATTGTTGAACATAAAAGTCATTGAAAATTACTAATTTTTCATTTAAAAAATTCAATTAACAGGGATGTTCTTTGTATTCAAGGAGCACTATTGCTGACCATCTCCTATTTGTCACATGAATTATTCAGTAGGTACCAGCAAAATTTGTTAAGTGATTTATTTATAAAAGCACTTATTTGGTATTCAGCCAACACTCTGTTTTATGCTTGTTTGTAATGTCTAAACTGGAAAGTGTTCAATATCTGGGAAACAAATGGTGCCTTATTTTACACCATGTTTCATCCTGATTTTCTGATGACCACAGTTCCCATGGATGCAAATTTCAATCCAACCAAAGGAAGCATATATGCGACTATGGCAAAGGTCACTTTATGTTTAGAGGATATAATTCTAAAACAATGGAAGCCCTTCAGAATGTTCTCTTCTCAAATGTTATTAAGAATTGTGCCAAAAAGTTATGTAAAAAAATTAATTATCATCTGTAGATTTTTTTTTGTGCCAAATTTTAAGATTAAATTCAATCATTAAAGAGAAGAAAAAAATCTACCAATTTTAGTCCAGCATTCAGAGCTAGTTCACCTTGTACCCAAGCTGTAGGGCTACTATTAAAAGAGAATTTGTAAAAACATGTTAATTAAATAGCTCCAAAAAGAGCTCAGGGAAATAAGAAAATTAATTTGCATATTTCCCTGGTGTTCAAGGGGTTAATTAAAGTGCTTTAAAATATTTTTATTATGACATTCAGTTGCGATGTGATCAGTTGCTGATTTTTCAATTAGTTCTATTAACTTGGGCTTTGATTATATGAATGGAAAAGAGAAAAATACTACGACAGAAATAAAAAATTGCCACAAAAGAAATTTTTATCCCAGAGTAGCTTTCTTCCATAGCTGTATTTTCATGTACTTTGGCTACCTGAGGTTTTAGAAGCTCTGGATCTTTATAAAAAGAGTATCAAAACAATGGGAAAAAAAATTATGTTAAATTGCTGTCTACCTTATAAAATAAAATTAATTAACTAGTTCAGTGATAACACAGTTTTTTTAAGAAGCTTTGCAAGCACATTATAGTAGCTGGAAAGAAAGTGGTCCATTTTCCTACTAAATATTCTTTACAGACAATTCTAAAGTTTTGATTTTATAATAATTATACAGAAGTGCAAGACTATTTTTCCCTTAGGTCAAGCTGCTGCATGAACAACCAGGCAGAAGTGAAACAAAAGAAGTGAGACAAAACATTAAATCAATTACAAATCTCCATCTAAGTATCAATTATATAAGAAGAGTATTGTTAGCTGCACATAAAAGAAAATAATTTGAGTAGTACATTTCTGAAAACTTCATGCATGTTCTTCAACTTTTATGTTGGAAAAAGTAATGTCATTTAGAGGCAAGCACTACAGGGAGAGAAAGCAAAGCAAAAAAATACCAAAAAAACCAAGCACAAACAAAACCAAACCTCATTTAATTTACAACCATTTAAAAAAAAAAAAAAAAAGGAAAACACATCACAGCCCGTATAAGGCCAGTCTGTCATTTTCCACTGCACTATCAGACATAACAACTCCATATGAAATAAGGTTTATTTAGCCACATATTGTAATTCATTTAATCTCCCCACTTTTCAACCAGTCCTATGGTTGAAGGGGCCAGTTTCCCAAAAGCACTGAAACTACTTGCTAGTAGATTGTGATCCAGCTCAAAACATGTACAGTTAAACAGCAAATTCTACTCATAAACAGAATACGAAAAAGGTAAAAGGGTTTACAGACCCCTCTCACCTAGCTAGCCCTGGCTTCCCAAATTTCACATGACCATGCCATTTCAAGCCAGAGTGAACACACATTATGCAAAGTCTCTGCTTCGTGAGGCACATTCTCAGCTGAAAACAGAAAATGTTCTTCCCACTATATGTGAAGCCCACACTCACAGTTGTAGGGTTTGTAGATAGTATTTAGTTCCTTCAAAAGAACAGCCATCCTGAGCATATTCTCTTGTTGACCCAGCAAGAAAACCCTGAAAAAAAAGTGCTCGTGAGAGAAGAAAGTATCAAGAAACATTTGTAAAACTGATTCTAACACGCTACTCAGCTCTCACAAGACCTCTCCTAGAGTACTGTGTCCAGCTCAGGGGCCCAACACAAGGATGTGGACCTTTTGGAGTGACTCCAGAAGAGGGTCATGAAGATGATACGAGGCCTGGAGCATCTCTCATATGAAAAAGACAGGGTGACAACGCTGTGGCTGCTCAGCCTGGAGATGAGAAGGCTCCAGGAGTCCTTGGTGCACCTTCCAGTACTCAAAGGGCTCCTATAAGAGAGCTGAGAGGAGTTTTTTACAAGAGTGTGTAGGGATGGGAGAAGTGGGAATAGCTTTAAACTGAAAGAGTGTGGAATTACATTGGTTATTAGGAAGAAATTCTTTACTGTCAAAATGATCAGGTACCAGAACATGTTGCCAGGAGAAGTTGTGAATGTCCCAGTCTTGGAAGTGTTCAGTGCTAGGTTGGATGGAGTTATGAGAAACCTGGTGAAAGCCATCCTTGCCCATGGCAGGAGGTTGAAATGATTCTCTCTACTGTCCCTTCCAAGACAAATAATTCTATGATTTTCATATTATTTTGATATTATTTTAATATTCAGTCTTTCAGTCTAAAACTCCATGAAATATGGACAGAAAGTAACTACCTGCCCCTTAACTCTCCACATGAAATGAAATTTGAAGAAGGGTTTTGGAAGAGTGCAGAATGGTAAAACTGGATATGTACAGACTGAATGCAAAAAATGGAAAAAAATTGCTGAGAGAAGTCTCACAAAGGCATGATGATAAATTGTCATAAAAATTAGTGATTAAGACTGTTTGGTGACAAAGTGACAGCTGTAGGACTGAAATTCAAATACAAACTTCATAATCTGTGTTTAATTCAGGCACAGGCTTTAATATTCTGATATAAAAGCCATATTGCAGTTTTTCTTTAGAAAATAACAAGTTTAGCTGTGAGAAAACACAGCTGTTTGTCAGCTGAGGAAGGACAGCATGATCTCCATTTAGTCACCGAAAGCTGTGCAATTTATGGTGAATAGGTTCTAGAATGCAAATTGACCTGTGTTCATAAAAGCTTGAGCTGTGCATTTCAGACAAGAGAACAGCAAGAGTTAAGTGAAAGAAGATGCTATTTCTGAAAAGGGAAACTCTGGGAATGAGAAGGAGAAAGTCAGCACTTGTGTTAGGCAGAAATTTCATCCACAAGTGAATTACCAGTGACTCTTCAAATCAAATTTTAAAACTCTCTAAGTCACTCTCAACAGCAGCTAAAATTTTCACTTTAGGTGGCTGGTAAGGTGGAAAAGACATAATAAAGTTACTTTAAGGAAATATTAGAAAAGGGACAGTCTTAGTCTAGATTACTTTTGAATTAGATTATTTCTTCAGGCATTAGCTTCTAAAACTTTTAATAAGGAAGAGAAGATAATGAGGAACACACTGTGTATTTTTCCAAACAAAGTTTAGAATCTATCTCAAAATTATCAGCCCAATAAATAGAAAAGTCACCTTAGCTTACTTTCAAACTGAGACTAGTCAATTCCCAGTAGAATTTCACAGCAGTTCCCATCCACACCACATATTGTAATCATCTACCACATATTGTTAGTACTAAGACTAGCAAGTGTTACAAAATGAATATATATGAGTGATAATGAATAAACAAATTTAAAATCCTTTTGAAAAGGAAGATTCACATAGCAAGTATTTGTAGCTCATGTAATTGATCATGATCAATATCTTCCTGGTAAGAACTGCTTCTCCTGAAGATCTACACTTTGTTTCTCCCTACTATAAGGCTTTAAAGAAAAAAAGAAGCAACCTATCTTGAGACTAGCTCAAGTATAAGACAAACATTCCTACACCTTCAAGTGTATAGATACAAAATCACAAAGAGCACAGTAGAAGACAGTAGCCTTTGTGGACACAAATCTCAAAGGCTTTGGCTACCAGATAGACAGACAGATATACTTGAAATGAAATTCAAAATTTCTCACAGTCATTGGCCATCCTTTATGTGGCTCCTTTAAACTGATGAGGTGTTCTGACCTGTGGCTGAGAGATGTTATCCACTTCTGCAGTGAGAGTTCTAAAATTTTACGGGTATTTACCAAAGAAAGGTTAATGTTCCTTAAGTTAACCTCCTTTGATACTTTTACTATTGTACAATTAGTTTTCTTAGTCCTGCAAGGATTTTCTTTGTATACAACACTTTCAAATTGGAAAAAAACAAAACAAAACAAAACAAAACAAAACAAAACAAAAACCCAAAAAACCCAAAGAAAACCCACCACACAAACAAACAAACAAATAAAAGAAAACCAAACCAAAACAACAAAAACCCCACCAGTGTAATTAGAAATAAACAGGGGTTTTTTTTCTGTCATGCTGCATTTTGTGTGGGTCAACATTACCATGGTATTAGGCCCACAAATCCATAAAAGAATTTCACCTTTCCACCTTCTAAACTAATCTGCTTTGTTCACAGTCTGTCATCATTTTTCAGAGCAATTAAAGTTTTACCTGAAAGCCTCATGTTCAGACTCAGATTATTGTTTGACAGTGATGAATACTGTGTCGGATCTCTTAGGGGTGGACCTACTTTGAGAGCAGATTGTCCTGAAGAACACCGAAGTAGGGTATGTTCACCAGTAAACATTATGTAACTGCAAGGAAAATCACAACAGAAGTAAATACATATTTGAATCTCAAGACAATATATTCCATACAGCATATGCTATCTTGAATATTTTACCAGATTTCACAGCTGTTGACTGCCCAGGAGAGGAAGCTGGCAGACTCACTGCATGGCACCATTACTTCAATAAAAAATTGTGAGGAGCCAATTTAATTTTGGTCTCTGTGTCAACATCATTTGTCAGAGGCATGTGGAGGAGGTGTTGCACATGTGCCACGTGCAGGACTCAACTGGGAGAAGATGGGAGCAAGCCTGGTCTGTGGGAGGCTTTGCCTGGCAGCCAGTTCATGTCTCACAGGGCACAGGCAGTCAGCAGGGAACACCAAGAACCCTGTACCCTCTGGAAAGGCTCTCCAGTGCCA
>WBND01000698.1:0-49987 GCA_013398595.1 Tychaedon coryphoeus
TTATGTAATTTGTATATCCAAGCATCTCAAATGACCTGCTCTGTTTTTATTATAATAAAACTCTGCAGTTCCTGATTTGGATTGGTTTATTTCAGTACCACTCAAGATTTTCCTTTCCAGTGTAGAACCTGTATTTAATCTGAACAACTGCCCTTTTAGTAGCAAAACTGATCAAGCAGCAGTCCATCCACCCAACAAAGTTCTTCAGGCAGGATAATTCTCTGTAACATTTCACTTCTCTGATTTTAGAGCCTGAACAATGTGATTTCCACCATACACAGCTCGTTTGAGATTAAACATACATTTTTTATTTTAGTGGTAAACAGTCTAGCACTCTTCTTTACACCCACATATAATAGTGAAACCAATGGGTTTCAGTCTGGAACTGCTCTGTGGCTTTCCTTGGCTCCTGGAGAAATTTCCTCCCACAGACTCAAGACATCCCAAGAGCCAAACTGATAGGCACAGTGTCTTTGGCCTAATTCCTGTTCACTGGAAATGTTGCTTCCCTGGAGCCAAAATATCAATTAACTGCTCTTTGCCCAGGCACCCCAGGTTGCTAAAACTCAGGAGAAAATGTCTGTAAAGAGAGGAGACATTATTTCTGAAGCAGGCATTTCATATCTCCAATTGTACATCTGTGCTGCCATTATAAGCATCCAAGACTCAGGGAAAGCTAAAAACATGCTGTAGCCTAAATTAAAGCAATCATCAAGTGCCATTCCAGACAATTCAGTGCATAATCAGCCAAACTACAGATGGCATTTGAATTTTTACCTTCAGAAGAATCAATCCAATTTTAACTGAAATAAAGCTAATATCATAAATTTTATAGAATTATAGAATTTGCCTGGTTTTTCTCTGCATTTGTATGATCTGTCATAACCAGGATCACAGGATTACAAAGGGCTTATGGTATCACCATCTATAGTTAAACTGCTACCCACTGTCACGTAGATTTTTTGACATTATGTTTTTCAAGGTTTGTGCTTCATATGGAAGAACACTCCTGTTCCCCTCCCCTCCACTCCTTTTTGCATTTTTACAATTTAAATGTGATTTTAGAATGTTTTGACTCCAACTCTAATCTGTCTAGGTAGCACTGAATTATTCTTCTGATTTAAATGTTTTTGCATATTGTTATTCCTGTTGATGTTATTTTGCTAGCAGAGTATTTCCCAAAGATCTGTATGTTCCAGCTCTGTCACAAGTTCATATAGGTATAGATATATAGACATAGATAAAAATTTTTTTAAAAGGAAGCTTGGCTGGCTTCTTCCTGCACCTTTTTTAAGTTAGCAGAATGCACAGTCTAGGACTATCATTCTGTCATCTACAAGCCTTGAATGTAAAGTACTCCCATAACACATCTAATGCACCAGTTCAGACAGCAAAGGGGTTCTAAATTAACCAACTGTGCATAGAGCCTATGGAACTATCATACAAACTACAGGTGTCACTGCAGCTGTGTCACTTCAGCTCACAGTTACATAATGCAGGTGCTTAGACCTTGTGTCAGTATGAATTTATTTTGAATTTCTGCTGCACCTTTCTGCCTTCTCCTCAGAAACTAAATAAAGTTAATGTTTTTAATCGACCACAAAAACTGTATTTTCTCCATGTCCTGCACAGGGGCTTGTAACAGGGTCCAACATTCTGCACAGAAGTTCACAGCAGGTGAAGAGAGGCTGTAGGTAACCACAGTGCCAATCCAGGCTCCTAAATCCATAGCGAGCCCATCTGCTCCAGGCCAAGCAAAGCTTTGTGCAGCATCCCTTAATACCTTCAGGAGCTCTAGTTCTCAAACAACACCCCCCTGAACAGCCTGATCACAGAGTATTGGGCTACCTTTTTGGGCTGTGACTATTCAAATGGGCTTCTGGAACAGAAAGAAGGTTGGGTTAATTCCCTGTTGGATGTCTCCGTTATTGTAGCTCTGTCAATGTAAATTAAACGTTCTCATTCTGATAGGCACAGAGTGTCACTTAGAATTCATTATGAATATTTGATAAGGTGTTGTTTATTTGTGGGAAGTCAATTGTTTATTTCTCACCCATAGATACGGTTTCAAGCAGTTACATAACCAATATATATAGTATGCTTACACATCTATCTATATAAAAATATATATAGTTATATATATTTATATATATACAGTTAAGTTCAGTCCATCATTCCATGTTCCTAGGCCACAGAGCCAAATTTAAATAAAAGCAAAGTTCTTTGAATCATAAGGAGGACACATAGAAGGGGTTCTTAACAACAAAATGTTTCCAAATCTTTCACCAACCTTGTTTTTAAAGCCTGCATTTCTGGAGAAGTTCAGAGATGCCTTTAACTAACAGGTGAAGAGCCTCTCAGCCAGAAATGCAGTAGAAAGGCTCAACAACAAAGGATTTGGTCTGAAAAGCTAAAAACTGTGTTCTGTCTTTAATAGTCCTTGCGAGATCTCAATATCCAAAAAAACTGGTCTAGAGCTGCAAACATAAATACCAAGTTTAAGTTTCCCTTACCACATAGTAGTTTCAGCTGAAGCACTTTCCTTTTTTAACCCAGCACTTGAGTGAATAAAGCAGAAGTGATAATGGACAACCTTCCAAATGTTAAATATATTCATCTGTAAATTCCAAGGAGAAAAGTTCCACTTGCTAGAACAGGTTTTATTTGTTTCTAAGGGTTTCTTTCTAAACCTCCACGTCCACTCACACAGAGCAGAATCAATTATAAATCATTGCTTTCACTCTTATTATTGCTGAACACCACATTCAATTTGAGACATAGATGTATCACTTCTGCAGAACTATTTCCTCACTCATAAGAGCACACACAACATTCAGCTAAATTTATATTAATATCACTGAGATATTAACTTGTAACTTCTTAGGACAGTTTGAGAGCCAGGGTAAATTGAAGTTGCTCATTTGAAGGAAAGTGAAACTTTAGCATAGGTAGCTCTTTAGAAGTGACAGTGATTTATTCTATCTGAGAATCTAAGCAGGAATCTGGAAAAAATCAATGTTACTGTAAAAACATCAGCTTGTATAGAACCTACTCAATAAATAAAATGCCTTTGCTTTAGGACAGATAGTTTTCCAAGTGCATTTTTACAGAAATACCTATTCTGCACTGAGCAAAGCATCAAATTCTGAATATGCACTGATCCACAGAGCTTACTGCAGTCTTCTCCCCATACAATGGACTTTTTGCTCAGCCTCCGCTTGGAGTGGAGCATCCTCCTGTCCTTGCCCAGCTCCAAGCCATTCTGCACTGCAGTGGTTTTCTCTAAGGAGCACTGAGGCAACACTGAGGAAGCACAAGGACCCCATTTGTCACATGGTGGGGCCCAGCTCTTGGCCACGCTGGGCATCAGCTGCCCTGGTCAAACACAAAAGTCTGGTGTGCTGCTAGAGGATATCAGTGAACTCATCCCCTAGTACTGCTGATGAAAAATACTCCCTTTTAAGCTGTGGGAAAGCACAAAATGACACCCAAATTTCCTTTCATAAATGCATTATTCATCCCACATGCATGTTTTCCAGACTCCTGCTTATGAAGAGACAGACTGCACAGGGGAGCTCTGAGTAGACGAAGGGGAGGTCTTTAGCCACACAAACAGTTCTGTGACCTAATGTGAAAATGGCACATACAGCCATCCAAACACCAAAATCAGTGACCAATTTGCCTGTTGGCACACAGCCACCACCTTTCCTGCCACCACCAGTTCCATGGGGCAGCACCTGGGAAATCCTGTTTGGGCCAACCATCCTGGTGGTGGCTGCAGAATGTGCCCATGCCAGTGATGGTGGATCACAAACTCTGACCCTGGAAAACTTCACTTTCCAGGGTCAGTGCCTGCTGCTTCTCTCCCCCGGCATGTTGACTGAAGGAGCCCTCCCATTCTTGATCCATCATGACTTGGGCTTCTCTGGATGATCACTGGTCTGGCATTTGGTTGGATATTTCCTCAACCATCTTGTCATGATTTTATCTAGTCTCCAGCAGACCTCATATCCATCTAGTGTTAGTTTGGAAAAGGGTCATTGAAGGTCAACAGTTCCCTTTTGAGTTGTACTGATTCCTTACAGCTCACCAGTTAGTCCTGTAGCTGTCTGGGAGGCCCCAGGTTTCAAGAGGAGGCTGAATGGTTTTCTTCACACAGGCCAGCTTTGTAAACAGCAATCCTCTTCTGGAAGAAGCTCAAAATCTGCGTTTTCTTCCACATTTTAGCATAAATCTGTTCCTTCCCATCTTGAACAAGACTACACAAAGGCCACATAAAATGGAAAATGGCACTGAGAGAGATTGTTGCTAAGTGTTGCCTTTTTCCTAACTTGAAAACGAAGCTCAAGATAATTTTAGTATGGAGGTAATATAGTAAGGAGGGCCACAAAAGACCCCTCCCAGCAGTGAGTACCTTTTTATAGACTTTAGGAAATTAGCATAATTGATAAAAGCACCAGTTAGGAGGAGAAGTGGTGATGCAATTCCCCCTCAGGTCAAGCCCCCTCTCTGGAGTCCCCCTTCAGGACTAGTTCTACTCTGTCCAGGAGAATGTAGAATGTATTTCCAAGAGTTGTTCTCAGCCTTGATTTCCAGGAAGAACCAAGGTAGCACTGCAGCCTTGTACCCCTCAGGCTTGGAGCTCTGGAATTTGTTTTGTCTTTCTGCTTAGGGAAAGACCATGGAAAAGTACTGGGGAAACAAGTCACTAATACAACAGGCTACAAAGCTACAAATATATGTATGAAAAATACAGAGAACATATAAAAAAAAAAAAAAAAAAAGACAAAACCAAACTGACATCATAACCATGGATTAATTCCCAGTCTGACCAGCTGTACGTGCACCTTTTTGAGTTCAGGTTAATAACAAAAAACAATAAGACATTCCATGATCAGATGCAACTGGGGGAAAAAAAGTGTGCCTAGTGGGGAAAGAAAGAATCAGTGCCCAGTGTCTGGCAATTCTATTATCCTATATCAGTAAGAGCTGGAAACTTCTGGGAGAGAAATTGCAAGCCATAAAAGAAGGAATTGTATAGCATGATTTCGTGAACAGGGACTGTCGTTTTCCCCAAACAGAGTTTTTCTCTAATAGGATCAAATATAGTGAATCAATACTTTAGCCCAGGTGGGTTTCATGGTTTCCAGAGGAACCTTTCTGGAGTAAGGTACACATTTCCTATAAATACAACTGGTATTTTAAGATACTATAGCTAAAGAGAGTTATTGTTCTGTCTAATTTCATTTTAATTCTATTACCGTGGTTTGGGAGAGGGGGAAGGGGAAAAAGAGGGGGAACAAGAAGGAGGAGGGGAGGCTTTCTGTCTTGACACACTAAAGCACAGACCAGGTGGGGCTGGAAAATGCTACTGCTTCCCTAGAAATATTGTATCTGTAGGTGCAATAAACCCAGGAGGTTAGTGAACAATAAACAAAAGTATGTTTGTTATTAGCTTGTGTTCTTGCTTTTATCGAGTCTCATGTTTCTTTGCCAGAAAGAACATCATTAGCTTTCCTGCTTTGCCTCCCAAATTTATTCAAGCTGTACAGACCAGGGAAGTTATTCCTCAATTACACTTTCATGCATTTAAATAGAAATATATATGTTTACAGAGACACACAGAGTGTGAGATAATTTTGATATAAGTAATATGAGTAAACACTATATTAATAATTAATAGTTCATTATATATTTAGGAGGTTTATAAATAAGTATATATGTACCTATAGAAACTTTTTTTTTGTTGTCGAAAGATGCATGGGATCAGCATTTAAAGTTGCTGCATATCTCAGAGTTTCACTGTAATCCAGTAACTTTCTACTGAATTCCCTGTTTTCCCAGTTCAATTCCTTCTTTTATTTCATTTCCAAAGCTATGAGTAAGGAAAACTATCCCAGCTTCCCATCTAAAGCTTTTCTAGAGGTCTCTGGTATAGTAGCACAATACAAGTGCTCACTCTTTAGTATTATGACTATACAAATCCCCCCAGGTTTTGTTATCTGGAACCAATGAAGATTTCCTGGCCAGAGAAAGAACAAATTCCTTGTAAACCATCATTTTATGGACTTCTCACTACAAAGAGTTAATTGAAACTTCATCAAGAAATTTTCTTTTAAACTGTTGTGTGTTATCTATTCTTCTCCTCCTTATCCACCTGCTTTTCTGCTGACCACTCACACTCACTTTTGCAAAAGAGGTTTTACACAGGAATTTTAAAATTTGAGCCTCTATGTAAATAGGCCCTCCAAAATTCATTTTCAGCATGTCACTTTATACACATGTATAAAATACATGTATTTGAAAAAATAGCAGTGAATTTTTTCAATCTATTTAGCTCGTTTTATCTGTAGGAAGCAGCAGTGTAGCAGCCTCTGGCAAATAAAAAGGAGCAGATGTTGCACTGAGGAAGGGAGATTGTCTTCCTTTATATATTCAGCATCTGTTTTACTCTCCTTTGACCTGTTGAAAGATTTAGCTCCAGTGAGATTGTTTGCACTTAGATCTTCCTGAAACCTCCTCTTACCAGGAAGGATTCTATGACTATTAAGGAGGATTTGATGATCTACCTATTCAATATTAAAATAGATAATAGATAATTCTGCTGCTTCTTTGTTTCAAAAATAGCAGGTTCCTTTCCTGTTACCTTGGTCACTGCTTTGTGTAGAAAAAGCACTGTGCTAAGTATTAAGACATTTTCCCTGTGTACAGCTATAGCTTGTAAACTTGGGTCAATAATAAAAGTAGTCATAAAAATACAAGACAAAATACAAAGAGTAGATTATGTGTCTGTTACCACTTTGCAATAAAAGTTTCTCATTCTCTTAAAAATGCTAATATTTGAATGCTAATGGTAGACAAGTGACCTCCTGTGAACTCTTCTGGTTGCAGGCATCAGTTTTGTCCAGACTGTGCTTTGAATGCAAATGCTGGGAGATGTAATTATTGGTGGATGCAGATTTTAATGACTGAAATAGAGACATACAGAAGATTTATCTAAAGCCTTGGCACAGAAAGCATATTAATGACATATTAAACATAATCAAGAAAATAATTTTTTCAATGCCTTTTATTTCTTTTTTCAATATATGGAATGCTCCTTGCCAATAAAGGTACAAACAACAGAACAAAAAACTATTCCTTACAGCTACTTCTCTGATGCTACAAACAGTCAAGCAGACTGTTCCTAGTCCAACAATTTCACAGAAACATCCTCTATGTCACACATTTCATCAGTTAAAAGTATGGACTCTGGTACCATTAGATGACTCTAGGCTATTGATATGAAAGGAAGAGCTGAAGGGAGACCATCCCCTCCAGTGCTGAATATCATCCATTTCCACTGAGCTATACCAGCTTTACTGGGGTAACAGTCTATATCCATGCAAGCACAAATGTTTATGGAAGACTGCTACAAAACCTATGTTGCAGTGGAAATTTTGCATTTTAATTTGAAGGAATTGATAATCTTCTTTCTGTCCCATAAGAAAACATAAACTTTATGTACTTTGTAAAAACAATGAGAACAAAGCAAAGAAAAACTGAAAAACAGACTCCATACTGAAGAACCTTGAATCTCATCTGAAAGATTTTGGGGATTTTTATGATTAAATGAAAATATATTCTCATGTTCTCCCAGATCTCATTCATAATTTCTGTGGTGAGAAACTTGAACTAATAGGGTCCTATCTGTTTAAGAGAGCCTGAGCAGGCAGATAAGTAAAGACAGACTGATCAGAGGAAGAGCAACCGGCAAAACATCTCTCTGAAGATCATCTTTGCACAACTCTGTTATTTTAGATATCTTTCTAATTTTCTGATAAACATCATAAAATTTGTATTTTAAAACACTTTTCTGCCATCCCAAACCTTTCAGTCTGATGAGATCCTTGGAAGAGGAGACAATAGGGCATGTTACAGCACTACCCAGATACAGGCTGGCAGCTCCTATTCACAGCCATTCAGCACCTCCCTGAACAGCTCTGTGCATCAGAACAGGACTCAAGGCATTCACAAGATACAGCAATTGTTAGTAGGGATTCTCATTTTCATTACCTTCCTAGTGGCCTTGCAGAATTCACTTCCCTTACACTTGTTTGGAACAGGAGTCCTCATACAATTATGTGTGATAGCAGTGATTATGAAAATGATAATAATAATGATTATTATAATAATGATTATCATAGTAATAATTTCATCTGGTCATTGCGAGGACTGAGTGTTCTTGTATGGCTTGAACACATTACAGATCCCAAAGATAGAGGCTTTCCCAATAGACTATTCTGTATTTAAAAAGTGTATAAATACATATGCTACCACACAGTCTTAATACAGAAAAGCTGTAATTAGGAGCAAGATGCTTGTGCTATTGGTATCTGAAATTAAATTAGATATTGCTTTCATACTCACACATTTCTTTGCATTTTCCAGAAGGACAACTATAACTTTTCCCTAAAAATATCACATTATTTCCTTAAACTTTAATGATTCAACAATTATGACCCCCTAAAATAATAGACAGAAGTGTCTTGAGTACCTTACAATATAAAAACAGTGTCTAAATTTTAAGTATTCAATAATTATGCCCCCCTAAAACAATAGCTGGAGGAATTTTCACTTAGATACAAAGAGAGGCTGAGCACGTAACTTTCATTAGACCTGAATTTCAATGAGGAAAAAGTGTGTTAAAACAAATTATCTGACTGTGCACCTGAGCTCTGAGAGAATGTACACTTTGAGAGAACTTTGCTCTCCTTTGAAAATGGGGAAAACTATCTTGTGCATCATCAGTGACCATCAGAGAAATTAGATCAGAGCAACCACCTTACTAAAAATTATTATACTCCTGCTAACTACGATTTACTTTCTCCAGTAAACAAAAGCTGTGAGAAAACATACCTGGTCGTGGAGAGTTGCTCCCTTGTCATAACACTGTTGGAAGGGTATCATCGAAGATTTTAAAAATATATTTCAATTATTTTTTCATAAGACTACAGATACAGTTGAGAAATTTATCTTGAAATTTAAGGCCTCACAGAAGTGTTTTTAAATATACTACAACAAAGATATATTTATGGCAAAATAATTTTTGGAACAATTCTTGATACGTAGATGATATGAGCAAGCTAAAGATTCTGAGTATAAAGACTTCAGTAGCTACTCAAAATTAATTTTTGCTGCTTAAACAACTTCCACAATTGAACCTGGAGGACAGGGACTGCCTTCACAAATGGATTCACTATCTCGTGTGCCTCTTGCCAATGAAATTGTATTATACAGAGAAAATGCAGCTTTCTAGAAAGGGGAGGGGAAACTGTTAAATGTTTGTTTCTCCCTGGATTAATTATTTATACTCTGCTACCTCACCTAAAAATTTAATAAATGCATTATAGATTTTATAAGGATTGTACAGACTTTATAAACATTGCACTGGTATATCATGCCTGAAAGAGGAAGGAAAGATTACTGCTAATCTCAGCAACAGCTGTCAGAACTGCAATTATAAATATCTTGAAATACCACTCAATAAAAACTGTATGAAGAATTTTGCATTTCAACTGTTTTTAATATCACTTTTAGACCCCTTACCCAGGAATTTGCTCATAGTGTGCGTTGTAACCCTTAGAAATAACTTGCTTGGAATTTTAGATCACACCAAGGTCTCCCAATGAATCAGTTATCCTTAGCATATATGAGAGAAAATTACTTTTAATCATGTCAGTGACAAAATCCCTCAGGCTGCAACCACTGTCCATAAAGACAACCAGAAGGAAAGCATAACCAAAGCCTGCATGACCCACAGTGGCCAGTGGAAAAATCCAAGTGCAGTGCAGATTCAGCAGCTCACATGGTTGGTCATATTCTTTAACAGGTACGTTCATAGAAAAGCTATTCAACCCCTACCAATGCTAGGATGAAGGCAATAACCACGTTTGGGTGCTTTCCAGTATTAGTCTTAGGCACTCTGAATGTCCTTGAAAATTTAGTAATCTCCAGTTTAATTTTTAGTGAAAGTCTCTGTTTTTGAGCTTGATGTCCATTTAACATAAAATAAGAGGAATTTTATAGATACATATATGCATGCGTGTGTGTGTCTGTGTCTGTGTGTGTATGTGTACATTCAAATTTATATAATTGGGAGTCACTCTGGCAATAAGGAAGATAACGTCTGAATAAAATGTGCAACTCCAAGACAGCTCTCTCAGCCCTCCTTTGTTCAAGATGAGAAGGATTTGGAATGGGGATATGGCCAGATAAACCCAAGCTTCTGGGATCTCAACTCCTTATTCAAATCCTCATCAGTCCTGTGGAGCTGCGCACAGGGAGCAGAGTGGCTCTGCAGACAGCTGCAGAATGTTTCCCTGTCAAATTCAAGCCAGCCCCAGCTTGATCAGCTGAAGCTGGTGTTAATAAGCCAGATGTGAAGCGTGGCAAATGCCTGACTGATATGAGACCTGACCTATTTATGGGTGTGGTAGGCACAATGGTCTCTCATAGAGCTGACAAACTGGGGCAGCAACCTTGTTGTCAGACTGAGAATTTCAAACAAATATGCAAAATAAGCAACAATTTTGAATATCTCATGACATTTCTGCTTTCTTTGATTACTTCTAGGAGGACAAGGAGGCCATTCCCCAAGGTGGAGTTTGGCTGTGGAAGAGGAAACTGGCAACACAAACACAAAATTCCTCAGGGAAAATGGGATATGATAACAGCCCTTCACACACCAAACCCCTGGGTGAAGCCACCAAACCTTTGTCCGTGAAGGGTGAGCATAACTCCAAGAAAAGGGATAAAAAACAAGACTCTGTGTGTGTGTGTGTGTGTGTCTGTAAAATGAATAAATTATTCGCTTACTTTTATGAAGATGTCATTCTTCTTTGCCAGCAGTCAGGATTTTGAGCACGGCAGCACCAAAATGTGAGACATACCACTCCAATACAGCCTTCACAGCACTGTGCCAGGCTACCAGCATTTCCTGGGCTGAGTTCCTCATGAATGCTTTGCAAAGAGATAGTGGGAATGGTCTGGTGGTGGTAACCTTTCCACTGGAAAACATAAACCAGGATGTCTTCTAGATTTAGGTTACAGAGAGAAGCAGGACTTGAAACATCTCTCTCCACCAAAAAGTATCCTCTGTAGGAAAGTCACTAGTCAGCTGTTGATTATAACTTTGCAGTTCTTGTCCTGTACAATTCCTTAACTGCGTTCCTCCTCAGCACTGGACAGCTCTGGGCTTTTAAGAACTTCATTAATGTGGTATTATGCAATTTTCCTTCATACACTTAATTCTCTTGTAATCTTAAGATGAAGGCTAATGGTAAAGTAATCCCTTTATTCATTTGATCAGTATTAAAATTTACAAGGGCACAATTTGTACAGGGAAAACAACCCCATGTGTGTACAAAGACAATGCAGAAAATTCAACAGAAAGATAAAACATGGATAAGTCTAAAACTTTTCATCAAGATGAAATTATTTCCACATCTTTCAAATAAAAATGAAAAATGGTAATAACACCATATTTAGAGTAAGATATTATTAGATCCTTGGTAAATCACATCTGTCTGTCCTGAGCCTTTAATCAGAGCCCTACCCTGCCTTCTAGCCAAAGCTATTGCACATATCATATCCATCTTCTGACTGGCGTCCATCTCATCAATGCAAGTCATTGCCAAACTCCAGTAACTCATAAGCTGGTAAACTTACCAAGAGAAAAACAAAAACCAACGCAGTGCATGAAATCTCTTGCTATAGAATTATGTGTAAGGGAGGACAAATTTTACTGTAGAGATTCAAGGCTATGCCAAAATTTAGTATCCAAAAAACAAGTCTAGATATATTATCATTGCTTTAATGAAGGGATGGGACTACAGTCCAGCCAAAAAATGTTTATTGCTTAGATATAAATCAGCCTCAAGGCCGTGGAATTTCAGAGGAGCAAGAATTCAGCCATAGCTCAAAATAGTCACAAGTTTCATTGTTACAAGGCAATATATAACATTCTAATCCAATGGAAAGTTGCTATGAAGTTTATTTGGCTTTTCTAACCTATCACCTTTACTTAATTCTGCCGCATTGTGTATACTTTTATCCAATGAGCTATTATTATACATACACACCATACTTCTATTATAACATCTAAACTCCTAGCTTACCCTATACAATTACACTACTGCACTATAAAACCCTTCATCATCTTATCCAATATAGTTTCTTACTTAAGGCATTTTCTTACTGACAACTATAGAAACATAAGTCTATAATTTTTTTGCTTAATGTCTGTGTTCTTTTTATTTTTACATCAATCCAAGCTTGTTCCAAGGCTGCAAATCAAACTCTTCAGTATTTGTGGAAGTTTTTATTTTTTCATTTCCTATATAGATAAAGTCCTATCAACGACCTTCAGGGTATTCAAAGGGAGTTCAGTACCTAAAACCCAGACCACTAGATATCAAAGCTGTTATTCATGGAAAACCAGATATAAAAGATGGGATAGGGACAACAAAGAATGGAGATAAAATCCAAAATTCTCCTACTCTGATTCTTCATTGCTTGCTACCTTTGTTCGAGACACTGTTTGTCAGATCCAGTTCCATGCTACATTAGTTTATACTGATTTTTTACATTAAGATGAACTATAATTCAGGAAAACAAAGTCCCAGGAAAATTCTCTGTATGGTGAAATCTAATTTTGTACAACACTTCTGTACTAAGTCAGCAGCTTGGGGTGTAATGAGACATTATCCTTGCCCAATGCATAGACACCAGAATGATATCCTGCAATTGTAGGTATTCCCACCCAATTTAAAATCAGCACTGGGGGAGAATTCTAGTGCATAACAGAATTAACCTGGCTGAGAGAACAAGAGGAAATCAATAACCCATCTTTAATTTCAGATTTTTTGGTCTAAAAATCAAGCTAAGTTCGACTGGTAGAACTAACACACAAAATGCAAGGTGCTCTAATACAGCCTGATGATTTTACACACATTTTGTTTGAAGAGGGCCCAAGCCACCAGAGAATGTGGCCCTGTACCACACTATAGCAGTGTAAGAGGAGGGAAGGCATATGCAGGTAAATCCTTTGCCATTTGTTCAAATTTAAGAATATTTTTTCGGAATAACTTCATATCACGCAAAGAGCAGAGACTTCTTCCATTGTAAGACCACTTACCAGTGAAGTTTATTTTACACTTGGACTATATTGACTTGATGTCTCCCTGCTCAGGCAGCTCCTCTCTCAAGTAAGTTTTACCTTGGAGGCTCTAGAGCTGTTGAAGTCAACAACATCTACTCATGACAGGGGCCAGGGCCAGAGCCTGGAGTCCTTCACAGCCTGCAGGGTCTCCTTTTGTGCAGAAAACCTACCCAGTTCTTTTTGGATACCTGCCTGCAACACCAGGCAACTCATTTAAAGTAGCTTTTCAGGTTAATGTAACAAAAAAATCAACTTGACAGTGTGCTGCCAACAGATTGATTTTCTCAGCCACTCAAAATACAGGTCCCAAAATGCTAAGTGTTTGTAAATCAATTAATAAAGTATTTGCCACACAGGAACACTCTTAGAAGTAATAAGAGAAGCAGACACGCAGACTGATCTTTCATATTACTAGTAATTAACACAGTTGGTATTTAGAGGAAAGGAAAAACTCTCACATCATCCTAACTTACAATATCTTTCTGGAAGAAGGTCAAAGATTATTCTGCCTCCCAACCCTGGAGGTGTTCAAGGCCAGGCTGGATGGACCTCTGAGCAACAGAACTGGTGTGGTGAAAAGGTGTCCTTCCCATGTCATGGTGTTTGGGAACAGGTGATCTTTATCTTTAAGGTCCCTTCCAACTCCAACTATTCTAATAGGGAATTTTGATCAATTAAGCTGCATTTGTCACACAAACAAATCAACTCTCATACCTTTTTTCAAAACTTCATTCAATTTTTTGAATTAAAACAGTTATCCTGGAAAAACTTAAACACTGATTTTGGCCTGGAGTCATTCACATTCCTTAGTTTTTTCTACCAAGGAGATGGCCAATTTGGTAAGAAAGTATAATTGAGCCAGTCTGAATTCCTCAACAGGGATGTGTGTTTTCCATCAGTTGTATGGAGAACACAATATTAAACTAAAATTTGCTTTCGCTTTGGGTTGATTTGTCTTTAGTTAAAGAGCCCAAGGTGTCCCAAGAATTTTGAAAAAAAAAACTTTTCCCCACAAAATAGGTGATGGGAAAAGAGAGAATTTTTATCTATTCTATTTCCATCATCATGTAAGGAACAGTAGGAGAAAGTGCACATTTTTTTGTTTTCAGGCAACTTTAAAAAAACAAGATTTTCCAGAATGCCAAGCACCTGCACAGCTACAGCTGTGACATACCCAATCCATGAGTCATTTTCTGTGTATATGATGCTCAGCCTGCAGGAGAAGAGGGATAGAAACCAAGCCCTTCAGTGGGTACACTTCAGTATCCAGTTTCCTCAGCTGAGTATATCAGATGGAGAAGAAATTTTGTCAGCCTGCTCCTACATCAAAAAATGTCAAGTATGAGCAGTCCCTCTGTTGTCCCCACCACATTTTGGCACTTACCTGAGTGCCAGAGTTATTTGATAGAAAAGAGGGACAAGCTAACCTTGGGGAGATTGAATGAAAATTAAAGATAGTAAAAGCAACATTAATAATAACTCCACACAAAGTAATTCAGACAAAAATATTCTGGTTCTCAGGTCCAATAATTCAAAATCAAAAATGTTAAAACTGAGATGGTCTGCATAGTCTCCAGGCAGGTCTTCTGGGAACCATAATTATGTGTTTGAGTAAAAAGATAGAGTTCTCATCAGGACGTCTGTTTTATTTGGTGAACAGGATGACAAAATCATCTTGAGGGCAGGAAATGTGCTACAGAACTGGCTGAAACAGAGTTGCAGATGTATTTTCACACAGGTAATAGTTTTACCACAAGGTCTGCTGCGCTGTGTAGGAAAGCTAAGTCAGACATAAATGCTCTGTAAACAGTCTAATTTAACTTCTAGACAGAGAGATAAATTTCTTCTGAAACAATATATTCAAGACCAGACAAACCAAACCCTCAACTCTGCAGTTGTTTGGAAGTTCTTATAAATTTTTCTAGAAAAAGTAAGAGTAAAAAACAACTTGGAAGACAGAGCAGTATCATTTTTCTTGCCAGAAGTTCTGCTCACTTGCTTTAAGTTTAAAAAAAATATATTTGGTCCTTCAATGTCCCTGTACACTTGCATGCAATGATACCAATCAAAGTTCAGAACCATGTCTAGGTCAGTGCTATTCTTCAAAGTGATGGGAAAACTTTTACCAGAATAAGACCCAATAAAAACAGTAAAAAAAAAATCCAGTTTAAGAAAAATTTTAAGAGCAATTTGTACGTTTTATTCTTTTTTATAGAAGTTGAACATTCAGACAGAGTGGTGCGCGTTGTACATGAACAGCCAGTGCAGAAACAGGAAAACACATTAGTAAAAGCACTATTTCAACTGACTAAAAGCACTATTTGAATAAACTGTTCCTGTCACATTCTAAAGGCAATGGAAGAAAACTTGACATCATTGCTGCAAGTTTTCCCCTACTGTACAGGGGCTTAAGTGTCACTTACGACTTGGCTGTTGAAGTAATTCAACCTTAGATCCTTTTCAACACAAAGTGCAAGTTATATAGTGAAATGAAAAGTACAAGGAAAGGGAAAAACAACGTTAACAGGAATATCAAAAACTCGGGGATATCCGTTCATACTGCCTCCTAACATGTAGATTCTTTACAGAATGCCTTTGTCTCATTTCTGGTACTTCAGTCTTTCAATCTTTTAATAAACAAAGCATTTCCCTTGCTATTAAATCAAACTTCTGATTGTGTAGGTGTCTTTTAATTTTATATTCCCTTTAATTATAACAACATGAAATTTCTTTTTCCCTTCTCTTTGAGCACTCAGTAATGAAGAACTGCCTTGTATAATTAAAACAGAATTATTCTGTGCTCTGAGACACACTGCAGCCTCTCATTGCTGTCTGAGGCATATCTTTAAAAATGTGCTTATGTAAACAACAAAGTTTTCTAAGAACACAGTTTCAGTGATATTTGCTCTATGAAGTTTTGCCTGTGTGTCATAAGAAAGAGGCAGAGGATCAAAAGTAAATTTTAGATGGGCTTGCAGCATTTCAAGGAACCACAGAATAGTCTGGGTTGGAAGGAAACATAATGATCCTCTGGTTCTGCCATGGGCTGGGACACCTTCCATTTGGCCTGGTTTCTCAAAGACCCATCCAACCTGGCCTTGAACATTTCCAGGAATGGGGTATTCACAGTTTCACTGGGCAACATGTTTCAGTGTCTTACAAACTCATAGTGCTTCATATCTGATCTAAACCCACCCTTTTTCAGTCAGTAGCCATTGTCCCCTGTAGTTCAAGTACAGCATTATCTGCAGCCCAAGCTTCCAAATGTGCAACAGTGTTTATTCTGGCTTTATGAAAATCTCATTCTTTACATGGGTTTTCTGTCATCTTTCTTCAAAGAGAGAAAAACAATAAATCGGTTTTTAAAAAATTGCACGTGAAGGTCCTAGCCAGCAGGTCTTTACACCTATGGCATTCAAGACAAAGTGAAATGAAAAAGGAAGCAGAAATAGAAGATGCCTTTTGTGCCAGTTCAGAAAGATGTTTCAACACTTTGAGCTATACATTGGCTGCTCTCAGTTCAGCAAAGAAAACAGCCCCACACTATAGAGGGTGATTGTTCCGTGTTAGGAGGGTTTCAATACTTCATTTCTGAGCTGCATTCCTGCTTCACTCCCCTCCAGCCTTTCTTCCATGAGAATGCAGCCACAGGCATGAATCACCCCCAATGGGAAAAGCTTCTCCTCTGCCACCACCCATCACTGTGTGCAAGTAACCAGCACCATCCCAGCATCAGCATGACAATTGTTTACCACTGGGGAGAAAAAATGATAGATTAGGCAGTGAAACGTCTGAGGCACTCGAATGTGAAGCTGTTGACTGAGGACATAAGCAGAGAGAATTTTGCCAAAATGGAGACAGTTTCATTCACACCAAGGAACTGAATGATTTGGGACAGCTCTGTGAGATCTGGGAGTCTTAATTCTGAGCTTGCAGCTGGCACAAAACAGTATAAATGCACCTGCAGCAAGCCCTGTCCTCTGCAAGGTGCACAGGCTGCTGGCATGGGTCTCTGCAGCTGTGGGGATGGACAGGCCACCTGCCTGGGGCTATTCTCCTCCTTCAGTGCCACAGCTGCCTTCTCAGGTCGATGCACTCAGTTCCTCTGAGACTATAAAAGCTGATGTTGTCATGGAGCCAGAATTATCTCTCTGAATGTAATTGCCATGGTTTATTCCCAGCTGGCAGCTAAATACCGTGCAGCTGCTCATTCACTCTCCACCTCAGCCCTGGTGGGATGGGGAGCAGAACTGGAAAGAGGTAGAAACCATGGGCCAAGATAAGAGTGGTTTGGAGAAAGAAGGAGAAGGAGAAGGAGAAAGAAGGAGAAGGAGAAGGAGAAGGAGAAGGAGAAGGAGAAGGAGAAGGAGAAGGAGAAGGAGAAGGAGAAGGAGAAGGAGAAGGATTAAAAATTTATCCTTCTCTCTCTACACAGAGAGAGAGAGGGATAGAACATAAGACAGGCAAGTGATCCCCAATGTAATCACTCAGCATCCCAAGCAGGGATTGTCCCCTCCTGGTCAACTCCCACCAGTTTATAGACTGAGCATGACACTCTGCTATGGAATATCCATCTGGCCAGCTCAGACTAGCTGTCTGAGCCACTCTCCCTCCTGGCTTCTTGTGCACCTGCTCACAGCAGAGCGTGGGAAACTGGAAAGTCCTTGGCTTGGGGTAAGCTCTGCTTAGCAACAATTAAACTATCAGAGTGTTATCAGCATATTCCCTTACAAAATCCAAAACACAGCACTGTACCAGCTGCTAGGAAGAAAACTAACTCTATCCCAGCTGAGACCAGGATACTAATATATCTAAAGCCTTAAGAAACTCTAACCTTTACACTGTAGGAAGGGATGAAACTCAGTATGGCTTAGGAAAATATTGTTAAAAGGAGATTTTGTTTAGAGTGTGACCAAAGTAACATGAAAGAAGGGGAAACACCACACCAATGTATGAGAGCAGACTCACAGCAGACACCCAGGCAGGATACCAAAAGTGGCTAAGAGTCACTTACCCTTATTAAAAAGTGCTAAAAACATCACCCCAGATCAGAGCAGGTTGGGTCCATGCACTGCCTTTCAGAGCAGGCAGGCATCATCAGCCCAAGTAGCCCTGAAACAGGATCCAACCAGCATTGCTTCCATCAGCATGGCAAGTTGAAACAAAATATGCAGGTCAAAACAATACCCAAACCCAGCCCTCTCTTCTGCCCCAAAACCCCAAGGCACAGGCTGCAAGTACAGCAAATGCACCAACTCACTCTTATTTTTTATTCTGAGGTAAGTAAATTTTCTTCTGAATCTGACTGTGATTTCTAGGTTGAACTTTAGAGGTCTTTAGAGGCAAGTGTAATAAATACTATTCTGTTCTATGGACACAAGCTCTTTGAAAGACATTTTCTAACAAAACTGGGAAGAAAAAAGGTTCAAAAGACCTTGAGAAGTTCAGGTTCCTCTAAAAATTAAAACCTTAGTAACCTTTTGTTAACATTAAACAGCCAGTCATGTCAGGATCAATGGTGTACTGATGAAACTTTAGGACTGACTCCCTCAGTGTGTTTGAACACTTTTTTGGAGCAGGGAAGGAAGGCTTTATGATTTACTTTTTTTAGACTTTGATGGAGAAGACTGGAGAGCTCCCTTTACGGCTTGTCAAGTCAGAGACACTACAGGGATTTTAATGTAAGCTTTCAAAGCCCCTTCACAATTTTGAGATGAAAGATCATTTCCATCTTTTATTCCAGATTCATTTTAGAGGAACGAGTGGGAAGTTTTGTTGTTGTTATGAAGATAGAGGATCTGATAGGGAAAAACCAGAACTTTATTAATCAGTTGCCTTGTTGCTGTGCATGGTTCAAAGACTTTAAAAACAAGCTGTCTTCTGCTTCCTGGCCCTTGTAAAGGAGTTTGTGACTGTACTGAGAACCTAGACTATGCTTTTGTGCTAAGATGATCACAGTGCAATTCAGGGAAGCTCAGTTTGCTACAAGATTGCAATGACTTTCTTTTTAAGACATAAAATTGAAGTCAGATGCTCATCAGGAGATCTGAGTGAAATTGGCTTCTCAGCCACTGTCCCACATCTCCATTTTTCAGCAACAATAAAATAGCTACAAAAGAAAGGGGCTGCAATGATGCTAATGATGGCCAAGACAGAAGAGCTTCAAGCAATACACATCACCATGATATCCATTAGGATAAGATACAGCAGTGACAAGGTAAGGCAGAAATATTTCTGACAGTGAACGGAGAGAAAGTGCAAAGTCTTGCCTACCTGAAGTTAAACATAAGTGTTTTTTACCCTCAAAAATAACAAAAAAATCCAATAAGATGAAAGGATGGAAGAGTTCCCACAGCATGCCCAGGAGAGAGGAATTTTTGGGTATTTTCAGTGTTATGTCAGAGTCTTGGGAAGAAGGGAAGGGTGAAAAGGGCTAAGTTTACAGGCACAGACTGAGGTACAGGTACCCAGTACAGAAAACACATTTCAGAGACAGCTGAAGTACTCAAAAAATTTAACAACCATGTAGAAGCAGCTCCTTTCTATTTCTATTCCCAGTTCTCATCAGTGAGATGAGTCCAGACCTCCTAAAGATGCTCAGCTCAGGCAGGGAATGAGGGTTTGCCTACCCAGGAAAGCCATTGTTACAGGGGAAGACAAACCCCTCAGGTAGGAAAAGAAAGTGCTTTAAGCAATCAGTACCAAGACCCCCTGCCCATGCTCCCTCACCACTTTGAAACACTAATGGCCCCTTCATTGAGGAAAGTCAACTTATCAAAGGTGACTGACAAGAATTATTGCAGACCATTGCTGTGCAGTCACGTTTTTCCATAGCAACCAGACATTGACTTGCAGAAGGAAATCCTGCAGTCATGCACAGCCTAGCACATCTGGCAAAGTTTCTGCTTTCCAACTGTCAGCAAGAAGGACATGGAAAAAGAGTGACCTAACCCACTGATTTTCAGTTTTCTGAAAGCTGAAGAGCCACCTGATTTCTCTAAGAGATAACCCAGTGGCTGTTCCATGCTCTGATACCATAGTGAAGAAAAAGAAAACAAGGATGAATTTTGAACTTTCATTAGGATTAACCTTACATCATTATTTTCTTTCTGCTCCCCCTATTCAGGCATACTTAATGAGAATATCAGGATGTCTCGGCTTTTTAGGTTGCAGTTGGTGTTTTTAAAGTTTTGCAGTCTTTTCAGAGGAATTTTTGACGTTGTCTGAACTGGAAATACCCTCAGGCTATAACAATATCACAATTCTAAAATTCACTCTGGCTACAAGGGCCTGAGCATAAAACCATGATTAACTGCCAACCCCAATGCAGTTGAGACCAAAATAGATTGCAAGTATTTTGGCAGAAGATTGTTGACCCTTGTTCTTAAACCTGAAAAGCTGATCAGACTACATGCCACAAAAAAAACCACCTTGAACACTCTTGGAAAATGAGAATTCTCCCAGCATACTTTTGATACTCACTAGTAGGTCCACAAGCTGTTTAAGGGCGATTCCTCAGACAAAAGAATGCTTTTAGCTAGAAGCAGCATGGCAGAAATAGATGGGAAATGAAACTGAACAAACTAAGGATGCATGGAAGAGTTACCCATCGAAATAAAGAAATTTGATTTCTTCTCCTGTCAAAAAATCTTTATAGTTTGCTATTAATTTGGGAAGTTATCTGTGTTTCAGCCTTGCAAAAGGTAAACTTGTTCTAGGCTCATTTATTTTCCAGTTTCAAACTTAAAGGCAGCTGAAAAGTTTACTTTTAATACTACAGTGACTTCTTTACTTCTGTAGTCAAATTAATGTTTGATCAACTTTCTGAAGGAAGAATAAACTGAGAAATGCAGGAGGATGCTAATGCATGATGCTCTAAGAAAGCATTTTTGATTTTGTAGTAACGAAAACTTAGAGTTTCAAGCAATTGAGCTATCGGTGCTAGAAGTGGGATCAAGTCATGTTAGTACCAATATTATGTTTGTTTTTCAGAAACAAGAATACTCTGAGAGCTTCTTAGTTAAACACTTATACTCTGTGCTTGGCTCCCGCCACCTGGATCACTCATACTCGTGAATTTTCCTTGACCATGACACATTTTTTAAGCAAAATCCCTTCAGGAAAGGTTTTAACAGTGGAGAAAAACAGCTCACACACAGTGTTGAATATTTCACCAAGTTCTAGACATCTCAGAATGCAATTGCATACTCTGAGAAAAATATTTTGACTTTTTGGAATATCTGCTTTGTGAAGAATTCGGTACCACAGAAGTGGAACTCAAGAGCCAGGACACAGAGCAAGGCCAGCAAAACAAAGCACTTCACATAAGGTCAAATAAAAAGTGTTATTCCACCAAAAATATAAAATTCTGGGGGAAAGGATGAGGGTGGACCATAGAAAGCAAGCAATCAAGTTTTCCACAATGCCCTCTTCAATACTACCAAAGCCTGATTGGCAGGCTGCTTACTTCTCAGGCTGGAAAAGTTAGAGAATGTTCAAAAAGAAAAACACCTAATGTCAGTATGGGATCAAGTGGAAACCAAAAAGCAGCTGCTCTGAGGCAGAATCCTAGATGTAAACAGGCTTGGAAAATTGACCAAGACAAATGCCTTCCTTTTGCACCATTAAGATTGCAGGCTAAACATGCATGTTCTTTGTGAAGCCACGGAAAATGTCTCTGCAATTTTTTCTCCCCACACAGCTAATCCATCTGGTGTCCAGCAGGCCCCAAATACTGCAATAACATTAACTTGGTGCCTTTGCTCTGAGCCAGCAGAGCAAAAAGCATTATAGTAGGTGAATATTAGATGATAAAATAGAGGGAAGACTTAAAACAATAAGGCCATGCCACTCTTCCCCAGAGGATTTTGCAGCAGGCTCCAGTTTATTGCAAACTCAATAGAAAATAACCTGAAAAGTTGCACATGGCTCTTCTGCTTGAAATGGCTGCCCACAGCAAACCCTGGGGCAAAGAAAATCACAGCCAAAATCTTAAGACTTGATAAAATAATCCTATTTTAAATAGCAATATTTATTGTGCATTTAAAAGTATTATAACTACATGGAGCATGTGGTACAGCATTTTACACAGATAGCTTTGTATTACATTCATCTACCTTAAGTATTCAGGTGTGACAAAAAACATATTGTGAATAACTAAATTTTAGGCATAGCTTCCAAGAAGTTTTATGAATCTATGAAATACCTAAGAAATTTTAAATTTTATTTCCCTGCTCTGAAACAGCAACCGTTTAAAAAGCTGCTGCCTTTTCCCATATCACACCTTAAGGTATGTAACAGATTCTTGCATTTTTCCACTGGTGTCTGCATGATTCAGAGGCCAAACAGCTGAGAGCACCTTTAGAAAACTATTTAGGATGTAGAAGTCATGAACACAAAGAAGAAAAAGGTGGAAAGAAGTATTGCAAATAGCTTCTGAATTCCCTGTTACCTTCTCCTGATTTACTCTTTTCATAAATGGAAAAAAGAAAGGGTCATCAGCTACAAGAGAAAATCATTGATCACATCTAGATGCATGTTCACTGTGCTGCTTCTCTTGAGCCTGCTGAGTTTGTTCCCTCATGACACTGAAATCAGAAGCCATTTACTGATGGATAATAAATTAGTAGAAGGGGGGTTGGGGTTTTTTGGGGGGTGGGTCCTTTCCAAGTTTTCTGAAAAACTACAGAGCCTAAAAACTCAGCAGTAGTATAATACTAAAGAGCTGATTTCTATGGAATTTATTCCAGGCCCCAAGTACTATCAAAATTTCTAGTACTTTCACTAAAAGTACAGAAAAAGTACAAGAGAAATTGCCCACTCCTCATGGAAGATAAGCACAGAGTATCTGCAATAAAGACCCCAAATACATCAACACAAAGAACCCCATATAGAAGTTTCCAATTAATGTAAGGAAATTAATTTAGGAAGGAGAAGTCATAAATCCACTTTCCAGTTAAATTTCTAACATAATTGGGTTTTCAGGCAAAAAGAAGGGTTCAGTGTAGTGAAACTGTCATATGGCATCACCTTCTTTTTCGGATCTTCTGTATGAAAGAAGCACAGAGAGGTACTGAATATTCCTCATTCTACCTCTTGCATTAAAAGTCCCATTTTCTCTGTCCTTTTGGATGTCTTAGGGTTCTGCTTTTAGATATCCAAAATGCCCTTCATGTACAGCAGCTGTAGCTCTCACAAAAGCACCAAAGGAGGTCCCAGAGCTCAGAGTGGAGTTGAACATTGTGGATATTGTGAACATTGTGTGACAGGGTGGGAAGCACACTCCAAGCACATACAACAGGCAAAGCCTCACAGCTGTAAGCCAGAAGAAATTGCCATACCCACATATTCCCTCAACTCTTTTGTCTCACATGAGTGTAGCTTGCAATAGCCAGCTTTTGCAATAGCCAGAAATTCAATAGCCTCTTTACAGATCTCATTCCACTGTATAATGAACCTGCCAGCATGAGTAAGAAACAGACTTGTGAGGAAAGTTTATGTTCTTTCTAGATGCCAAGGAAACACAGGCACACAGGATTTTTCCAAGCCTAGGAAAGAGAACTTTACAAAACTTGGGTACTAAAACATCTGCAGTGATGATGCACCAAACAAGCTTTTCTTGGAACACAATATTGTCTGATTCATATCTGGCATAATGCAAAAATTCAAAACACTTTCGCTTTATACTAGAAGATAAAGCTGTCACTCCCATGAGGAAAAGGTACTGTCAGTACAGAAAATCCAACATCAAGTCTTGATTAAGAGGAATATAAAAGTATGTATATATACTTGCTTCTGACCTCTGTTCTGCACCAGCAGACCTTTGTCTGTGCCTGCAACTGGCAGAATAGATGCCATCAATCTCTTTGGTAAAAAAAAAGGCTGATATGAAGAAATATCTCGTATGACTGATGGCACTTACTCCAATGGTGTTACCATTTTCCAGCAGGCGTTTTGCAGGCCATTCACAGCAAAATGCACATCTGGTTATATTTGTTCATCTCCAGGCTCACACTCTTCAGATTTTTTCCCCTTTGGTCTCCTCTTCAAGTTCCAATAAGATGCTATTTGCAAGCCTTGATTTGAGTTGGTGTCACCACTTTTGGAAAGATATTTGCTGAGATCACATAATCTGTTCCTACTTGAGCAGGCTATTTACTCATAGTTTTAAACATATTTGTTTCTCATTCCTGTTACCCCTCATTTCCCCTTCAGGAACTGAAGTACTGTGATTCAGTAGTCTCAAACTCAAGCTTACATTTCCCTCAATGCTTCTTTTTAAACAATGTAGTTCAGAATCCTTATGATTGGTTTCCTGTGTTCCCTCATATAAAGTTTATCTGTATTATCATCTAATAGCTATACTGAAGTTTATAATTTGCAGTAAGGGCTTCAAAAGCTTCTGTCTGTATCTATCAGTATTTCTAGCTCCTGAAATCTACCACAATAAACACACACACATTTTATGACAAGACTTCATCTCTTATCCTCATTTACATCATAAATACCCTAAAAATTACTGATTAGTACATGAGAAAGATCTCAACTGTTGTACAACAAAGCCAGACTCTATCATCCCAGTATTGCCAGTTGCCAATCCCTTTACCTTCCCACTCTTCCCCACCACTGAATTTCTATCCAGCAGTTTAATCCTACTTAAAGCCCTGTGGAAGAAGGTTTTTTGAGAAATCTTCCCAGGAATGGTTGACATGCTGTCAAAATAAAATGTTTGCAAGCCAGCTTTCCAGACAGGCATCTGAAATGACAGGCAGAACCACCTTGGTGGAGGGGAGGAAGAAGCCCTAATGAGAATGGCTGCATGGCTTCAGAGAGCTGGGTAGCTCTCCCATCACTTAATTTTGATGGACTAACCCTCCAGCAGAACAGCAAAATTAATTGTATTTCTAATTCCTCTCAACAAAAAAAAAATTATAAACACCACTGAAATATTAACTACTGTCAAATTTCCTCACCAGCCATTCATTTATATGCAACAGATGCTCAAAAGCATAACTCCCTGTGGTCATTGGAGTTGCTGAACTCTGAATGCTTCAGTTGGTATGATAAACATTTAGAAGCTTTTTCTGCTTATTAACCAAGTAAAGGTCTGAAAAGCCATTGAGTTTGACTTCCTTTAGCTTAGAACCCCACAATATAATTTAGAATTACATTTTAAATTCTACTTTTTTGTCTGTAAAAGTATAATCTTTGCAATATTTCATGGAAGTGGTTAATAGTCCAGAACATACAGAGCTATTTGGAATATTCAAATACTATATTGCCATAATATTAATTCTTCTCATTACAATCTTAAAGTTATTAAAGACAAACATATTTCATATGAAATAGCACCTCATCTTTTCTAAATTCTAAAGCATCTCTTCCCATATTGCCATGAAATATTTCAAGGATGAAAATGATCCGCTCAAAAGCCTGAAGCACTCACCCTGGAAGTGGCAGGTTTGTATTCACATACCTGTTGCAATGTGTGGGGCTGTTGCAGAAGAAACTGAGAGGCTCACTGAAGCATATTCAGGAGTTTTGTGGCTGGCCCATTTCCATGGGAGGCAGATGTGAAATAGTTCCTTGCTCAAAATCAAGCAGAACCAAGAAAAGTTTTCCTTCTCTAAGTCTAAGAAGCACCTTATCCACTAGTTTGGGGATCTAAGGGACGTGTGCACACAGACTTGCAGCCCAAGAAGTACATCCTAGGACCTTTTTTTGTAAGTGGAAAAGAACATTTGGTTTTACGTGAGGTTGGGCTGCACAAGCAAGGCAGACCCAGGTTAACACTCACCCTGGCTGTGCCTTAGCTGCAGTCATAGCACAAATCCAACAGCAGCACCTAAATGTTGGCCAGGAGGCCCCTGGTATTACAGCCACATCTATTAGACCCCTCTTGGACTTCAGCAATGCTCCCAAATGAGGTGAAGGTATGGGGAGGAAAAATGCTGCAGTGCTGTAGAAGCAAGGATAAAACTCCTCAGTTTTCAGTAGAAAAGCTCTGCATTGCTCTCCAAGTAATTTCTACAGATGGTGAAACAACAAGTAGTGTCCAAGCATGGGAAACCAGCAACCTGAGCTGGTTATCAGGGAGCTGCTGCACAAGTTGTGCTTCTGTTGCTTGAACAAGATCCTGAGAAGGTCCCCATGATTAAAGCATTAACCAGGGCTGTGAGAAGTAGTTTTATACACCTGATCTAAAGGAAGGCCTTTAACAGATAACCACATCCCAAGCAAGCTCTGGGTTACCAGCTCCACCATTTTTCTAGGAGGGGGAAGGGGTCATTCCTGTAAGGAATGTGAACAGATTCCATTTCTAGAAAGTAAAGAAGCTTTTTTACACAACAGTAAAAGCAATCAGTGAAATAGAATGGTGTGTATGTATATGTAGGTGTGCATGGTGTGGAGTCATTCTAATAATACACAGACCATTTATTAAGCTTAATTTTTATTAAGCACACTGGAAACAGCCTAAAGCAGGTGTTAAAAATGCATACTAATGTAAACATATTAAGATAATTATAGGTGTAATGATAAATTTATCTATCTTATTAGATTTAGGGACACTTTAGAATAATCTTTAAATTAGCCTGAAATGCTGTTTAACTTAGAATTAACAGTTTATCTATAAATTGCTTATTGTCAAATCATTTAATATAATTTTAAATACATGTAAGTAGCTTTAGAGCCTAAGTACAACTGATTTCCAATGAAACCTTACATTTCTTATTAGGATCTAGAGAGTAATTCATATGAGGATCAACTGAGGGGTTGTTTAGCCTGGAGAAGAGGAGGCTCAAGGGAGACCTTATCACTCTCTACCACTACCTGAAAGGAGGCAAGGTGAGGGTTGGCCTCTTCTCCCAGGCAACCAGCAACAGGATGAGAGAAGGCAACTTCAAGGTGTTCCAGGGGAGGTTCAGGTTGGAAATCAGGAGGAATTTACTCACAGAAAGGGTTGTTAAGGATTGGAAAGGACTGCCCAGGGAGGTGGTGGTCACCAGAAGCATTCAAGAAATAATTGGATGTGGCACTTAATATCATGGTTTATTTGACAAGATGGTGTCTGGTCAAAGGTTGGTCTTGATGATCATGGAGGATCTTTCCAGCCCTAATGATTCTATCATTCTAATACCTAAGCCACTAGAAAAGTAAATTCAGATCCAAAAATCACTTAGTCTTTTTTTTTTTTTTTAAACAAAACCTATTCATTGTAACTCACACATCTATGATTAAATGATTATGCTCTTTTCTAATCCCAAAGCTGTTGCAATATGCCACGAAAATATAGCAATGCTTCTATACAGTACATAGGCATTGTAGCTTGTTCTGTTAACACAATAATGTTTATTTTGACAGAAGCTGCTAGGAGCCTTGTAAATACTCTAATCTTACTGCCTACCCATTCCTCTGCTAAAGATCTTAGCACATCTGACAAAACACACAGCTCCAAGAACACTGAGATGTTTTCAAAGATCAGTAAAATCCTTTTCCTGCAGTTTATCCCTGTGTTTATCTATTTATCCTCCCCCATGAGGGGAGGCTTGAGGGATGTGGTCTGTGGGTTCTGGGTGAGGTGAGGACTTCTCCATGTCACATTGGAGAGTGAGTGTTAGAGAGGTGAACATCCTACTCTCCTGTGAAGGGTTAACCTCTGCTTCTCTCTCTGTGCCCTGGGGTGTCTGGGGAGACAGGGACCCAGCTGAGTGCCCAGCTCATACCAGCACCCTGCAGCTTGCTGAGGTGCAGAAACCTGCAGGTGTGCATGGGCACAGCACACAGAGCTGAGCTGTGCTGAGGGGCAGGATGTGCACCTTGCTCAACCAGAAATGGCTCCTGAGGGATTAAGGCACATCTCAACTCCCCTCACAGTGCTCCTCTTTAGGCATGATGCCAAGGAGGCAAAATATCATCAAGGCTAATCAAGACTGTGGAGTGTGTGTACATTCTCTCCTGAGAAGGAGGGTATACCACAGCCTTAATAAAGGTCTCCAAATTGTCTGCTAATATTCTGCAATTGCAGAATATGCATTACTCCCCTTTCCCCATCAGCACCATCCCATTCACTCTTCTCTCCAAGCTAGCTCTTAATCATTAATAAAATGCTACATGAAGCCCTCATTTTTCTAAAATCTATTCTTCCTTCCCAAATGAACTGCTTTGTCTTCGGCCACAGCAGCTGTGGCTTGCACTATTCAGCTTTTCAGGATGGTTTGGCTCAGCAAAACCTACCCTGAAAAAGAAAATAAGAAATAACTTCCTCATGTAACTAATACATGTTCGTGGTAAAAGGCAAGATGTTCCCCTGTCACCAAGAAAAACCATGTGCTCTCAGCAACACTCTAATAGTACACACAAATTTTAATCTGGAACTGAAATATTTTGCTTTGTGCAAAATATTACACCTCACCCCAGATATATTTTCACAGTGAATGGGTTTAAAATGTCTATTCATCACCCTGAGATTCTCTAACTCAGCCACTGGGCACGAGGAGAGTCCAGACCCCCATGCTGCCCAGCCCTGCAGGGTTCAGCTCCTTTACAATACCCCAAGGAAAGCTGCTGGCCCACACTCACACACCACAAGGTCTGGTTTTCAGATGAGCTCCCCCCTTTACTGCTTACAGCAGAGCAATTATGCAGAACCC
Source organism: Tychaedon coryphoeus (assembly GCA_013398595.1). Lineage (NCBI taxonomy): Eukaryota > Metazoa > Chordata > Aves > Passeriformes > Muscicapidae > Tychaedon > Tychaedon coryphoeus. The sequence goes on from WBND01000698.1 coordinate 28,852, forward strand.
AGGGCAAGGGGAGAGGTATTTCAGATGGCTCATTTTGCTGCCCTGTCAAACACAAGGGGTGTCAGCAGCCAGAGTCTGTGTAGCTCCACTTGTATATTTTGGTGTGGAACTGTAGCATTTTGGGCAATCTTTTTGACTTTATGTAACTGTAAGCTACTGCATAATCATACTTGGGGGGATGTTCAGTCACAGTGGACATTCACAGGAGCTTAAGAATCTCAGCCACTAGAAGAAATGAATAAAAGTGAAGAAATTGGCAAATCAGAGGCTCAGTTTTTCCTGTCTGATTACATCACAAAAATGCTAATTACAATAATTTGATGTTGTCCAGATTGTAGCACTCCATCAAGTTAATGAATTTTACCATGGTGAAAAATGTTTTTTGTTTCTAAGTCTGCCGTACAGTATTCTCCTTTCACTGAAATGATTTTATATCATTAAAATTTCAATAAATTCCAGAAATAATTTTGAGTGTAAATGATATGAGTATTTTGCAAAAGCTTTCCCAAAGTTTCAGCTCTCAATTTAAAAACACATGTGGGTAATTTCTGTTAACTGGTCCTGCCATTCACGATCACATCCAAAACATGAAAATCACATCAATCTTTCTACATCCATACATCATCCATAGCATCAGATTGTGCAGAACACTCTGTTTAAGAGTCAGAGAAGCACTTGGATTTGAAAGCAATCATTTCTGTGTTCTCAGAGAATGAAAATGTGCTGATGACTGAGCAACCTCACAGCTGCAGAAACAAGTGGTATTTTTCCTTCTGGCTGCCTCCACCAGCATCCTCACAGATGACTTTTGCATCCTTTTCCCTCAGTTACTGAAACACTGCATGCACAGCCATGTGCATATTGACGTTCTGCTGTCAACAGAGGCTTGCACTGCAGAACTTCTAATTACAGTCTTGGGCCTTGTCTTGATGATGGTCTGTCAAATTAATAACCTAGAACTCCATCATTTATGGCACCACCTGTGTGTGGCTTTCATGTGGGGCTTTTCTTTCTCATTTTGATCCAGAGCATAAGGGTGTTAATGACATAGACATAAAAAGTAATATTCACTCAGAAAAAGACTTAAGGGATGGCGTAGTCAGGGGCTAATATAAAAACAGGTGTCCCCTTTTAGGTCTGGGTCATACATTTTTTCTTTTATATTGCATAAACCAAGTGTCTGCTTCAAGTAGAGATAACCAATATAAAAGGAGGCAAATGGCTAAATTACTTGTGGGATAGAGATCCAAGCCCTTCATTACAAACAGTTTGATCAAGGTCCACCAGGTGCTGAGCACTTCTTGCAATGGGAGTGAAGAAGAAACAGAAGACATCCAGCATTTTCCAGGACTCAACTCTGATGTACAGTTTCTGCCAAACTGGAGTAACCTTTGAGGGTGAATAATACTATACCACAGTAGGCCAAATTCATTCTTTTGAGAGTAAAAACTAATGCTTTTCAAATATGAATCTACATTGAATTGCAATTGTTGTCCATTTTTTGTTGTTGTTATTGTAATGTAAACTTATGCAAATTAGAACAACCCTCTCCCTCCTGAGTACAGGAAAAATTAGATTTTTAATTTCATCCCCTGCAGTTGAAAAATTTAATAAGTGCTTTTTATGAAATTAAGTTTTAAAATAATTACCTTGAGAGAAATAATTACACCATCACCTCTGCCTTATATTAGCAAATAAGGTAAAAGAAGCAGAAGAAAACAAAATATCCATGTGATATAATGTGCACAGGAGGAAGTCAGTCTTAAAATTAATGAGGTAGGACATAACAGATGTTGAATAGAATAAATAAGCATTCTTATTTCTTATATGACCGTGGTGAATCTATGACCCAAAACTCTAAGGACACTTGGACTCCAGCAGGGAGAAGCAGCATCAGTGCCTCCATGCTGAAAGGCTGAATCCCTGCCTAAGCAGCCAAGACCTGACTCCAAGATAAAGATTTTAAATTCTCTGGTCCTCTCTCAGGCTTTGTGTCTGCCACCTGGAGCAGCAATACTTAGGACATTTACACCTCTGATGTTATTGCTGAGTCAGTTTTTACTCTTGAGTGTGCAATTCCCTATCCTGGATAGACAAGAACACAGTGTATCCAAAAGCACTACTGCCAAATTCCATGCAATTCTACTGGCTTGCTGTTTCTTAGAACTTTTGTAAATATTCCAAACATTTCACCTACAACCAGAAAAGAATCATCAAGTTTGGATTCAAGATATTAGTTATAGCCAAGCATCCAGGCATAACTAAAACCAGAATCATGCTAGTAAAATATCATAGAATATCCTGAGTTAGAAAGGACTCATTACAGTCCAACTCCAAGATAATAAAGCATGTCTGCAGAACATTCCTCCTTGTCTAACATGGTTTTTTAATATGTTTTATTGCTGTAGCAGGCAGAGTATTTCTTTGGAGCCTCATGAGCAGCAATCCCTCAGCTGTGGCAGCTGCTGTGTCATTCAGCCCCAGTTGCAGAATTACAATTCCCAGACCTCATCTTTTCTTTAAGCTCCTGAAGCACTTGACCCAGATGTGCTCCTGGAACCTCAGAGTGGCAGAGAAAATGCTGAAAATGAGAATTAATAATTCTCTTGAGCTCTTCCTAAGGAAATATCATTACCATTTTTCCTGTGGTGTTCTTAATCATCTAGGAATTGTAAATGGAAGATGCAAACATCATCATGCTTGTTAATTCCTGCAGGAAAAAAATTATATTTTCCTTACAAATTTTAAAGGCAGCATTGTGTATACACTGTAAGATTCCATTTAAATTTTAAAAAATTAAGAATTTAAAAAATAGTTAAAGAAGGTGCATGCAGTGTGCATTTTGCTTCAGTAACTCTGACCTTTAGAAATATTCAAGCTGCTGTTTGATTTAACATTTCAGCAGCAAATACATTTTAATGCACAGAGGACTATTCTCAAAGTTCACAAAGCTGTTTGCATAGATGAAAAAAGGACTAAAAGATTGTAACAGGAAAAAATAGCAGTAGGTTCCTTCCAAATGTAGAATAATCTGAAACCAGAAAGCTTGCTTATACACAGGCTAACATCAGAGACTTCTGACCACTCTCAACTTCAGAGCAACATTTCATGAACAGCTTGGTTCAAAGTTGTCCAGGAAAACTTCCACTGTATCAATGGATTATTTCTCTGAATTAAATCCTTCTTGCTTCTATTTGGCATTTTCCTGCAACAATGTCACATAGCAGAATCAGAAATTATGTAGAAAGGACATAATTTCTACATAATTTCTGATTCTGCTGTGACAGAGTATGAGGAGAGCATCTGAAGACACCAGAATACAGGTGAGGTTACATCATCACCACCCCTGGCTCCTGTCCTGGTTAGGGGTCACACAGCAGTCCATATCTATGAGTTGCTGCACTTATTCCCAAAGATGGGCAGTAAGTATGAAACTGCTTTCTGGCTAAATCCTAATAGGCTGAAGGTAAAGCAGGGAAAACAGACCTCTAGCCAATGAGTTTGAATGCCTATAGAGTTCCTGGCTCCCAGGAACAACTTTGTCATGTCTTTGACATGCTTTACTGGGCTGTGTGGAGGGTACCTGCCTGTCTCTCCCACACACTGACAGAGAGATGGCTCCAGAAGTCTGAACACACAGGGACTGGGAGGAAACAAAACAGCTTCTTCACCCAAGAGGTGGTTATACTGCAGGACTTCATCACAGAACTTTGTGGTTATGAAGACTTGGGTTCAAAATGGCTCTGGACAAATTAATACAAAACCAATTAAACCTGAAGGTGCAAACAGAAATAAATCCCCTCCAGAAGCTCTTGAACTTTACTGGATACTGGCAAAGCATTCCAGGATATTACCAAGTTTACCCTGCCCTTCCCCTCTTCCCTGGCTTTCTGAGATTGCCTGGTTTTCCAAATGGACCCTAAGGCTCATCAAGAACAGCTTTCCTCACAGTCCCATGAGCTTCCTCTCTGCACTACTCCTGCAGCCAGCCAGGAATGTGCTGGAAAGACATCCCAGCATAATGGGAATAAAACAAGTCACTAAAGGAGCCATAAAGTCACATTTTACTTATGACAACATACCTTCTCAAAGCAGGATGATCCTACAACAGATCAAAGCTCACTGACAAAAAGATTTGCTTGCCAGAGGAAAAAAAAAACAGATGACAACTCTCACAGCATAATATTCTAAGTCCTGCCAGGATCCCCTAAATAAATAATGTCCCAAGTCAATTGTAGGACAGTCATCCCAGAGCAATTTGTCTGAAGAACAGGCTTAAAATATCCACAGAGCTGTTCAGTGCTTGGGCACTGCATTACAAATATTTATTGATTTGGCTTTCCAACAGACTCAAGTGTTTAGCCTGTTATGTAGCATGAAGGTATATATTTCCCTCTTGAGTCCTGCCCAGAAAGCAGAGGATTTCTGCCAAACTAGTTGAGCAGCAATAGTTTATTGCTATTCTCTTTCTCCCATGGCTGTTAATAACACCAAGACTCTTACACCAACCTTCTGCATAAGGATTAATTTTACCCTCTGGCCTGCTACAAACACGGTGAGGTTGGCTGTGCCTTCCTCACCTGCTTGTTCCTCAGAGTAGCACTAAGAAAGGAGCACTCTCCCTACCATAACCCAACTAAATATTTATAACCAATATCCTTCCTGAAAACTGCATACACCTTTTATGTGATAGAAGAGCCATCACAGAGAGAGGTACAATCCAACAATGCCACCAGATGATTTCCCAAACAATTCATTTTATTAACTCTAGCTTTGTTCTGTGCCAGACATGAGATCATGAGAGCTGGTTTCCTAATTACCTGCTGTACTTCACAAAACCAGACTCAAAAACAAAATCTCAACGATGGTATTTTTTCCCCATTTTAAAAGCAGATCTAAGATGAACAGATAATCAGAAAACTTCCTTTGAAACAATTGTGTTCTCGCTGATTCAGTTTCACAAGCTCACTGTTCATTGTACCCTGGCAGGCACTCTGCACAGTGCATGCTTATAAGGCTATTATCTAAATCTGATGGTTTACAATCCCTGAGGATTTGTAATGTTTAACACAATGCTTATCAGCTGTAAGTGCCATAGGGAAAAGGGTTTTAAATTATTCCCAGCCACCTGTAACTAAATTGGCCCAAAAATTGCTGCGCTTTTTGGTTCAATTCATCACACACATAATTTTAGTGCTGTTATCCACAAAAAAAGGACCTGAACATGCTTTGCTTGCATCCACTTATTAAGCAAAAGAATCATGATCCTGTTGTTTCTGCACCTATGTCACCTTACAAAGCCCAACCAACCAGCAATACGTTATTGAACAGAGAAAGCCAAAATCTCTTTAAATCTCAATTCCCCTTTTCTTGTCTTTTTTTCAAGTTTCAACTTTATTAATATGCCTGCTTTTCATCCTTCAAATAATTGGCAGTTGCTCAATTGCAAACACACCTTTCATCGTTTAAAAAGCCCACAAATCTCATTATGCCCTCTCCTTCTGCATCCATGGAGAGCAACACAGTAGGCATTTGTTAAACCTCTCCTTTGAAGTACTATTGTTGCAATACCATGGATGTCTCTTCCAACCTGAGCTTATGAAAGACACAAATCACTTTTCACTCTCTCATTTTCACACAATTTAGGGACCATGTAAAGCAAGGAAATGAGAAATGATGCCTCTGTAAATTTGAAAATAAAACATGGCTCTGGATTGTGATCTCATCTGTGATACCAGTTTCTGCTGCTCCTGATCCTTACAGCACTCTGGGAACCTTGAAGTCCAGCCTCCAGGCAGAGAAGAGCCCAGGGAACCTGGATTTATCCCCTCAGAGACACTGACCTCAGCAGAGACAGGCACAGGCAGCACAGAGCTGTGCCACATGTGCTGCTGCTGGCACCTGCATCTGCTCTGTGAGCAGGGACAAAACACTCATCCTCCAGCCCTCCTTTGCCACAGCCTCCCTCCAAACACACAGGCAGCAAGCACAGCTTCCAGCACCCATGGCTTAGGCGCAGAGGCAAAAAAAGACCCAAATAGTTGATGTGCCATGAAATGTGCCATTGCAAACTCACATTTATGCACCTAGCACCAGCCCCGTGCTCACACAGCTGTGTCAGGTGCAGCTCCTGGAGAGGGACCACACCCCCCTGCTCCACCTCCAAGGGCTGCTCCACAAGCAGGTGGGGATGTGCTCTGCAAATGTTTTTGGCACCTTCATGTGTCAGTTCAGCCACAAAAGCCACATCCACATGCTCCCAGCAGGCTCACCCTTGGCCATGGCTCAAGGTCTAAAGCCCTGGCACACCACCAGCCACCACTTCTTATGCTCAGGAAGAACTCATGCTGTAAATAGAGCAACTCCCAGACATTTCTGCCACAGCAATATAAAATGGTTGCAGCTTCCTACAGTATCACATCTCTACCCTTTTGGAGTTTGTCTGTATTCCTCAATTTCTGCTATGCCTTCATTGTTACAGCCTTTATGCTCATGTCTCATTTATTTGTTTTTATAACAACAAAATTATTTTGTTTACTTCAGTCTGCTTCAGTCTTCAAGGTCTTTTGTGCAATGCCAAATTACACCTGAATTTATATATTTATATACACACACACATATATATATATGTATGTGTATCAAGAACACACAAGCCTTTCATGCAGAGCACTCATAGCTAGAAACTGAAGAATGTCTTCTCTCAGTCTTTGGAGCAGATTAACTGTTAAGAGAACATTAAAGACCTGTTTTGGGGAGCTGCATTTTGAAGGGGAGTTTGAAGACAAATTCTAAGACCTAGCAAAGACCTAGAAAAGTGATAACCCTTGCTCTAGTGTTAAATAGGCTGCAAATTCCACTTGAAAAGTATGCCATAAAACATAGAAAATAGTATTTTTGTTTTCCAAATAATGATCAAACAGAACAAGATTCTTTAGCTTGAAGTCCAGGGTCCATGCTTGCTTATTTCACTCTGAAATTTAGATCATAAATTATCTTTCAAAATGTATATGGTGACATATGTTAAATTTCCCATTAAATAGCTCTTTCCGGTTTTTCCTCTCCTTTTTTTTTCTACCATCTAACAGGAAACAACCCAAACTAACTTTTTTACATAAAATCATTATTTTAAATTTTTGGGTGGTTCATTAATCACTGTTCTGCATTTTAAGCAGAATTAAATTCATAAAAAATAAATTACTTTGTATTCTTATTCTCTAATTCAACTAAACAGAGTATCTGAGGCCTGACCAGGTAAAACACGTGTGCCAGTATGCTTTTCCTCTGTATTTCAAAATGAGTGACAAAGTGCTAGTGTTTCTGTAAACTTCTGCCAGCTAGCATTTCCGGAGCACTTCCAGATTTCAGAGAACAGAGCTGAAGCTTTAGAGTGTTCATTTGTAATAGCAAGTGATCAAAAAAACCCCAAAACATAAGTCACTAGTTTCAAAAGCACTGGAAACTTAGCAAAATAAATATTATTCTGTAACACTGACTCCCCATCATACAGAGGATAAGGAAATGTAATTTTGTGAAAAGCTATAGGAAACTTTAGAATTTGAATTATTTTTTTTACTGACAAACATCTCAATTTAATAGGCAAATGAACAAACTGAAGATCCAGAACTTTCCTTTCTATAACAGAAAACCAGGAATTAGTTTTGGAGACTAAATAAGAATTATATTGCCCACACTCCATGGAAAGTCATTCATTTCACCTTTGCTACTAGTGATTTTCTATATGTCAAGAGACATTCAGACAGAGTATGGCCTTAAAAAACAAAACAAAAAACCCCAAAAAAACAAACCAAAATCAAAATCATCCCCCAGTAAAAAACAGATTATCCAGCTCATTGTACAAATGCAAATGAAGCCACCACTAAAGAGATGTGCAGAGGATTCAATTCTCCTTTTAACCTTAGCTCTTACATGCAATTACCTGCCTTGTTTTAAATAGTTGTTTCCCAGCTAGTGAAAAACACCTGCTGTTTCCATAGTTGTTAATCCCTCTTCAGCCAAACCAGAGCTCTGCTGCAACCACCCTTTCAGAGAACATAAGGATTTAGGAGGCTGCAGACACCCATTTTGTTGGGCAGCCAGAGCTTACTCCCTTCCTCAATGGTATATGTCATGTAGATATACCCCCAGAAGGATGGGATAAGCCAGACATGGCAAAGACACTGCAGAACCTGGCAAAACCCTTACTTCCCTATTTTGTACAATTCAGGTCACTAAATAACACAGATATTCTGAAATCAAAAATGCCAAAGTCTCCAGGGAGAATTTACAGACATTTTTTAAAAATTTGTGGACATTTTACAGATGTTTGAAAGGGGTTTTCTGTGCACTAAGGGAATATCTGTGTGCTATAGCAAGGATGGGAAGGAGTGGTGGTGGTTAATGAGAGTGCATTGTCTAGTGGGGCACCTGAGTGGGATGTTTCCCAGAAGAGCTGTGGATGCTCCATATCTGGAAGTTTTCCCAGAGTTTTGAGTGACCTGGTCTAGTGGAAAGTGTCTCTGCCACCCATGGCAGGGGGCTTGAACCAAGTGATATTTAGAGGTCCCTTCCAACCCAAACCATTCTGTGATTCCCTCTGTTGGCTTTGCTCAGTTCACAAAGACTCACAATAAAACTCAGCAACTGAGCATCCAAGTCCATGTTTCAGCACTCAAATCACAGTGAAGTATCACAAAATAAAGGAGAAACCCCAGCTTTGCAGTCCAAAAGGTAAAACACCTTGCAAATTTGTAAAGGAGTGCAATAAGGATTTCTGCTTATGGATTATTGTAAGCTCGTGGCCACATATGCAGAGATGATGCCTTTTCCACTAATTGGGAAAAGTGTGCAGCAACCAAAAGTTATCTGAATGGGTCTTTTTTCCCTCCTAACACTGTGATTTGTCCCCCCCCCAAACTAATTAAACAAACTAGCATTTGTCACTGTCCATGACTGCTGGTAATCATCCTTGCTGTACTCTACACATATAAAGAATAAGGCTGAAGACTAAACCATTGTCCTGAATGCAATCACAATTTTTTCTATGGCTAAACAGCCCACTGCACATGCTTGCGTTCTAATTATAAAAAGTAGTGTTCAGCCTCTAAACACCCAGGCTCTGCAGCTAATACAGCATGTGAGGGATGAGGGGCCCTGTTCCAAGCAAACACAACAGATGCTCTCAGGGTGCTCAAGGCCAAGCAAAAGGGCAGCAGCCCCATCAGGGCAGGGAGAAACTGCTGCCATAGGAGTAATTTGCAAAAGAAGACTTCATTTCACACCTGAACTCACAACAGATTTAAGCAGGTTATTTATCTGGGATTGGCATTTTAGATACCACTTATGTCAAGAAAAGTTTCTGATCCTGTTCATTTACTGTTGCTTCCAAAGAATCAAATCCTTCTTCTTCTTCCTTCTTCCCATGGCCTCCACTTTTTCTCTTAATAACAAAGCTGTTTTCCTCCAGTCAAGATATAAAAAGTGATAGATTTTGACTTATGTAATTACAGCAGCTCATTTAGATCAAACTGATTGCATCAGTTAATCACATAACTGCTGGCAACAATAACAAAATCCAGTTCTAAACACAAAATTAAGTCAAATAAATTAACTAACAAATCACCCTGATAGAATCACAATCTGCTCATAAGGCATTTTATGAGAAAACTTAATCTCAATAAATCAAATAAATTCTGTAGTTATCCACTCAATACTGCTTTTATCTGAGTGGATGATATTTTACATTGAATTTTAGAGAGAAACAATAAACTTCTATATTAAAAATCAAGACAATATTATATCAGCTCCTCTGTGGAAATGAAAGCCATTTCCAATCCAGGTGTTAAGTGGATTAATTTGTATTGCCATGTAAGAAGAAATCAAGTTTACCTGGCTGGATTTAAATTCCATTCTACTTAGGGAGACTTCCCATTAAGTCAGAAAATAATTTAAGCTATTTATGAACTTAAGTCTAAATGAAAAAAACTCCAAGCCTCAAAATAGTGGTTTAAACTTCTCATTCAGGCCACAAATACCCACATCCAAATACCTCATGTGCCTAATTTGAACTATCAGTTTTAAACCAGTATCTCTCTCCAGCTGGGTGTCGTGACCACCAGCATGGAGTCCTTTGGGAAGTGTCTCCATTTGCTTTGCTGGAGCAGACCCATTCTGTGTAGCTGATTCACTGGTTCAGATTTGACCTGTTTTCTGTGTCTATAGCAAGTGCTCAGATTATTTTGTCCCATTCTCTGCCCCAATGTTTAATTTCCAATGTGAGACAGTGTCATGCATCAATAGACAATCTGTTTCAGCATTGGCTCCACCACCCACTTGGAGCTGGACATGATCTACAACCATCCAAAGATACTGATTTCAAACTGGGAACTCTCTAGCCCCAGTTCATTTTCTTATGTATTCATTCAACAGCTAGTAATTATCTTTTTTTAAGGTAAATGTGCAGGATGGATGGTAGCAGGGGCAGAGTAGTTACCAAGACCATTATTAAACAATTTATTTAAGGTGAACAAATCACTAGCAGCTCATCACCTAAAAATTTTTAAGACTACAAAAATAAGAAAAAATCCTGCTGCACTAATAATCACCCTCTTAAACTTCAGAAACACCTCAAAGCAAATCCGCCCAGGAAGAAGACTGCAAATCCTCTTAATTAGAGTTTGTTATGTAGCTACATGGACTCAAAAGCAGTCCTGTGTTTCAGGAAAGCATGTTAGAATTCTAAGCCTTGCAAGCAAGACCAGGAGTTAACTTTTTGTTAGTTCCAGAACTAGAGAAAGCAGAAAAGCTTCATCCTCTCTGCTAACAAAATCAGGAAAACACACATATTTATATATATATATATATATATTACCCTTACATACAGTGATTTTCCAAAACTTTAAAAGCTTTTATAGAATCATACCATTATATTCCTCAGGAATGAAGATGGGCTCACTCACAGCAGACAATATTTAGGTTATGTTGGTGATATTTTGGGCTAGCAGCCAGTGAAGGATGAAGAGAATGAATGATAGAAATGTGGGAGGACAGGTAGATCATAAATACTGATGTGAAATGGGTCAGCACTGGAAAGGCAGTAACTCTTTCTTCAAGGACCATCAGATTAATAAGGTAGCAGAGAGTTATCTCTGATTGAGCACCTACTTCATGCTATATATCTTCCCCCCCTTCCCCTTCATCTTGCTACGCATGAAATAAATTATGAGGTCACTGTGATCGTACTGATGAAACAAGAATTCCTGTGTGATGTGAACAGAACATCCTTGCACTTAGATCAAAAATAAACTGCTCAAATAGGGAAAACAGCTTTGGGGGAATCGATTTTGAGACAACAGAAGTAACTATTATCTTCAAAAGAACATTGTCATGGGAATGGAGTATAGCAATAGCATATAGTACCCAAATGATTCAGGATGGTTAAGAGAGAAGTGAAGATTGACATATTTGACCACTGAGTTCCTCAGAAGGAAGAGAAAAAATTCAGGTAGTTGTACTCAAGTTTATTGTCATACCCCAGGATGGTTCTTTTTATGTGAAATAAACACAAGCCAGCAGACTCAGTTATAAGTTAATTATGAAGTACCACACTAGCAAAAGCTGCTTTGCTCTCCTACAGAAGCAAACAAAAAATAGTTGTGTGAGTAACAACTTAATTAAGGCATTTTTACATGTGGATCTAATACTGCAACCTTTCCTAGACAGCCCTGAGTCTAACCTGGCAGAGACAATAAAAATACAGCATAACCATGTGGCAATTGAGGCTCCAGTTACACACCACCTTATGAGTTCTACCTGTGCCCTCATGCTTAAGATTCTTTTTGGGAGGATGCATCAGCTCCATTTTAGATAACAGACATACAGTCATGTCTCACAAACCAGTTCTTTCTAACATGGACCTGAAGTTCGTGCCAGGACTTTCTGACACCTCTAACACATCAAGGCAGTGGTGCTCTTAATTTTAGCATTCTGGCTCAAGGAGGAAATCAGAGTTTGCAATATTATCAGGACTCATTAGAAACAGAGGTAACAGTGTTTCTAAGTGATTTCTCTCTAAATTCCTAGTGGATGTGCCTGGGGGAGGGCTGCTGCTGCCAAAGTTTCAGCAGCTGTAGGAAAATGCCAGCACAAGAATGAGTTATGATACCCAGGATGAGGGTACAAACTGAAACACAGGAAGTTTCATTTGAATATGAGGAAAAGCTTCCTTATTTGGAGTAGGACAGCACAGGAGCAAGCTGCCCAGAGAGGTTGTGGAGACTCCTCTGGTTATACTCAAAAGCCACTTGGATTTGTTCCTGTGAAACCTGCTGGAGATGAACCAGCTTTAGCAGGGGCCTTGGACTTGATAGCCTTCAGAGGTCCCTTCCAACCCCTGCCATCCCATGATTCTGTGATCTTTACCACAGCTTCAGTACATCTGGAAGCAGGAAGGCTTAAAGCCACCAGAGGAATGGGTTTCTGGTCCGATCTCCCAACAGGAAGGACAGGAGAAAGGATCAACACTTAAAACAAAGGCAGTTGATATTGCATTCTCAGAGAATGGGGACTCAGAACAAACAAGCCAGGCCTTTGCTGATCTTTGATGAACCTCTCTTATCATCACAAGATAATGCTCTGCTTCCACAGATTCCACAGGATTCACAGTCCTTCAGGAACAGTGGTTAAGCCCTAAGAAATATTAACAGAGAAGCAGAGGAGTGACTTTAGTTCAGAGCCCTCCCATCTGCCAGTGCAAACCTCCTCCATTCCCTGCTGCACCATCACCTCGTGCACAGACACTTACACATGCCTGAATCCTCCAGCTCAGGAGACAGAGGCCTCTGCAAGGATCTGTCCAGGGAAACCAGGTCACTGAATTAGCCTTTTAAAGGGATGAAATCAGGAATCACCACTTTTACGGTAGGGCAGTGCACCAGGGCAGCTAAACCTCACTGGTGCCCTGCTAAGGCTGCTATGGCTGTGTGGGGAGAACAGAGTCACCAAGCAGTGTCCTGCACTACTGATGGGGTCTGCTAAAGGAGCTGGGCCCTTCTCAAAAAAACCTTCTTGTTTAGTACAACCATACTTAATGCCATGCCTCGGGAGGGAGGCTACTCAGCAAGTTTAACTGTGGATCCTGCTCATTTCCCCTGGTGTAAATCCAGCTGTTCTCATAACAAATTGCATCAGAACACAGATTGCTTTGGTTTAACCTCTTTGGCTTACCACATATCTCGGAATTAATTAAGCAGCATCACTAAGTTATTTGTGCTACACAGGAGCTCCTGATAATTTGGAATCTTTAGTTTTAATTGCTTCACTGCAAAGTTGTGCTGAGGAAAAGCACTTCCCTCTACTTTGGCCACCACTTAGTACTCACTAGATACTCATTTTCAAAAATACTAGGAAAAGCGCATGCATTTCAGCTAAAGTAATGTCTATTAGAAGCAAATTCCCAAACATTTAGATAAGCTTTAGGCAGACCCCATTGTAAGGACCTTTCGTGGCAATTATTGTATTCAAAAGACAATAGCCAAAAGGTACTTTAAAGGGACAGATGAGTTACTACCTGATCTGGCAGCAGAGTTTTTAAAGCTCAGAAAAGTCAACAAAACCATTAAGGGTTTTAGCCTTTGGTCATCAGTGAGGAGGCTCTCTGAAAGCAAAACAGAAATTACTACATACTTCAGGTATATAAGGCATCACTTTAATTGGTCCAAGACCAATACCAGGAACAAAACCAGGATGCTGGGGCTTGGGAAAGATGAACTCAGCAAAACAAGAATCCAGGTAGAAGCTGGAGGAAGCTGCCATTTCCCCTTAGTGCCTCCTCACAGAGCCTAAACCTCTCCATCACCTGGATCTGGACTATTACCAAGGATCCTCCAGGCTGTCTCCCTGCCACAACTCCCCAGCCAGGCTACAGGGACACAGCAGAATCCTTTAGCTGCACAGGCTCTTTGCTGCCAAATATTTTTAGCTGCACAACCCACCCAGCTCCTCCTGCCCCTGTTTGGTGGGTGATGACTTCTCAGGCACGGCACACACGTCAGCCTAAAGGTAGAAAGCCACAAGACTTTTATTGGCCCTTTGAATAAGTCTCAGAAGCATCATTTGATCAGATCTGACTCTATCTCCCTCACTTCACAGGCACTTCCGTAGGTAATACCTTACCTACCACTTCACAAAATGACAAGTTTTATCTGCAATTCCTAACAGCATCACATAATAGAAAAAGAATATAATCAAGACTGAAAAATAGTAGCTTTAAAGGATGTACTAACAATTCTCACCCCTGGAAAAGCTGCATGGAGCTTTTTAGCCACAATTGCACCAGGAGAAAATACCATCTCTCCTGGCTTGTTTGGAGTTTGTGCCTCAGGAGGACCAGGTTTTCCTGCAGACATGGTGGAAGAGAGAAAAATGAAGCTGCAGGGTTGCTTAGGGACGGGAACAAATTGGCAGCAATGAAATACATTCAGCATAAGCCATGAGACTCTCTCTGCTGCTTTGCCAGGCTCCCAGAGAGCCAGAAGGTTAAGTGGGAATGCAGAGCAGTTCCTCCCTGCCCTTGGAGTCAGCTCTTGTATCCAGACACAGCACTGAACCAGCCAGTTAACCCAGCCACGTTCAGGGATCTGAAACAGCCACGTGTGCACTGCACTGGTGCCTCAGCACATTGTCCTCAAGGGGTTTGTTGGATTGTTTTCCCAAGGTAAGCCAGGTGGTAGCTGTCTGTCCACAGAGAGAGGGGGAAAAAGTCAACAGCATCAATTGTTGTACACTTCTTTCAAGGTCATACCAGCTTTTGACAGCTGAAGGGCAGCTTGACCTCCTCCACTCGCTGAGCTTTTGCCATCCCTTTACCTGACAAACATCCTCAGTTGGGGACAAGGGAAAAGCAAACAGCTAGAGATGTTGCATCACAGATATTTCAAATTAAGTATGGCTTGGGACACTTACCAATGGGAGAGTTATGTGGCACAGAGCAGTCGACCTTGAAAAAGACCAAGATTTAAATTCCTTTTGTGTAAGTCATTAGCACAACCTACACAAGCTGCAATGAAATTCCTTTCAGTGTTTCTCAAAATGTGTTTTACACTTCCCTGTTAATAATTTATGGTAATTAGGAAACTAATTAGGAAAAAAGTTACCTTTTTATTGTTTTCATTACTATTTATTTATTTCAGAATTTTTTTTTATATTGATAATACATTGCCTATTTCTATCAGGCTACTGACTTCAGGGCACACAAATTAAATTTCAAGTACCATGCTCTGATACTGCAGAGCCTGGATTTTGTGAGGTATGACCAGAGTAAAAGCAAAATACATCTATTACAAGCACTGTATAAAAATGATCTTTATGAACTGGCTTTTAAACCTTTTTTTAAAACTGTGATTTGCCATATCTGTTTATAACAAAAGTTTAAGCTGTAGTCTCTCAGCCAGCAAGAGACATGTGTTTGCATCCTCGTTGCTCCAGAAAAAAAATCTGTCTCCTCAAAATACAAACTTAGAATGCAAAATTTTCATAAAACATGCCAGAGATTATGTAGCAGAAAGGAAGGCCAGAGTAGACCAGAGGTCATCCCAGTACAAGAGATGAAGGTCCTCACTTGTGTGCAGTTGTTTTGCATGCAATGAACCAGCTAACAGGAAATTCAGACCGCATTGAGAGCACGGACACAGGACGGGAATACAAGAGGAAAAAATATGGCAGTGGTTTTATGGAATCATCCACCACTTATCCTCCATGCTGACTTACAACACCACAAGGGTTCATGGAAATAATCAATTACTACAGTGGATTAGGAAACAAGGATCATAAAAAGAAGAAGATTCCAGAAATCAGCAAAATTCCTTTCATCTCCAGAAAGGGCCAGAGGCATGACAGGGCAAACAGACTAATACAAAGAAGTTACAGTGCCTAGTTACTGCAGGGCAGTCAAAGTCATGAAGTTTGGCCCAGGTTAAGGGCTACTCAGATAAGAAAGTTGGAACTTCCATAGACACAAAATCTAAGAAGCTTAATGTATTCTCTAAGGAAACATTTCATCCCATTCCAGATTTCTTAGAAGAAAAAAAATCAGCACAGCGCACATGAAGTAGAGGTGATAAAATTCAGGACATTCAGTGCCTCTAAGTGGGAAAAAAATAAAAAGAAAACAGTCTTGCCAGATTAAGAATAATATGATAAAAATCCTGGCTATTTCTTTAGAAAAAGTATTTGATAGAATTCTAACTAGAATTTATAAGAAAAACAGGTAAAATACAAAATAGAACATGCATAGTCTTCTCTTACCAGAGGAAAGTGACTATTTTTTTTCTAAAGCATTTCCCTTATTCTAGGTCTCATCCATGATCTGCTTGACATAGCAACAAAATATATTTAAATTGTGAAATTCTACCAATTCTAAGAGAAATTGGGATATAATATAGAAAGAGCTAGATGACACCGAAGAACTGAAATTTTGAAGTGTGACATTCAGACACACAACAGAAGGTACAATTTATGCACTTCCAGTTAAAGGACTTCACCAAAGACATCCCAGATGGGTTTTAGTATTTCACCAGTGGTCTCCTGCCCAGACACTTGGATAGAAAGCACCAGCTCCTTTCAAGAGCTGCACCAGCTGGGGAAGCCAGATAAAGTGATTCTTTGTAAATGCATTGTAATCTTTGCAAATCTGAACGATTGAGATAGCCTGTGATTTTCTAGCAGGAAAAAAAAAAATAAAGCTATTGCCATGATCCCCTCACTGACAGGTTTATAAATCCCAAACTGCATTTTAGCCACCTACACCTGTCACTACAGCCTTGTTTTGCACCCTTCCTTACCACATGAAAATTGCCTAGAGAATGATGACCTTTAAGTCCACAATTCATCATGTTTTCTTCCTATAAAATAGTCTGATATTGTAGCAGTTCTGTGATTTCCAGATCAATAGGTTTTAACTGTCATTGCTGCAATCAGCTGTCCAGTTTCTTTGCCCACTCTTGGCAGAGATGGATACATGCAGACTTTAAAAATAGTTAATGAATGACACTGAAAAAGTTATTTTCACCTTGACAGTCTGTCTCTGCACAGAATCCAGACATGGCAAAATGAAGAGCCTCTGGAAGATTATGAATATGCTCTGAAGGGCACCAAAGATAGCTATTGAAAATCTTACTTTTTCCCTTTTGCAGATGTAGTTTTCACACAGAGGAAAAAATTGTGCACTTCTGGGAAAATCTGTGAGATTATCAATTATGCATACATACATATAGATATATCTATATAGCTTTTCTGTCTACTTTTATAAGAAGAGGTTTTTTCTTTTTTCCAGTTTTTCCTCAAATTAAAATTACTTTCCCATAGTACAGAAATTATCTTGAACATAACCAAGAAACAGAAACAAACCACTGCAAAACAATCAGTCATTATTCCTTTTTTTTTTTTTTTAATTGTTTAAACTCCTTACTACACAGTAATTTAGCTTAAAAGCTGTAAGTCTAAGGGGCAGGTCATGAAAAATTTTCTTAAACAAAGGATACTGACAATTTTTAGCACAACTTGTGTTGAATAATGTTTTGTGCATCTCAGAACCAGCTGTGCCAATGAAATATGCACACCCCAAGGTAAAAAGGGTTCCGAGATAACGCCCTAAATGCAGCACCTAACATTTGCAAGACAGGTTGCTGCTTTCTGTGGTATTTGAATGATGATCCCCTTGGCCACCTGAAAATCTCAACAGCAGTCCAGATTTTTTTAATAATCATTTTGGAGTCTAAGAGGAAGTAAATACAATAAATTACATACCTGGTCATCACAAGAGCAGGAGCTTTCTTCTCAGCTCTGACAACATGTGGCTCTAAGAAGACAACTCCCAACTATTCTGCAGAAGCTGCCAAAGGGAAAAGCAAAAACTTTTGTATAGAGATGAGTCAACTAATTTCCCTCTGAGTCCTTGTCACTTACTGCACAACTGCACAGCATGTCATACCCCTGAAAAAATACAAACCCAGCAGCTCTGAGAATTAGAAATTAGTGACCATCTTCATCTGCTCATGCAGATGCACAAAGGTATTTTTGAAGCTCAGGTGAGATACTGAAGAGACATGTGAGGTACACCCTGGGCCTGGGCAACCCATCCCCTGCTCAACCCCAATTTGTTTCCAGCAGAGTATCTCACACTGGTCAAGAACAAAATCTGGCCTCCTCTTCACCTGACTGCAGACCTTAAGATCTCAACCAGCTTGTGGGAATAATAAACAATCAGTAAGCACAAGATTAAAGGCATTTTCCTGCCTTAGTTCTGAGTGTCAGTACTTCATCATGCATCCCTCCTACATAGAATTGTTACAGGTTTAAATTCTTTTCACAGTTTCTGTGTCTTGAAAACTTACTCAAATTTATTTCCCCTTCAGATTTCAGATCAAAACCAAAGTTCAAAGAAAATCATTTAACCAGAAAAGTAAAAGAGCTCTCAAATGCAAAACTTAAAAGTCAGTTTATATAAAAATTTCAAAGGTTCTATTACTTTAATGAAACTGTAGGAAAATTAAAGGAAAATTTAACTCATTTATTGTTGGATGAAACATAGAAAGAGTGAAATCAAAAGTTAGGAAAATGGTGAATTTCACCCAGAGAAGATTGATTACCCTAATTTGGAGGATGGTGACTGTATTTCCTTGCTTTAGGAGCAAGTTAGTAATTTGGTCCATGGCAGCTCATCTCCAGCCATCCCTTAATCTTCATGTCACCAGAGGGAACATAGGAAGCTGCTGGCACACACTTCTCTTCCTGTCTCTGAGCTCTACCCACACTGCCATCACACAGCCTTGAAGCACCCAATCTGCCACCATGGCAGCTGCCTGCCTGCACAAGGCCAGATTTTGGGAGAAAGAGGCTGAGCAAGTAAAGCGAGTAATGCCAACAGGTGAATAGTAAAAACAATGCTCTGTAGCAAAAGCTAGCACTAAGCTTGTGAGAAAAAAAAACAGATTCAGTAGAAAGCTTTATTAATTAATTAAAATTTAACAAACCTTTTGGTTGATTTGGTTTTCTGATTCCAAAGGTTAAAAGCCCAACAGCTCTGTCCTCTTTTCTCTCTTGGGATCATGGATGAAGGCCTTTCACTGCCAACAAGCATAGGGCAGCCATGGCCACATCTAGAAAGTGCTCTGCAGCTCCCTGCTATGCCAAGATTCCCCAGGATGTGTAGGACACCATGAGAGTCTGCCTCCTGCAGAAATCTCAGCTCTGGCAACTTCAGTTCAAATTATTGGCTGCAAAACAAAGTCCTTCATAACACCCTCCCCTGCAGGTTTCCAGGTTCCTTAAGGTACAATTGTTGGCAGGAACTCACTCAGATCCAACCTTTGAGCCACCTGAATGTTACCATTGGCAGCTGGAAATCTCAGAGCTTGCAGGCTTTTAGGTTTTACTGGCACCAGGGCATCAATAACATACAGAGATATAAGTGAAACTTCAGAACCATTTCTTTAATTAGAAAGCTGTTGGACACAAGGTTGTAACTAAATGTCAGAGAATGCCAGGTATCACACAGCTTAGAAACACACCACATGATGTAGAATTAAATTATGCACAGGATAATACTATCAAAGCAGGAGAGTAGAATTTATTTGTATAATACATGAAAATAATATTCAAATGTTTCAGGTCAATCCCTGTAAGCAATTTTGGTTCACATTATGAGTAACTTATTTCTAGCTCCTCCAGAAATTGAAGAGGCTTCTGGTTGTAGTATTTATCATGTTTACACCTGTAATTCAACCCCAGATCTCCTTACCCAGTAGTGCTTGAGTGTTCCCCTTGGAAAAGGAAACAACACACTTGGTTTTGAAGGTGGGGACATATTCCTTTCCCATTAATGCCACGTCACAGTTCTTAGACCCAACATTACAGCTGAAACCATAGGACCAATCTTTCATAGCAGTCTTAGGCCCTGCTTACATTGACAAGTGTGACATGAAAAGCTGATTTGTAGAGCAAGACACTTGGTGCCAATTCAGCATTCACTCCACATGCATTTCTAAAGGCCATACCTCAGACAAAATCTGAAATGGTCCAGTAGTCTGAACACTTGCCACGTAGCCAAGACACACAGGATGTACAGCGTGATGTACATCATGCAGGATGCACATCCTGTGCTTCAGCTTTATTGGAGAAGAACCCCATTCATGGGCTGACACCACCATGCAATGTCAATTGAAGTGTGAAATGCAGGGAGGGCTCAGAAATTCATTTCAAGAACATTCAACTGACCCAAGAAAAGAATGGCAGTGCACATGCACCCTTGTTCTCCCAGCTGCTTCCCACCACCAGTGGGAAGATCTACTCAGATAAACTGATTTTAGCTGGACTGAGGGTTAATTGTTTTCAGGCTTCAGCACCTATCCTTGTGATACTGACTGCAATATCAAAGCCTTCTATATGCAAAAGTAGGCAACAGACATTAAGCTACACAGTCCAATTTTAATTAAGCAGACCAAGAAATCATCAACCTGTAGTCCTCTAACTCTCTTCTCTCTCTATTGCAACAGTGGTCAAATTTTAATTAGATATGATGAAAATTCAGGCTGGATAAGGCAAGTTTTCCCAATTAGTCTTTTCATTTGATGACAAAGTACTCTAAGCTTCCTCAGAGACTTGCACCTCAAATGACTACTGACAAGATTAAGGACTGAGTTATGTTCACTTTAATTCCAATAATGAATCACAAGAATATTAACTGCTTGTTGTTGCAAGTGCCTGGAGCCAGGCTTCTATCTATTTCACATGCCAAGCCAAGATCATCTTAAATTTATTGATTACATATTTTATACTGTCAGAAGCTACAAAACACAGAAAATATTGATAGCCAAATTATCTGGCTTAACATACAATAGATTTTACTATGAAACCAGAACTCTAACATTTACAAGTATTTTCAATAAACAAAAACTCCATGAAAATTAAAAGTTCAGCAGTTAGTGCACATTAAAAAAAAAATCCTCAACTTGATCTCTGATCTACAGCTTAACCAACGGTGTTATACAGCTGGACTAATAGCCTGAGGGTATGTTTTCATGGATGGAGGAGTTCTCATTTTCTTTTCTCATTTCCTGATTTTTTAATGTAGTTTCTAACCAGA